>JAEQBH010001352.1:0-600000 GCA_016808115.1 Tetrastigma voinierianum
GCATTCCTATTGACAAGCTCTCCTCAAGCGGGCCGAGCTCGACTATTCGGTGAAGAGCCCGCCCATTGCCTCGACAAACGGGCTCATTCTTACAATTCATATAGACGAGGCTCATCCCTCAACTCAGATGGACGAGCCCCTACTCTTATTAAGTGTGAGCCGCCGCTTTGCACTCGAGACCAGACGGGCTCATTCGCCTGAGCCATATTGTCAAGGCTCGTCCCTCAACTCAGAATGACGAGCCCCTACTACTCACAGTGACGAGCCCTTCGCTGCACTCCAGACAGACGGGCTCATTCTTACAAATTCATATTGACAAGGCTCGTCCCTCGGAATAGCGAGCCCCCACTGCCCATAGTAGAGCCCTTATTTGCCACGCCCCGAGACAATTGGGCTCATTCTTACAATTCATATAGGCGAGGCTCATCCCTCGGCTTCAGATGGGCGGCCTACTGGCTCCTGAGGCCCTTCGGCACTCAGACAGACGGGCTCATTCTTACAAATTCATATTGACAAGGCTCGTCCCTTAGAATGACGAGCCCCTCTTATTCCACCCGACAGCGAGCCGCCCGGCGCGCGAACGAGCGGGCTCATTCTTACAATTCATATAGGCGAGGCTCATCCCTCAACTCATGGACGAGCCCCTACTACTCACAGTGACGAGCCCTTCGCTGCACTCTAGACAGACGGGCTCATTCTTACAAATTCATTTTGTGAGGCTCGTCGCCGGAATGTGAGCCCCTCTTATTCCACCAGTGTGAGCCCTTATTTGCCGCGCCCAGACCAGAAGGCGGGCTCATTCTTGCAATTCATATAGGCGAGGCTCATCCACCGGCTCGGAATGACGGCCTACTACTCACGGTGGCGAGTCGCCGTTGCACTCAGACGAGCGGGCTCATTCTTACAGTTCATATAGGCGAGCTGCGTCCCTCGGCTGGATGGAGCGAGCCCCTGCGTGTCCGCAGTGGCCAGGCCCTTGGCGCACTCGGACGAGCGGGCTCATTCTTATAATTCATATAGGCAGGCTGCGTCTCTCAGCTGAAATAGCGAGCCCTACTATTCCGCAGTGGCGAGCCCTTATTTGCACTCCCGGTGAGGAGCGGGCTCGGTACTTACGAATTCATATAAGAGCGAGGCTCATCCCTCAGCTCATATGGGCCGAGCCTACTATTCCGCAGTGGCGAGCCCTTGGCCTCGGGCAGACGGGCTCATTCTTACAAATTCATATTGTCAAGGCTCGTCCACCGACTTCGAATGGCGAGCCCCTACTGCCTCCACGGTGAGCCCTTGTTGCACTCGGGCGGCGGGCTCATTCTTACGGCTCATGCGGCGAGGCTCGTCCCGCCCGGCTCGAAGGGCTGAGCCCACACTATTCACTTTGAGCCCTTGTTGCACTCAGTTGACGGGCTCCTTCGTGCAATTCATATTGGCCAGGCTCATCCCCCTTAAAACAAAGCGGGCTCCTCCCTGTATTCACATTGGCAGGCTCTCCCATCAACTGACGGACCCAGGCTCCTATTATTCACGATGAGGAGCCCTCCCGTCCAACTCGGACGGACTGAGCTCCTATTACTCGCGTGTGAGCTCTCCATCCAACTCAGACGGGCTGACTCTATTACCGCACGACAAACTCTCTCATCAATTCGAGACGGAAGGCTCCTGTGTGCGTTACGGCGAGCCCTTCCTTGCACATCGAACGAGGCGGGCTCCGTCCTGCGACTCATATTGGCGAAGCTTTCCCTCGATATGGACGAGCTCCCATTGTTCACTCCGGATGACCCTGCACCCCTTGAACTGAGCGGGTTTCGGTCACGACTCATTGGCAAGCTCTTCCTTCAGTCAACATGAAGCGACTCTCACTACACATTACAGTGAGCCTTCACAGCGGTCAAATAAGTTCTCTTCGCCTCCCACGTAGTTGGCGACCTCTGACGAAATAGGTCGCACGGCTAAAGAAAACCGAGATCAACACCCGCCCAAGGCGAAGTCGCGAGGCTATGAGCCCAATCCAGGCAAGCTCCACCTACTCGAAGCCACATAATTTGGGAACCAAGCGGGTCAAAAAAAAAAAAAAAAACGGGGGAATAGTATACAAAATTCCAACGATGCAGTCTAAACTACTAGGACCCGTAATTCAGGTTATACAGCTCAGGAAAAAGAATAAAGATATCTCGGCCCGAACACGAGTTTCCCGAAAAATGAGTATTTATTGAAAGGAGGCTACGGTATCGGGCCACGAGGCCCGACAAAGGGGGAGAATTACCGACATCGAGGAAAGCATAAATGAGTCAGAATTTAGGCATCGGGCGTGAAGAATGAGAAGGGATCTCGAGTAGAATGCGGGCTCACGGGATAATTAGTATCGGAAGACCCCTCCGCCTCGTCCGCTTGGGAGTCAAATTGAAATCTAGATCTGATGCGCTGCGGCCTTGGTTGATGGCGAGCACCAGATACTTGAGCACGAGCGATCGCGATTGTTTGATAACCTGTCCCTCACGAGCAACCGTGCGACTTGCAGTGATCTGCGCGAGCCATTGGCTCATACGGCTCGGCCGTCTTGATAAATTTATAGCTTGGAGAGACTCCACGGCCAGGCAAATTCTCAACAACTTACCTTACCCTCTCTAGGCTCGCGGGTGAAGCAATTTCGAGTTGTTTTTCTTTGGCGTTCAAATCACCGTGGCAGCGGCTCCACACGAAGATCGTTTTGCACACCCCGGAGGTGATGAGCTCCTCCTAACCATTTTGAGCTCATTACCGGGCGGATCTCAACCCCTCGAGTCTCGACCAACTCACCCTGCGTAGCCTGGAGCTCACCCCTAACCTCCCGAGACTCACCCTCAGCCTTCGTCAAACTGCTCCGGACCTCGTTCTCTCTATTTTACGCCGAGCACGGCGTTAAGTGTGCTTAGGTCAGAGACAAGTAGCTCTATTTCTTCGGTCAACTGCTGCGCTCGTTCCTGCAGCTATGCTAGCTCAGAAGTGAGAGAAGCCACCTTCGCTTTATAAATCCGGGCAATCTTCACATGTTTTTCATTCAGTTTGGCCTTATCGGCGGAGCCCAGCCAAATGGGTGGCAGCTTTGCATGTCGAACACGGACATAGTGTTAAGCAGAACAAGCATGGAAATAAACCTGTGGAAATTGCCAGACTTAAAAGCAATCCTGAAAAGACAACGCAGCTTCATCAGTGGCAATTCCTTGATCCCCCGATGTCGGACTCTGGAAATGGATGAGGCAGAATTCTTTGCAAGTTCGGCACTAGAGAGCAAAAGCCTGAATTTTTGATTTTGCTTGATTTCTTTTTCGGTTCCGCCATCCCCGGTGACTTGGCATTGTCGAAAAGCGGATTCCATACGGTTATAAGCTAGCGTGTGGCGAGGCGGCGGTTTACGCACGAAAGACCCTTTGCCTTGACGACGGGCTTAGGGGGTGAGCGATGGTCAAAGCGGTGAAGACCCCGCTCCGGCTCGGACAAGAGAAGGAGGGGACACGCCCATTGATGCGAGCCTCGGCCGAGCGGCGATGCCCTCTCAGGTTCGGGCGGAGAAGAAGGAGGCAGCCCCAACTTCTGAACCTTGGCCGGAACCGGCCGGTCCTTTTCAGAGGAGTCCAGCTTTTTTCTCTTCACACTCCGAGGCTTCAGGCGTCGCTAAATGAACTAAAATCTCTCCCTGGTAGAAAGTGGCGATTAGACTGAAGGAAAAAACTCGGGTAGAAAGAAGAGGGCCTCAAAGCGGTAGAGCGTGCAGTGGAAATTAGAGGAACTGAGAATGTTCGACTTCAAATCATCTGCGTAAGAACGGCGAGCATTCCTCAGCCCAAGGAGCCCTGCGACGTCTTCGTCGAGGTCGAGGCGAGCATCACAGGAAGCATAAGGAAGCAAGGTCGGGAAGTATTGATCGTCTTTAGACAAATCAAACCAAAGTAATGCAAACACTCCACGAGAAGGTTATCGGGCGCTCCGTCCCTGGAGCACACCCAGGTATCATCCTGTCACTAGAATCATACTCCCGGTTGGAACCCTTTAACGAAGAAATATCGTCTTTCCATGGCCAGGTGCGAAGAAGGAAGGTCCGAGATCACCAGAGGAGACCCAGAACGTCTGGAAAAATAAATAAAACCCTCTGTAGTAGCCATCGGACTGAAAGATGGGAGGAAACGAGCCACATTGGGGGCGCGAGCCCTCGTCGCTTAAAGACCCGATAAACCAACTAAAATACTGACCATTGGGAGCCCATTTGGGAAGAAGATCTTTGAAATGTTGAAGAACCCCTGGCATGAAGGGATGCAAAGAGAGCGAAGGCCGTTATTAAAAGCAACTAAGCGAGACCATACCGGGCGCGGAGCGGTGTAAGGTCAAAACATTCGGGGACCATATTCGGACACGAGGAGGGAGGCTGTGCGCTCGGCAAAGTAGACTCATATGAAGGACCCAGCCCTACTGGGCCTGCAGCCGCGGCATCTTAGAGCAGTTGGTCCTAAGGAAGTCCGCCCCCTTAGGATATTTGATCAGGTTTATCTTCTTTTTACCCTTACCTAAGGGAAGGGGAGGCGCCTCAGGAGCAGGTTGAGGCCAAACGACTGTCAAACAAGCGGGAACGCCCCCAGCCTACCTGGGACCGGCATCAACAGAAGAGTCATCGCTGATACGCAAAGAGGAAGAACGTTTTGGACCCATGGCGTCGCAAAAAGCGAAATCCAGAACTGGCCCGAACCTAGAGCCTGTCGTATCCAATCGAAAGAAACCTGGCGGGGCGGGGGCCTTGCGAGCCAGGAATGAAACGCCAGAGAGAAAAGGACCCAACACTAAACGGACGAGAGAAAAATGACGAAATACAAGAATGCAAGAAATATAAAGAGACAAAAGTGGGAAGTCATGAGGCGAAGGAAGTCGAGCAGGAAGATCGATGAAACAAGGGAAAACAAAGGGAGTATGAAAAACAAGCGCGTTTCGAAGAGCCATCGTGCGCACCACGTATGGCGGCGGTCGGGTTAATTAACCCACATCCAGCGGGACACGAATAACAGCGTCATGGGATAATCACGACCCTTGCCCACGCGGTCGTTACCTGAAATTTGGGGGCCCTTGATAGGGATCTGATCTTGGGCCAGGCATTTCATTCGCCAGCCCAAAAGAGCGGTGAGGACCGTGCCACGTCCATGTCCTTCCATAACAGCCCGAACAAAGGCCCAGCCCGTTAGGCCCAGAACATGGATTTGGAAGAACAGGAAGGCCCATACACGGCCAGTCAAACCATATCTTTACAAATAACAGAAGATAGAATATTTACCCTAAGGCGTCCTATTGATCAATCAAGTCCTATTATAATGGGAAGGAAAGCAGCAGAAAGGCGGATTAGTTGGATGCCCCGATAAGGAAGGAGGATTACTCGAATAAACTACCTTTGACTTCAATCCATTGCTAATCCCAAGTGTACATGGGAAACCCTATCACTCAAAGGGAAGAACCCTTAATCATCGTCCAAATTGGATGAATATCCATTATAAATACAAGGCCGCTCTAACACTAAAAGGTACGCCAATACTAAGCAATCTAAGGATTCTCTCTCTCTTCTCTAAAAGCAGTCGACTTAGGCATCGCGGCGGCCCGAAGTGGCCGTCGCCGACCTCTTCCTTCGGTTCTTCTTGCGAGGCGATTGCGCATCCGGACCCTGTAGTCGGCATTGCGTGTTCCTACCCGGCCAGCGGTCGGCATCCTTGATTTGGCCCCTCGGCCGGTTTGGTCGGCCAACAACTGACACGCTTGGCCCGGGTTCAGGTTGAAAAAGGCATCATCATCTAACATCAAAATATTGCATGTTTTTAAAAACTTACATGAAAATGACTACCATGATAGGAAGGTTGAGATATCAATGAGGTTACACGTTTTGGAAATATTAATTGCATTATAAGATGGGGAGTTGGGAGATGGGTTGTTCAGCATCTGCCTCTTCTTTAGGCCTTTAAGTGGCCTTTTGTCATTTAAGCAATCCGGGCCCAATAAATCCATTTTCGGCCCGTTTTCGGTTTTGCTTTGCATTATTTCATTGAAACTCATTCCAAAACACTCTAACTAATTTCATAAACTCTATCTTTATTTTCCTTTTATTATCTCTCATGTCCACATTTAGTTTTGATCGAATCAGAACAAATAAAATTTGTTCATGTGATTTTTTGAATCTGATAACATTTCACTCGGTTAAGGACTCTAACTTGAACTAATATTATATATGCAAATTCTCACCATTTACCTTCTATTTTTATTACTTAAAACCAATAGAATATCGAATAAATAAAATAAAATTTTTTAATAGCAGAAAATGCTATATAGTAAAATAATAAAACGAAAAGGCTATTTTTGGGACAGTAGATCTTAAATTTTTCCTTTTAAATAAATGTAAAAGTTTAAATTTTTCCTTTTAAATATGTAGTATTACTTCCAGTGACAACAACAAGAACTCTCTACCTCTCGGCCTGGGAGTCTGCCAGAATCATAAAGTGAGGCGAAGGAGGCAAGGCGAGATGGGGAAGTGGCTAACGGGGTGGGAGTGGGTAGATGGGGTTGGCTTACCGGGTTAATTGAGAGCGAGTCAATATTAAGTTTAAATTTGTAGGGATATCGAGAATTTTGGGCAGGCTTCAAAATAGAAAAATGAAATAGTGGCATAAAGGTAGAGTGAGGCACATGGCTAAGTTCAATTTTAGGATACGAAATTTTGGGCGTTGGTGGGTTCAAAATGCAAAAATAAAATGGTTACTCTTATGCGGTGGTTTAAGCATTTGCATCGCCGATTATATCACGGCGAGTTTTAATAAAGCGCTGCATATCAGGCTTTCATCAGTTTATGCAACGATTATCTAGGTGAGGGGGCACAATTTTGATTTTTCTTGCAACGGTTTTAAATCGTTGCAAAACCGTTGCTATACATGGCCTAGTGCAACGGTTTATTAACTTTATTTGCTAGGTATAGGCTATAAGTCAAAATGTGGTAGTGTTAGAGCTAGTGGTTGAACCAGTTAAACTAGGACCGAAAAAGATCACTGGTCCAGCGATTATGCGCAGTTCGGTCGATTTTTAAAACACTGGTAGATGCCACCAATGTGATATCCGTCAAATTATAATCCTTGAAATTCATAAAGACTCGAGTTTTATTAATCTTAGTTGAAATATAACTTCTATTCATATAAATTCCAAACCATATACGTATTCTATTCATAACTTATAGTTGTTGATCATATACATTTCCATCCCTTTAATTAAGTTCATAGCAATTATTCTTAGTAACTTTCATTCTTTTCTTGAGAGAAGTCCAAAGAAAGGGTTTCATTGTAGAGTTCAACACAGATCCAGCTGAATTCAACACTTCCATTTTAACCTTCTCGAGGTGAAGAAAGATTACTCATAGTTCTCTCAAACCCATAAAGCTCAAGAAACTCAATACCTCTGTCAAACTCCCCACCCTTTTTCCTGTTAAAAAAATAGTAAATTGCTCCATGAAAAAAGTAGGAGTAAGATAAAGATTTAATAGGATCTATACACATAATATTCATTCTAGCTTTCCAACAGCCTCTAGTTTGTAGTTGGCTATTTTGCATTTATTTATTATCTCATTCTTCATAGTATATTGTCAATGAACTTAAAGGTGGTCCCTAGCTACTCCAGGAAAGGATTATTGAGGTGATCTAGTTTGGAACTTGATGGTGCATTCAATTATCTTGGATATCAGACAAACTACCAGACATTTCAACTTTAACCAACACAAATCAATCAAAACGGAACCGTACCTGGAAAGCCGGGTTACTTAAACGGATCTTCCTGAACTTTTCCTCATCAGGATGGTTAGCAACATTCCTGATATAAATCAGAAGAGTCTGGAAGGCCCTCTACACTCTGGTTTCACCATCCTGAACTCAGCATTGACAAAGCATCTGGAACCTGAAATGGAACTTGTTATCAAGGCTACACAGTACTTATTTGTGAAAAAATTGGATTTATAGCCATGCCACATTATATTATTAGAATAATTCCATGTAGCAGTTTTCACAAGATCGGAGAACTTTCAAGCACATGCTTGCGGTAAAATCTAACTAAATCAGTTGCAGTAAAAAAATTCAATATTGAGACGTTAACTTCACAAGGTAGTTACTCAATTCATTTTCAAGTGATCGGATAGATTAATATAGTAAACCGGTGTTGATCGGATGCTGAGTGTCTGAGTATGTGGAAGAAGCATGTAATTTTGACATAATGCATTTCATACGATAACAAGAATAAGTAGCATGCTCTTAATTAATATTTTAAAAACAACCGAAATAGTATTAATAAAAATAAAAATAAAGCACATTACAGGGGCAGCACGGGATCTACCCCTATTTGGTTTGTTTAAACACAAACCGCCAACCAATTAAGTTGTAAAAACGAAACTGGCACTCCTCTAAATACAAGGGTACATGAAGCCCACAAAGAGGAAAAGAAGTGAAATAAGTTCTCTTTATCCTCAAAAAAATCCTTGCATTCTCTCTTGTCAAACAAACAAATACCAAAAAATGGCATGCAGTACCCACAAGTCTTTCCTCTAGTACAACTTCCAAAACCTTTAAAGGCAATCGTAAACATATATTCAATACTCTTAATTAATATGTAGTTCAAAACTCGCATTGCATAAGATTTAAGGAATTTGTAATCATACTCTTAACGAAAAGAAAAAGAAAAATAACTCATGAAATTTCTTCTGTTCTCATTGAGCACCAAAACATTTAAATAATGTTCTTAGCGAGGAAGAAAATATTGAATTTGAAGGTTATGTTCATATCAATAAGAAATCAATTTAAAAGACAAAGATTCATGAATTTCAAGTATTCATTCTAGCAAATCTCTCTCTTAAGATGTGTAGTGAACATAATTTCAAACATAGGATATTCTCGCTATCTTAGTTATTCAGACTGCCATCATTTTAAGTCAATCTTATGTTGCACATGGCAAAGTTATTGCTTTCTAGTTTAAGCTTTTGGGCCATGCATTGGGAGCCACTAAGCTAGTTCAGCATAAAAAAATTTGTACTCTAAAACTTGCTTTCGTGCAATACTATAACAATATTGCCATAGACTGACCCACAGAAGAAGAATGCCTTTTACCTTGTGACTTTTTCTCAGAGACCGTAAACATTCTCTCAAAGGCTCCATCTTTATATCAGGTTAACACTGGATGAGTTCTGCAATTTAAACACAAGTACTCAGTCAATATCTTATCATACTCTAATAAAATGCAGGAGCTTTTGAATCTTTGGATAGCCCAGAAGAAAAAAAAAACAAAGAAAATAAATCAACACCTTTTCCCATACAACTGACGAGGAAGTTTTTGCAGTAGCAAGGTTTTCAGGTGGCAATCTAAGCTTTCTTTTTCTTTCAGCCTGTTAAGACAAATACAGTTGTTTGAGGTATATAGCAGTCTCGTAAGTACCAAATTCAGATCCATGGATATTGAACTTGAAAACATTTTAAGCATCAGAAGCATGAATGCCTGAACTCAGTTAACATTGGCACTTCATCTCATAACTTTATCAGGTTGGAATGCTTGAATGAATGGCTTAAAGAGAGGGATTACTGTTTATATAGCAAAATGTGACAAATCAACTTAGAAATTCTAAATATTATGTTAATAATAGATCCAAACTTTTTTTTCCTTTCTTGTGTTCCTCCAACCAATCAAATAAAGTGCAAGATAAAAAATCTCACGAATATATAAACTTAATTTTGATCCTTAAGAACTGGATTTTCACTTGCATCTTGAGTAATATACTAATATATTAGAAATTCATATGAAATGGGGTATGAGACAAATAAAAGGACAGAAAAAGAAGAAGAAATGAAATATATTCAGAACTCACTAAAATACCTTAATTGAAAGCAAAAGAAATTATGATATAAAGAAAATAGATTTAGGAGCACCACTAGAACACCATAATTGAAAGAAAATCAAAGAATTAAGAATATTATATATTAAAACGATACGTTAAACCCATAATGAAAAGATGATAGAAAAAGAAAAATGTCCTTAAAATTATTTCTTAATTGTTTGAGGACAAACAATGATTCTTTTCTTTGCTTGAGGACAAACAAAACTTTAAGTTTTTGGGAATTTGATGAGTCTAAAACTCATCTAATTTTAAGCCAATTTTTCATGAAGATTTGAAGGCTTAAAGCCCAATTTAAATGCAAAATTAGGGAGAATTCACCCAAATTTGTGTTTCAAAATTTAGAAGAGAATGACGAAAAAAGCGACAAATGAGGCTAAAGAAGCGGCGAGATTTGGCTAAAGCGGGCCAGTGCGATTGTACCGCAACAGTGTCTCGACAATACTCAGGGGCAAAGTGGTAGAAAGAATGTCGCGACAAAGCTTTTTAATGTTGCGACATTCTATGAGAAGAATGCCTGAGCACCAAGTGCAGAATGTTACGACAAAGTTTCGAAGTTTGTCGCGACACAATCAGAGCAGAAGAGTGGAAAGTATGTTGCGACACTCGAAATCTATGTCGTGACATAAAACCGTGAGCTTTGATATGTTGCGACAATCCAAATTTATGTCGCGACATAAGACAAAGCTTAAGGCTGAGAACTATTTTGCGACATAGAAATTGATTGTCGTGACATAAAAAGTATAGAAGGAAGAAATTGTGTTGCAACACAAGCAAACTTTGTCGCGACAGAGTTGGCAGTCAAGTTATGTTGAGTTTGTCACGACAAGGATTTTTATGTTGCAACAAACATTTCAAAAGTTAATAGTGCAGACATGGAAACTATGTCGCTGGAGCATTAAAGAAACTATTTTAGAGCATAATTCAAGGCAAAGACGGAACTTCATACAAAACACATACTCAAATGAGTTGACTCAACTTTGTCGCGACATTTATTTTATTTGTCGCGACAAACTTGACAAAAGGCGGTGATGAAGAATTGTTGCGAAAAAAGCTACGACATAAAGCTACGACAAAGCCTGCAACAAAAACAACGCTACTATGTCACGACATAGACTATCAATGTCGTGACAAAGATTGCTATGTCGCGACATAGAATAGTGATGTCGCGACAAAAATAGTAAATGGGTACCTGGCAGAGCCACGCCTGGCACGGTTCGGCCCGATCATTTATTAGGGCTATAAATACAAGCCTAGTGCGAAAGAGGAGGCGACAAGGAGGCGGAAGAGGGAAGAGTCGCCATTTTTAGGAATAGTAGCAGTAGAGTATAGATTTTTATTTTCTTTTCTTTTCTTCTTGTATTTCTTTTATTTTTTCCCTTTTTTTAGAATTGGAATAAGGGATCTAAGTTGTAATCTTGAGCGTAGATCAATGAATATTTAGTCCCATTTATGTACGAACTTCAGGTTTAAAAATTTTAAAATTCTCTTTTCTTTAATTTGATTGCGGTTTGATGAATTTACTGATCAGCCAGTCATTGATAGTTGTAGTCTAGTTTCTTGGGAGGCTAGCTCTTCTTGGGGAGGGGACTGGGTGTTTGGTTTGTGATTTGTAGCATTTAAATGATTGTTTTGGGTTTGAGAAGCTGGATTGATTTAATCGGTGTGTTCATGAAGTAGGAAATCATTCTGCTCATGTAGCTTGTATCTAGAAAAGGGTTGTATCTTGCTTTGATTTCCAGGAGGCCCTTTGAGTGACACAGAGATGGAGATTCTTGAGAGTATAGAGCAGTTACTTGGGGGTATGTTAGACTAATATTATGGAACCTTGAACTCGATAGATCGATAATTTACTCATGGTGTGAGGATTAGTTGGATGGTGTATCAGTTTAATGTTTAGAGGTGTCGTCTCAGTTCAGCAGAACAATCTTGATCTCGTGTTAGCTAAGATTCTAATAAAGGAGATGGAGGATTATGCTCAACTTGCAGATTGTGGTATCGATTACTTTGAAGGAGGCTTGTGTTACCTTGTCTATGGGGGCAGGTAGACTTCATTTCTAAGAAATGGTTTTTAAGTATTGGAAAAGAAAATCAATCAAATCTTAAAGAGGGTCAAATTTTTACGAGTAACTAATTAGACCCATTTGTCCTGAAAAGGAATATGGTTATCTAATTAGTGAAATGTATAGTATATGGAGGAATCTAAACTATACTACCTTGCTCTTGAACAAGATTGAATAATCTCAAACTCTATTAACAAATATGTGTTTTAAGAGCTAACTGGTTATGATTAGAACTCTGATCCCATTCCCATTGTTTGGATTACATTTTAGAAATTTTGTTGTTTCAGTCTATTTTTACAGTTTTTCTGATGTTATTTTAGATTTTGTCATTTCATTTTCTGCATTTTAGTTTTAGTTTTAATTTTCATCTTTAGAAATTTGAAGTTCAAATAGTGAGGACCTTGAGTAGTAGGGGTAGTTGATCTATAGATTTTCTTATCGATCTTTGTGGGAACGATAACTCGGACTTAATAGTCCACTTTATTACTTGTATGACCTGTGCACTTGCAGCGATTTAATTTAGACTAATCTGCATTTTGTCGCGCAGTACAAACGAGAGAAAAACCCAGCGTGAAATTTGGAGTCCCAAAATAAGTGACAATTTTTAGGCGTGCTGGCTTCTTTGGACATTTATTGACAAAGCGAAGAAACTGCAGAGAATTTTGGTTTATACAAGGTCAGTTAACAAGTTTTTGGCGTCGTTGCCGAGGACTTTAGTTACTCTTTGGTAACCGTGTCTAAAATAAGGTCAACAAGTTTTTGACGCTGTTGTCGAGGATTTTAGTTAATTTTTGGTGGCCGTGTCTAAAATAAAGTCAACAGTTGGTTCCCGCATTTGCAACAACGAGCGGGAGGGAGGTGAAGGGGGAAGAGTATTCAAGTCTTGTAAGGAGAGTGCAGGAAGGGATGGATAGAATGGATGATGAGTATATTAGGTTTAGTATGGACTGGTTGGAAGTGAATTCAGGGATGCCTTGTAAGGAAGATAGTTTTTCACTTGTTTCTTGGTGGAGGCTGGGCTTGGGCGAGGTCGCTTGGGGAAGACTTAAATGTCTTGCTCAGTAGTTGTCAAGACAGGCATTGTTTTTTACGCTGCCGGGCTCGGCGGTTGAGGGGCGGGCTTAATATTTTCCTTGAATTGGGAAGGGCCGAGTGGTGCGATTTCGCGGAGTTAATAGTAGCGGATTGAGGGCTTTGAAAATTTTCCATAAATAAAGTAAGAATTTCTTCAATGTTAAAATATTCCTAAAATTACCTTTTTTTTTCCACGTGGAAAGTATTTTTGAAAATACGCTTTACGAAATTTTGAATTTTGAGTTAAAATTCATAATTTTAGAAAGTGGTGCTTCACCGAACATGCACAATTTTTAAGAAAATGACTCTCCAAAAAACATTTTCTATGTAACAACAAAAAATATAATAATTTAGGAATATATTTTTAGTAGTTACATTTGAAGAATTTCTTTTAAATTTAAGTGGCAATTGTCTAAAGCCAACGGTTGACAGATGACCAGAAGTATCAAACCATACTCAGCCAACACCTCGAACCAGGGGAATAAATGGAGAAAGCAGTATATTACCTAAAATTACAACAATATGCTGTAGCTGCCAATGTTTTAAACCAAAAAAGTTATCGGTTAAAGATTTAGGAGCTGAAACGATAGTCAGTACCATGGTCGAACAAGATTAAACCAGGACTAGAAAGATCATCGATCGATCGAAGGTCTGATTGGTCGAATCAACTGGTTCGATCTGATTTTTATAACACTGGTAGCTGCCACCAATGTGATATCCAAATCAAATTATAATCCGTGAAATTTTATAAAAGACTCAAGTTTTATTAATCTTAGAATGAAATATAACTTCTATTCATATAAATTCCAGGCCATATGTAATGTTCTGTACAAATTAATATCCTTAGACTACATACAACCAGCATTAGGCATGAGTTCATGGCAACTTACAGTGGTTGATCATATACATTTCCTCCCTTTGTTGATTCATAGGAATTGTTCTTGGTAACTTTTCATTGTTTTCAACTTGAGAGAAGTCCAAACAAAGGGTTTGTCATTGCAGAGTTCAACACTTCCATTTTAACCTTCTCCCAAGGTAAAAATAAGAATTCATCCCCTTCAGTTCTGTCAAATCCATAAAGCTCAAGAAACTCAATTCCTCCTGCCAAACTCCCCACCCTTTCCTGTTAAAAGAAAAATAGAAAATTATCGCTGTGAAAAGTGAAGATGCAAGATAAAGATTGTTAATAGGGTTTATACACCAATATTCATTCTAGCTTTCAACAGCCAATAGTTTGTTGTTGGCTATTTTGGTATTTATTTATTATCTCATTCTTTCGCAGTGTATTGTCAGTGAACTTAAAAAGACTGGTGGCTGACTTCTCCAGGAAAGTTTATTTGAGAATCGGAGTTGGAACTTGATGGATAATTCAATTATCTTGGACCATCAGACAAACTACCAGACATTTCCTTTGCCAGCACAATAAATCAAAATCGGAACCGTACCTGGAAAGTCGAGTTACTTAAACGGATCTTCCTGAACTTTTCCTCATCAGGATGCTTAGCAACATTCCTGATATAAATCAGAAGAGTCTGGAAGGCCTTCTTCACTCTGGCTTCATCATCCTGAACTCAGATAAACCATCGAAAAAAAAAGGTTAAGCGGTAGATATGATACAGAAATTGCTGCAGAATGAGAGTATGGCGCAAGGGTACTACACAGTACTTATTTGTGAAAAAAGTCAGTTCCTCAATCCATTCATTGCTCCTCAGTCCAATAGTTTCTGGCCCGTAACAAGTCATAATGGTGCCTAAGGAATAGAATTCCAAGTAGCAATTTTCACAAAAGATCAGAGAGAACATTCAAGCACATGCTGTAGCATTTCATATCCTGGTGAAGGATAATATTGTCTTGGTAAAATCTAACTTCTAAGACTCAGCTACAGTGTCGGTTTATTTGAAGCCCTTTACACGGGTTAAAAATTCAATATTGAGACCGTTAACTTCTAAAGGTAGTTACTCAACTCATTTGCAGTGACCAAGATAGATTAATATAGTGAACCGAGTGTTAATCTGATGCTGAGTGTTTGAGTATATGGAAGGAAGCATGTAATTTTCACATAAAGTATTTCATATGATAACAAGAATAAGTAGCATACTCTTAATTAATATTTTTGGTGAGCGAAAACAACCAGAATAGTATTAATAAAAATAAAAATAAAGCACATTATAGGGGAAGGACGAGATTTCCTTCCAAAAAACTTACAACCAGAACCTGGAGTTTAAAACCCCAACCAACAACAAGTGTTCCCAAGACCCATTTTACCCCTATTTGGTTGGTTTAAACACAAACTACCAACCAATTAAGTTGTAAAAATGAAAGTGGCACTCCTCTAAATACTAAGGTTCATGAAGCCCGCAAAGAGGAAATGAAGTAAAATAAGTTCTCTCTTTATCCTCAAAAATCCTTGCATTTCTCTCTTGTCAAACAAACCATTACAAAAGAACGACATGCAATTTGCCACAAAGTCTTGCCTGTAGTACAACTTCCAAAACCTTTAAAGGCAATTGTAAACATATATTCAATACTCTTAACTAATATGTAGTCCAAAACTTGCATTGCATAAGATTTAAGGAATTTGTAATCATACTCTTAACCAAAAGAAAAAAAAAAGAAAAAGAAAAATAACTCATGAAATTTCTTCTGTTCTCATTGTGTAACGCCCTAAAAACCTAGGGTCCTCGTTGTGTGACACCCCAAAATCAGTCCATTAGTCGTCATAACTAGGAATCTTTGTGGATGTTAGTATGGCTTGATATCACACCGTTGTGTCCCATTTACCAGGACCCATTATTCATATTCTTATAAAATATGCAAGGATACATATACATTAAAAATAGTTCACATGCTTTTAATTACAATTCTTTTACACAAAAAATACATGTCAAGCTTGTCTGCTCAATAGATTTTACTAAAAGAATCATCAAAGCCACATGTCGACTTTCTTCAATCTCACGGCTCCAAATGAGAACCACCCACCAGCGCTTGTCTTGCACTTGAAATGTTTTTCCCGTATAGGGTGAGCCACGCCTAGTAGAGAATAATTCCTATAGAGGCTACTCCCCACCTAAGCGCAGATGCAATATTCACAACAAATTTCACTCCATAATTCCAACAAGATTATGCAATCCTAGGTTGGAACTCTACATGTCATGCCATGTAATGAGATGAGACTCATCCATGCACCATGTCTAGATGTGGCACTCCTTTAGGCAGGCGGAGCTTGGAGGATCCAAATCGAGTCAGGGATGCCTGATATCCTCGATCACTCCAAAAATCAAATCTGCTGCGGGCGATTTCAAAATTGGGCAAGCCATAAACAATTTACATTTAACAACATACATTTTACAATAAAGGCATTCCAGGCCTTTTCAAACTAATTTACAAAAATAGATGTTCGAGTTCAATTGTTTTTTACAAAATATCCAATATCCAGAAAACTGGAACAAATGCATGTCGGAGCATACATCGAAATTTCCTTCTTTATGACTCGGCTCCTCGATCTTGGAGTCCGCTTTAGATCCTACATATCACTGTTCTGCGCATTGGTAAAACAATATGCTAAGAAGAATTTTCCATGCTTAGTGGTTCTATACAAATCCATTCTTCAGTTTCAGTTTAAATCAAATCATACAGTTTAACTATTCAAAACTTTCAAACCTTTATGGATGATCAATGTAAATACAATACATATACTTATTTTATAAACAATCAGTTATAGTTCATTGATCATCCCAAAAATCAATTCAATTATGCTCACCATTCAATTGATTATGCCATTCAATTCGATTCGCCCTTCAATTGATTCACGCCCTTAAATTCAACAGATACGCCCATACTTGAATTTAACCTATGTCTTGATATCTGAGGATATCGAGTCATAGGCAAGGTCGGTAGGGTACAACGGCCGTATAAAAATGGTTTCATAACACAGTACGGTCTCATTGGGCTACTGACTGGTTATTAAAAATCAATTAGTGAACCTTTTCTAGTTATAAAATGGTTTTATAACATAGTGCACGGTCTCATTGGGCTGCTATTCAGGGTGACACACATCAATACAATCGTTCACGATCTTGCTATTTTGACCCTGATGGTATACGATCTATCCTAATACAACTAAACGGTTAACATTCTATTAAGGCGTTTAAATCCTTTATAGCAAAAGTACAGTACAATATGTACATTTGTATAAATAGTTCACTTTCAATAATCATCGATTTTCTTGTAAACATTTTACAATCAATTTCTTGAAATCATTTAAAACAATTCAATATGCTTTTCTTATGCATTTAGAACAAGCATTTCAAATATTGAAACGAGAATAGGAAAATAGTGAACAAACATGCAAAAACTTGAAATGAGGAATGGAAATTCGAACAAACCCAAAAGCTTTGCACTTTGATTCCAATCCTCGGAATCTCAATCTCAGTTGGATTTTCCTCTCGTTAGCACGCTATTCCAAAACCATTAAAGAACAATATTATTAGGTATTGTGCTAGTGGTTTGGTTGGATTGATTTTTAGAGTTTAATTTGAGTTCCAATTTCAACAAGCTATATATAGATGGATTCTTGACTCAATGGGATTTCCATAGAGTCCAAGAACACTTGAAATGGGGTTCGGACGAAGAAGTTATGACCTTCCGAAGTTGGAGGTCACACGTAATCAAACCGGCCAAGGCTGACGGGCTTTAGCAGGGTGTCCTAACGCCGAGCAGGTTGACATCCACGTTTACTATCACTCCACAGGTATATGAATGGAATCTTGACTCAATGGAAACTCCATAGGTCAAGAACACCAACGAGGAGTTCGGACAAAGAAGTTATGACTATGGGAGTTGATGGTCACATGTAGGTCACACCCAGCCGAGCTGACTGGCAGGCGACGAGGCTGACCTAACCTCGGTAAGGATAATAGCAGTCGGCCAGGAGGTCTGGATTGAAGAGAGATTAAAGCCTAACATCATCTTCACTCGTGGGATTTCCATAGAGTCCTAAGAACATCAAAAAACGGGTTTGACCAGAGGAGTTACGACCTTACGAGCTGGAGGTCACATGTAGTCACACCCAGCCTAGTACGACTGAACTCGCCCGAGCTGACTGACCTCCAGTAAAAGGACCTGCTTGGTCTACTAGAGGTTCCTAATTGAAATAGAAAAGCCCTAACATCATCTTGACTCAATGGGCTTTCCATAGAGTCTAAGAACATCCAAAACAGAGTTCAGACGAAGGAGTTATGAATTTCTGAAGCTGGAGGTCACATGTAGTCACACACAGCCGAGCTGACCTGAACTCGCCGAGCTGACCTGACCTCGGTAAAAGGACCATAACTTGGTCTACAGAGGTTATAATTGAGAAATGAAAAATCCTAACATCATCTTGACTCAATGGGATTTCCATAGAGTCCAAGAACACCCGAAATAGAGTTTGGACGAAGGAGTTATGACCTTCCGAAGTTGGAGGTCACATGTAGTCACACCTTGGCGGCTGAGGCAGCCGGGCCTAACCTCTGTAAAAGGACCATAACTTGGTCTACAGAGGTCCGAATTGATAAATTAAAAAGCCTAAAATCAATTGCATTGATGTGGCTACAATTTACCAGAAGGACTCACTACTAAATTTCCTTTAGTTCTTACCCAAAAATCAGTTCTAAGGTCCGGCTAATGCGTAGGATCAAAAATAGGGAAATTTTCTTGGTTCAAATTGCAACTAGACCTTTCCCAAAACACATCTATGGGAGCCTTAGCTCTTCTCAACTCAACCACAACAGAAATGAGTTTAGGAGTTTCCAAACCCAAACCATACACAAGATAGAGGGTTCCAAACCATGTATTTATACTTTCTATACCTAAAACTAGACAAACCCATACTATTGTACAAAAATCGATACTTTTCCATACGGAACTTAACAAGTTCCATACACACATAGTTTACATACTTGCGATCTTCTTTTCCTTTCCTTCTTTCTTCTCTTCTCTTCTTCTTCTTCCCTTCTCTTCTCTCTTCTTTTCCTCTTTCCTCTTCTTATGGATCACCCTTAATCATATTTAAAAAGGAGGAAACTTCCTCCCTCTTTCCTACATGCCACATGCCCTCTCCTTGATTTTTTTCTTCATTTCTTTTTATTGTTTTAGGTCCCCCATTTCTCCTATTATTCTTCATTTAAGTCCTATTATTTTCCCCTTACTTATTTATTTCTCTAATTTCACTTAGACATCTAAACTTATTTTGAGTTGACCGCTTAGGTCCTGTTTACAATTTCATATTTTCTCTTTTTCACTTGGGTTTTATTTAGAGTTCAATAAATTTCTCATTTAGCATATAATCATTTTAATGTCATTCATCTAACAATGCCTGAAAAATACCCAGAAGTTGGCTCAATTATACCAGATATATAATAATTTTGTGCACAAATTCTAGGGTATTTTGGGGGCGTTACATGTAGTCATTACCGACTCCACCACAATGCAATGCCCGATGTGTGGTAAAATCCGTCGTATTGAATTGTCCAATGATAATTTTGAAACAAAGTGGATTCTATTTATAAACAAATCACCTGTTTTTATGGATGTCATATATAGAATGACCGTTTGTTTTCAAAACCATGTGTCTTTAATGGTAGAAAAAGCGTATTTATGGAGTCAGCGCGGAATATGCCTTCCAACACTTTCATGGGCTTTCACTATTGGGGATCATGTCTAACCACAACTATCAGGTCTTTCACCCGAGGGGGTATCTATCATGCTTGCTATTACCCAACACATATTTTCATTTTCATGTATACAACCGTGCGACTCTATTGGACGCCGTCAGTAGTCTGGAAACCCACGATCAATCCTGAAAACCTGATGATTGATTATAACCATGCACTAACACCCATTCAATGCGATGTCCCATTGCATATGCAATGCAATGCGCCATTGCATGTTATATCATGACACATGTATAATGAATGCCACATGGACAACATAATCCACACCATTCACGAGGTGTCATGGACAGTCACATCTCTGCATATGACTTCCATACTTCATTTCATTCATGCGATATATCATGCATATATCCTTTATCAAGCACTGTATACCATTCTATGTTCAGCAATGACACACTCACAATCAAGCCATGTAATGGCTAGTTGCACATATGGACACTATAAACCATACATTTTACCATGTATCATGGATAATTATATCAATATGCATATAATTATCAAATAAACATACACATTGTCAATACATTAGACCACACATATCAACATTTCATCACATCAACACAACCAAGCAATTAGTACACTTGGTGCAACAATCAAATTTTCCCCGTAAATATGACCCAAATTCATTCACGGCATGTGGTCAGATTATGGACTCAAAAATCTTTCCATAGAGTCTAAGAACGTGGGAATCGGAGTTTGGACGAGAAACATATGACCGTCTAAAGTTGGAGGCTTAAAGGTGTGTAGGAGCCACGCAATTACGCCAAAACCTACGCAATTGTGTACCCAAAGGCTGCAATTTCGAAGCCCAGCCACACAATAGTGTGCCAGAGAGCCCCTTGGCAACTCCAGTATACGCCATTTTAACCTGGAACCATCCCGAGAATGGCCCTTTTCACCGGCCACAATACCCTCTCGATTGAGGCCGTAAAACATATCACAAACACGACACAAAACATGCCATAAACACGGTACAAAACATGCCATAAACCTTGGCACTCAAACAATCCACAATCAATCCCAAATCAACTACAAAGTAGAATAATCAAAGTAGGAAGAATCCCTACCTCTTTGAGCATAGTAGAACGTTAGGAAGTCTCGAGAACACCTCCTAAACCTGAAAATTTTGATTTTCCCCAAATCTCCTCTTTTGGATCTTCGGTGAAATCTCTCCTTTTTGGTGCCTATGTGTAGCCCTCGTCAAAGTGATGAACTTTAGTTCTTGACCCGACGACTTCCAACCGACGAAAACCCATGAATCGCCGAAGAAAACCTTAGCTTCTCTCTCTCTCTCTCTTATAACATTTTACCTAACACAAATAAGATATTTTGTATAAATATCTAGATCCTTTTATACTTTATTGCAAAATATTTTTGTGCCACATGTCTCCTCTTATTCGGGGTATGTTTTATCGAAACAATTTATTTTGTTCGGGTTCAAGTTCGGATTATCTTATGATTGTTCTTTAAAATTATTACCCAAATTTCAAGATTTTTCTCTCAAAATCTCATTTTTTGGTTTCAACGAACCTCATCGCTCCAAAAGCGTGAAAATTCCATTTGTCTTTAGGATTCGACGAAACGCTTGGGTAACTAGATTTTACGAGCCGAATCCAACGAGCGAGGTCCATTTTGTTATCGGGATCTATAAATTATCAGGTTTACAGCCATAATACTGGTTGCAATTTACCGTTTTTCCATTTTTGGAAAGTTCAATCTTTTCAGGTTTTACATTTCTCCCCCTTAAAAATTTCCTGTCGAAATTCACATACCTGAGAGCACATCTGATCACCTACCATACAGGTCATTTAATATCAATGACTAGGCATATATCCTCCTTGAATAAGAAAGGATAATTGGCATGCATAGTGTCTTCATGTTCCCATATTGCCTCATCTACTCCTCGGTGCTGCCACAACACCTTTACTAGCCTCACGGTCTTGCTTCGCAAAACCTGATCCCGGCTATCCATGATACGTACTAGTCCCTCCTCGAAGGTCCTATCCGCATCAACAACAAGCTCTCCCTAATCTACTACATGAGTCGAATCTGGAGTGTATTTCAGGAGCATAGAGACATGGAATACAGCATGAAGACCCGCTAAATTCGACAATGAGTGACTTAATGGTGGCAGCTATACCCACCACTGACAGGTATCTCGAAGGGTTCGATATACCTTGGTGAAACCTTTCCCCACTTACCAAACCTAACCACTCATCTCTTAGGCATTACCTTCAAGAAGACATGATTACCCACATAAAACTCTAGAGGTCATCGTCGTTTGTCGGTGTAGCTCTTCCACCGGCTCTGAGTCGTGAGAAGACGCTTCTGTATCAATTCCACTTTGTCATAGGTGTCCCTTACCAAATTAGGACCCATGGAGGGTCTCTCTCCCACCTCGATCCAACAAACTGGATATCGACATGGCCTCCCATATAGTGCCTCGTAGGGTGCCGTATGTATGCATGCCTGATAACTATTATTGTAGGCGAATTCCACTAAGGGTAATGCTCTTCCTAGCTACCCTTGAGATCCAGGACGCATGGCCGTAGCATATCCTCTAAAATCTGAATGGTCCTCTTTGGTAGACCTTGGTATGTGGATGAAAAGCCGGTGTTCATCATCAACTATGTCCCGTGGCTAAATTTGAAACTCTTCTAAAAATGAGTTATAAACTTGGGATCTGATGCCTCTGATGAATCTGGCCTCCATATGCTTAGGATAATCTCACGTATACAACCTCTGAGAATTCCTCTAGTGAGGTCATCATGTAGCGAAAAAATGTTGACCGTGGCGGTCACTATTACCACACTCGTCATGCCACTGATGTCTGTAGTGAGTCACAAATCATCGTGACGTATACTCTACTATTAGGTTTCTGATGGCGATTAATCATACATACACAGGAGAAAATTTAAAAATTTTGCCTTTTCTAACCCGACCAGGGTTCCATGTGATCCGATAAGATGATTCAGGGATATAAGAATACCTTATTCGCTCTAGAAGATCCTTGTTCTGCAGCCTCGTGTGTGCGTCAAACCCTCCTTGTCGGGCCCAGAGGGCGCAGCGGGATGGCTCCACCCTGCAGCTATCCACACAAAGCAGGCCTTCTTAGGCGGGAGAGAAGCCGGTGTGCTAGCCCAGGGTTGATCTCACGAGCCTTAGCCACCTCTCCAAGTGTAGCTTGAATGAATGAATCCGCATAAGGATCCCTTGGGTTTAAATACCAATTTTAAGCCCAAGGGTTGATTTCCGGCCTATTCTATGTTTGTGACCCTATAAGTCCACATAATGTTGGTAGTGGGCTCAAAAGCCCATTTCGAGCCCACGGATCATAAGTGCCTCTAGCAAGGCATTATGACCACCCAAATTATATGGATGTCAATAGCTGAGCCATAAAACACAATCCATAATAAATGTAAATTAGTCCCTTTGTCTCACGATATCCTAATTGAACACAGAGCATAGGATATATCTCCTTGTAAAGTTCAATCATGCAATTTCTTGACCTCCATACCCAAGCGATAATCTGAATGACATTAACCAACCATATTAATTCATTTTGAGCATAACCATCACAATTTCTAGTCTCACATGTTGAGGGCCCACGGATATCTCTCTAAAGGAGGCAATCCACTCATCCTCACATCCCTTCCATGATTTATTCAATGTCGAACTACAGTTTGTATTACCACCCTATTGCAGATGATGTTGAAGTGTGTCAAAACATAAAGCTCCTCATGTAAGGGACTATATGGTGGTGTTAGATTCGAAGGACAAAAGAGACATTATTATGATGAGAAGTACTTGTGACTTATAATCCATGTAGTATTCTCATTGTGATTCGATCTAGTACAATGTTCACCAAACATGTACTTATGGTGACAATATCATATATCCTGATCGATGGGCGCTGATCATCAAGTCGACTCCATACTAGTCTTAATTCACTATTGCTCCACCAATAATGAACGATCAGGGATAGTATTCCATTTGAAGTCCAAGGTTCTACTATCAAGTCACACATGATGGCCTGTAAGTGGAATAAACTATATTCATGGAGTAAATCACCAAATTAGAAATGTAAGATGATAATGAAAATGCCTCTTTATTAATGAAATATGAAATTAATAAAAATTACACTATTGCCCTAGGGCACATCACTAACAATCTCCTACTTGCACTATGGCCAATCTGACATGTATCTAATACCCATTGACCTAATATGACTCTCAGGCTTCGCTTGTGAGAGTGGCTTAGTTAGTGGATATATAATGTTGTCATTGGTAGATTGATTCATACCCTTGATGGGTGTATCGGAATCAACAAGAATTTATATCCTAATCCACCCTACCAGGCGTGGCGAGCTCTGCAGTATAGTGTAGGATCGAACACAGGGATGGGTTTTCTTTGCACAAATGATTTACTGTTAAGCTCAAAAATGGTGAATTTCAATTTGGATTATGGGATTTTGTAAAAATAAGGGGTGTTGGTTGTTCCACGAGGCTGAAGCGAAATAAGAAAAATGCCAAAATAGAACCCCTTGAAGTGTCGAATTTCTTGGATTCGAGTTCTAAAGGTCAACGGGGTTCTCGGGTTCATTTCCTCGCGTTGGGGAGGATGACCTATAGTCATCTCCGGAACCGGATCTTCATTTAACTCTGAGAAGCCTAACCCCGAAATAATTATCCTTTTGAAAATGGCATTCACTGGCCGTTAATGTTCTCAATTAGTTCAAACGAATTCTCCTTGACTCACATTAGAATCAGGTAATAAATGGTAACTATTGAACATCCACAAAATCTAGTAATAAGCATCAAATGAGCACTAAAAAAGATTACCAAGTCTTGACATTCAACATGAATCGAAGGGATCTAAACCTAGTGTTAAAGGAGAACACAAACGACGGTGAGTACTGCGTGAAAAACGGGAACCTCGTGACTTTTAGATCCACACTTGGCGATATGCTTCAAGGAGGAAGGGATTTTGGTCCTCATCCTCGAGTTGTCATCCTCAGTGTTTGGTACGCCCCGAAAGTGCCCGAAAATGAGAGAAAAGGGAGAGAAAGTGAGAAAGGTGGGAGAGCTGAAAGCTTCTCCCGTCTTATATAGTGCTCAAAGCAAGGGAAGTTACAAAAAAACCAAAAACCAAAAGCTATTACAAGGGGTAATATTGGAAGAAACAAAAACTTGTAACAAAAATATGAGGCATCAAAAAGCAGTGAAACGTTAAATTATTTGGCATGAACAATGTGAGATGCAATTTCATAGGTAACGAACTCATATATTTTCTTCTCTTCTTTCATAAGTCTCTGATCTACAATAAGGTTTATTTAGAATTCTTCTTGCTTGGATCGACTCAACAATTTCGGCATAAATAGCTTGCAAAAACTACAAAATTAGCCATAAAATGCGATCAGTAGAATAACAAGGACCTTAATGTGCAAATCGGGTTAATTACGCTGATTAGTACACAAAAAGTGCTCAAAACCTTAAATAAAGAGGGTTCAAAATAGCACTTTTTGAGCACTAATCACAACCCCCCAACCTACACATTGCTAGTCCCTTAGCAATCAAAGAAAGAAAGAAGGAGAGAGCATGCAAAACAAAATAAAAATTATGTTCACAAAAATTATATTTCAAAAAGGTTGTGAATGAGTAATGCCTAACCCTAAGTAAGAATCGTCAAACCCTTGCCCAATAACTATCTTGAGAGAATGAATGCCATACAAAATTGAGTATCAAAAGAGCCTCCATCTGTGAATCAACGAAGCTTCCCAAGGGAATTTAAGTGTTTGTTTGATCGACTCGGCGTCAGCACCATGCTCTCCCCATGAAGCTATTGCCACAACCTAGCACGCTAATAGAGGCCCAGCTCGATTAAGTTATATATTCCTACTCTTTTTTTTGTGTGTGTGTTGTAAGGGTGCAATGCTGAGGAATCGATCTCACCAAAGTCCATGTAACGGGAATCTATCGATGACTCCCATCCAATTAAGGCTTAGGGCACCAAGTCATAAGGATCTTTCGACCACTAACTCTTTAGGTTTCACCCCGGACTCAGATGATTTGAAACTCCAGCACCTCTGACGCTAGACTCCACCCGTCCACCCCCGTGTAGCGGCTAGAGTCGGTGGCTCCCAACCAGTTGGCTTAGGGCAGGCTTTAAAGGCTTTCGCCATATACCCCTCGGACCGTGCTCGGGTTTTAAGGCAAAGCGTTGCAATTTTTCTTCTTTTTCTTTTTCTTTTCTTTTTCTTTTCTTTTATTTTGGAAGACACGTTGGCCTTCTATTCATGGGGGTCCTTAACCTATTAATGGTGGTCGACCGAAACTAGAATTAGGTTATTGCAAGGCTTCAGGAGGCGAGACAGTTTTTCAGGTTATTCGAAGAAACGTGTGCAGCGATGTGTGGTTAGCTAAAGGAGTGGAAGAAAAGATTCGAAATCAGCAAAGATTCAATACCATCATCCACTCAATTAAATATGGAACCAATCTAACATCAATAGAGTGGACCAGTTTCAATTTTTTCAAACTGAGGCTAGACGAAAACCTGAAAAAATGGAGTGCAAAAAATGGGTGCAATTTTTGAAAAGTATTGTATAGTATAACTGACTTCACGCAAAAGCCAGCAAGCGAACATCAAAATGGGGCTTGGTCAAAATAGTAACAAAAACATAAATCTGGCCCGACTAGCCGCTAACTCTCCCCGAAACCCAAATATCGTTGTCATGATAGGGCTCGAGGTGGAAGATTGAAGGAAGAGCTAAAATCCTCACCAAATAAGATATGGTTTTGGATACAAGGAGACTTCGGCAACTTTCCATTGACACACCTTCAACTCCGTTTGGGCTTCAAATGAACAAGTTAGAAGAAGAAAAGAGAGAAAAAAAGTGACCAGTTGGAGAATTTTGAAAATTTCACCTTCATGAAAATTTTAAAAGTGTTATTTCTGGCTATATTTGGATTCTACACTTTCTAAGATTTCCAACGGTACCAAAAATGTCTAAAACGGAGTTCGAATGAGAAAGTTATGATCGAAACAAAAAGATGGTTCAGCGAGGTTAAAAAGAACTAACCTTCTTGCGATTTTTAATAATAAAAAATATAAAATATATAAATTTTTTTTTTTTAAATTTTTGTGTGAGAGACAAAATTTTTTTTATAATATATATATATATATATATATATTTATATTTATTTATTTATTTATTTATCACAAAAGGACAAAAGAGTGCACATTGCAGACTTGAGCTCCTCTCCGTACAGAGCTACAGGGTGGTTGCGAATTTTCGCAATCGTTGCGAAATTTCAGGTTTGCAAAAGTTGCGAAATTTCGCAACCTGCGAAATTTTCGCAGGTTGTGAAAATTTTGGGCCCTTTCCTGCACCTCCCACTGCATCAAAAATTTGATAAAAACTACAAAAATAAACATAGAAAAATTAAGAAAATTTGTAGAAAAAATGAAAGTAATATAAATCAAAAGTTAACTAGAGTAGAGAAAATCTAAGAGGAAAAATTAAAGAAATCAAAATAAAATAAATTAAAATAAGATAAAATAAGAAAAATCAAAACAAAAAGTGGGGGAGACTATGTTCCCCCCAAACCAATTCATAACACTGGAGAACATTGGAGCTGTTGAAGCTTGTGGAATTGCCATAGTTGGTGCTCGTGTCACGAACCGACACGAACCACCGATGCCATCACCGGTATGAAATTTGCCAATTTCTTGATGTAGTGGCAAAAAATCTGAGGCGGTGGCCACTAACTTCTTGAAGAATATTGCAAAGAAGCGATTACGGAATGGGAGGCCTCAGCTTTTAGGCAGTGCTTGGTGTGGAGTGTCTTTGCGGTGTTAGTTGTCTTCAGTGGGATATGCCCCAGATTAGGGAGGATCTTTGCTGAAGTAGTGACTTGTTTTAGGTTAGGCAATAGCTTGCCAGAGATCACAGATTTATGGGGATTGGTTGAATGATAGGCTCTTGGGTCCCTTCCACTGTTTCCTGTCCACTGCCCTCCTTAGTCAACAATGGGGAGATTGCTTCATCTTGTTGTTTATATTGCTCTTCCATTGTGGTGTCAATCAGGCACTCTTCATAGTTCTCCTCACTCTTGATAGACATATTCTGGGCAGAGAGCCTTGAGATTGAGCACTACAAGTTGCAAATTGCTGACCAACTTCACTTTGAAGCCCATCTAATTTTTGTTCCAGGGATTTCTCCACTATATCAATTTCCTAATTGGCCTAGACATTCACTTCTCTCTGCTCCTCTATGAAACTATCCACTAGTTTGCCCAAGTTTGGTATTGCCTGCTCAATTGAAGATGTCAACTGTGGTGGTTGTGGTGGCTGAGGAGTTGAGGCCCAATATGGAGAAGCAGGAGGTACATAAGTTGGGGGAACACTGTAGACGGGTGTACTCATCCATTGATCTCTATAGTCCCTCATAGACCTATATGTATTAAGATTCCTCTCCACGGGTTGCTGACTCTACCATGGAAGGTTCCTATAATCCCTCATGGACATGAATGCTCTAGGGTTTCTCTCCATAAGGTACTCACTATACTGTTCTCCCCCTAGGTGTTCCATTTGATCACAATTCAAGCCCACTGGAACATGGATTCCTGCAGCAAAAACAGGGCAACACAAGACTACACAAAAAACAATCCTACAGCAAATTTTTTTCTTTTTTTCTTTTTTATATTTACATAGTGAAATGAAACTAAAAAAAATGATTGTGAAATATAAAAGAAATTCACCAATACTTGTGATGAGGATCACAAGTGTTTAGTATATCATCATTTGCACTTAGACACCATCCTCGGCAACGACGCCATTTGATTCATGCCACAGTAGGTGTATCGGAATCAACAAAATTTATATCTAAATCTCTCTTTGCCATAAGTAATTTCTTGATATAGTGGCAGCAGAATTAGAACACAGGGATGGGTTTTCTTTGCACAAATGATTTACTATTAAGCTCAAAAATGGTGAATTTCAATTTGGATTATGGGATTTTGTAAAAATAGGGGGTGTTGGTTGTTTACACGTTTGGCGAAATGAAAAAAATGCAAAATAGAGCGCTTGAAGTGTCGGGCTCTTTGGATTCGAGTTCTAAAAGGTCATTAGAGGTTCTCGGTTCATTTTCTCCACGTTGGGAGGGATGACCTATAGTCACCCTCGAGCGGATCTTCATTTAGCTATAAAACTAACCCAAAATAATTATCCTTTGAAAATGGCCCTTCTTGGCCATTTATGTTCTCGATCGAGTTCAACTAATTCTCCTTGACTCACATTACAATGGGTAATAAATGGTAACTAATGAACATCACAAGATCTAGTAATAAGCATCAAATGAGCACTAAAAGATTACCAAGTACTGACCATTCAACATGAATCGAAGGGATCTAAACCTAGTTCTAAAAGGAGAACACAGACGACAGTGAGTACCTGCGTGAAAAACAGGGGAACCTCCAGCAGCCTTCAAATTCTGCACCCAGCAGCCTTCTGCTTCAAGGAGGAAGGGATTTTAGTTGCTCATCCTCCGAGTTGTCATCCTCGAAGGGTGTTTGAAACTGCAAAGTGCGAAAATGAGAGAAAGTGAGAGAAGGCGGGAGAGATTTGGCCTCCCAGTCGATTATTGATTGATTGAGAATTGATTTTACAATAACTTGATTGAGCTTATATAGTGCTCAGAGCAAGGGAAGTTACAAAAAACCAAAAACCAAAAGCTATTACAAAGGGGTAATATCGAAGAAACAAGAAATTGTAACAAAAATCTGAAGCGTCAGCGGTGAGCGATTGCATTTGGTGGAGGCATGAGCGGTGCTCATGGGATGCGATTTCGTCAGGTGCTTCAATTTCCTTGTATTTTCTTCTCTTCTTTCCTTCTGGTCTCTGATCTACAATGCTGAGTTTGACTCGAATTCTTCGTGCTTGGATCGACCCAACAATTTCAGCATAAATAGCTTGCAAAAACTACAAAATTAGACTCTGAAATGAGATCGGGTAAGTGCAATTTTAACCATCATGTACCGTCGGGTTAATTACGCTGATTAGTACACAAAAAGTGCTCAAAACCTTAAATAAACAAGGTTCAAAATAGCACTTTTTGAGCACTAATCATAGATACTCCGCATATCTTGACATCTCCTCTGTCAACAATCTCTTGGATGAGATGTAAACGTGTAAGTATGTGTTTGGATCTCTAGTGTGATCTAGGTTCCTTAGCTTGTGCTATAGCCCTATTATTATCACAAAATAGGTCCATTGGATTCAAGATACTAGGAACCACTCCAATTCTAGTGATGAACTTCTTGATGCTTGACCTCCTTAGGCCTTACGATGTAACTATATACTTAGCCTGCAGTAGAATCGATTTCTGATATCCTTTGAACTTTTCCAGCTAATAGCACCTCTATTCAAACAAAACACAAAACCTAACTGCGATCTAAAATCATTTTTGTCAGACTGGAAGCTAGCATCAGTGTAACGATTTACAACTAGCTCATCTTCCTGTCCTCCATAAATTAAGAATGTATCTTTAGATCTTTTGAAGTACTTAAGGATATTCTTAACTGCTGTCCAATGACTTTCAATGGGATCTGACTAGTAATTGCTAGTCATACCTAAGGCATATGACACATCCGGTCGAGTACATAACATAGCATACATGATAGATCCAATAGGAGAAGCATATGGAATCTTATGCATGCGATCTCGCTCGTCTTACATCATTGGACAGTCTTGCTTAGACTAATGCCATGACGGATAGGCAAAATCCTGTTAAGAGTTTTGCATCTTGAACCTATTCGATTACTTTGTCTATATATGAACTCGACTTAGGCGATTATTTTTAGATCGTCTCTGTAGATCTTTTAATGCCTAGAATATAAGGCCTCACTAAGTCTTTCATTGAAATAACTACCTAAGCTAAGACTTGACATTTTGTAAAGGCAGGATGTCATTTCCAATGAGTAGGATGTCATCAACATAAAGCACTAGAAAAACTATCTTGCTCCTACTAACCTTCTTGTAAACACAAGGTTCATCTTCATTTTTGATAAAACCAAATACTTTAATTGCTTTGTCAAAACAAAGATTCAAGCTTTGAGATGCCTGCTCCAATCCATAAATGGATCTCTGAAGCTTACATACCTTTCCAACATTCTCAGGATTGACAAAACCCTCTGGTTGTGTCATGTACACATCCTCGAGCAATTTTCCATTAAGAAATAATGTTTTGACAACCATTTTCCATATTTCGTAATCGTAGTACGCAGCTATGGCTAATAGGATTCTAATAGACTTAAGCATAGCCATTGATGAAAAAGTTTCATCACAGTCAACACCATGTGTTTGCTTGAAACCTTTTTCAACCAATCGTGCCTTAAAGGTATGCACATTGCCATCCATGTCAGTCTTCTTTTTGAAGACCCACTTGCACCTTATAGTCTTTAGACCATTATGTGGATCAATCAAGGTCAAAACTTGATTATTATACATGGATTGCATCTTAGATTTCATGGCTTCTAGCCATCTATCGGAGTTTTGACTAGATATGGCCTCTTGGTAGGATGCAGGCTCGTCATGATCCATGAGAATGACATCATGATTGTCAATTACAAGAAATCCATATCTCTCAGGATTCTGACGTATCCTACCAGACCTTCTTAGGTCTTGTGTTACTTGTGTAGGTTCAACAACATCTTGTGAAACCTGTTGAGTTTCCATAACGAGGTTCGATAGGCCCGAAGCGCGGTGTGTAAAATGCGCCTATATGCGCAAGTGCAGCGTCGCCCCAGTAATATAGTGCCTCCGCAGTCTGGACTCTTCGATCCACGAGGAGACGGGTGTATTGACTACAAAGGTTCGGCTTTTTAGATAATATCTGAAGAGATGATTTTAGAAAAGAAAATGAATATGTGAAAGTCAACTAAGTTTTAGATTCTAATGAATTACTGGTATTGAAGGCTAGGGTTGTGTCTCCCCCTGTCACGTTCAATGGATTATTTCTTAAGGATGCTATTATTCAATATATTTATCATTTGTCGATTGGCGAGGTGATCTTGCTACGAGATATCCTCATTACTATCCGCCTATCGTGAATAGATTTGGTATATCTCTATCTCAATTCGATATTAAATGCTTAAATGTTCAACCCCGGATCTGCTTCCGGGATCGAATATCTCACATTTGCGATTCAGCAGCTTCTCTGCAGTCCACTGGATAACCTCATCTCTCGAATCTCGGATCTCGGTGTGATTATGCCAATTGGCCGGACATCACCATATAATTAAACTTAATAGATATAAACGGAGACACGAACAAATTAATAAATATGAACAATATAAAACACTAATTTTTAATCCATGACACATGACAAGGTTCCCAACCAAACCTAGATATAGATCTAGAACATAATGAATGATAGAATGAAAATGTTTAGTAGTAAAAACATCATTCCCCAATCCAAAAATGAAGCAGTACAATTCGGTCACTTCTTGGTGTGTCCTCTGCTTTGGAAATTAGTGCCTTCGTTAAATGCGCCTCGATGCCTCGATTCCCAGGCCCTATTTTGCTTTTTAATGATACGTCGCGGCGTTGAGGCGTCGCCGACGTTTCCATGTTGACTTCTGCATTGTTGACTGGCGTCGTGGCGTTGGGAGCTGTCAGCGGCGTCATTCTGTCGGCGTTGGGAACTTGTGTTGATCGCTTCCTTGATGCGATCCCCATTGCTCGAAATTGCTTCCAAAAATTTTGCTCTTTTAAAGCTCAATACATCCGGCAGACACCAAGTCAGGGGTCTAGCCACAAAAACTATAAAATTACTATCAAATAAACGACAAAATGAAAGACCGATGCGAGTATAATATGAGTGTTTTAGGCACTCATCACACCCCCAAACTTAGTTTCTTGCTTGTCCTCAAGCAGAAGCACGATCGAGACCCACCCAACCTCACGAAATTAACACTGAGACTGTGTTGCACATGCTGAGAAATAGGGGATCATTTTGGACTGCTTCACACCGCTGTTGTTTTGCTCAAAGTTCACAAAATGCATACAGATATTTGACTTCCGGAAAACTCGATTGAAATAGGTAAAAGTGACTCGTGCACCAAATCCCATGATATTCAATAGCCTTTCCCAAAGCCCCTATGTGCTTATAATGAATGACCTCCAGTATATGCCTAGGTTCCGACACCCCCAAACTTGAGCTCAACTCACCTATTTGGAAAGCTAACTAGAAAGGATAGGACGCACCCATTTTATTCATGACCAAATACCTAAACCCTACGTACCTAAAATGAATGGAAGAAAACCTAGTGCCAAGAAGTTTGGTAGTCGAGTGTTCTCGTAGCTGATCCACTGCGAGCTCCCACCGTGGCCGTTACACATGTGGCACCAGGCATTAAATTCTCCCTTCAAACTTCACCTAACACCAACCAAACTCAAGGCCCCCCAGGCTGGGCGTGAATTTGATCCAATCACGTCCCATGTAGCGCAAGTGAAGTCATCGACTCCCCGCCGTCTTCACAAAAAGACAGGCTTCTCGGCTGAGTTCCCTCGACCGTCTGGATTCATGATCACCTGATGATCCTCGCTTATTCTGCGCACACCTACTTTTGCTTTTTTCATCATTTTTGAGTCTTTTTCTTTTTCACTTTTCATTGTTTTTGTATTTTATTATTATTATTATTATATATATATATATATATATGCTATATATGTTATATATATTTTTTTTTTCTTCATGTTTCAAAGCCCCACAATCCTTTCGAATCGCGTCCATCGCTAACGCAATAAATGGTCTGAATCTCCTGCAAGGTTAGCGAAATCCAGGTAAAGTCTGTCCCTTCATACCACACACTCACAGTGTGAGGCGGATAAATGGCTCGAGATCCGGCTTCTTGATCTACCCTGGATCGTTCACTAATCCACCATATTCAACCTAGGCTCATCGAGCATCAAACATTGTATGAAATATCATCACTTGATCATCCATCAATAGTGAATCTAGTCAAAATTATCCTCACTTTTCAACATGGTACATACACGATTACCTACATATCATGGTAAATCTCAATACTATATAAAAAAAATGATAAATACAAACAAGAAGCTAAAATAACACATAAACCGAAAAATAAATGAAAACACAACTAATATATCATAAACAAAACAAAAACCCATACAACAACTACTGTTAGTATAAAGACAAAACATAACTAACAAATAAACACGAATGAACTGTAAAACACGAATACTGAGATAATCCCTCTCCTCCCAACAAAATATCCGTCCTCACCGTGCAAGAAATAAACAATAGAGGTGGGCGCTTCTGCGGTGATCATCGCTGTGCGTGGTGGAGGTCGTGGAAAGCCGTGAGCTTCGTATGCATCTATGCTTGCGTGATCGCCGCCGCTTCTGGGAAGAATGATGGCCCGATTGGCCGTGAATCGGCCCATATCAGCACAACGCCCATATCTCGTAACGCAGACTCTGCTTCCCGGGTCTCATCCCGCACGCGCCAAAGCCGGCAGTAGTGAGAGCACCGGTCCCCGGGCTTCTGGTGAAGGACTGAGCGAGGCCGCCACTTCGCGCCACGAGGCTGAGAGGTGGTGGTGGTGGACCCAGGACCGTGTCGCCTGGGATCACCAGTGGCTCACTAGCTAGCCCGATAGTCATGCTCTCACCGTCTCTCTGCCTGGAGGGCTCACGATGCTCCTAATCATAGGCCTCAGTCAAGGGACACCTGTGTGTCCTCTCATGACGATACGGCCTTTATCAGCTAAGTGTCGTTGCTCTGTCATTCAGGGCACCTCCCGCTTGTTTGCACAGCTTCCAAGATATAGGAAGGTGCCCTAAGTTCATCTTTCGCTTCACTAAGTATGGAGGATGGCATCCTCTATAACCCGCCGTTCACATCAAAAGGTATATCCTTCGTAAGATGGCGTATCAGACACGCTGGGTAAATACTTCACACATCGCTTTGTCGAACAAACGAGACGCGACGCGGATAGAAATGATGCCAACCGATGAAGGCCAAATGTTGCTTCGCCTTGAAATTAATCGCATGACCGCACTATTGATTTTCCACTACCCTCGCACTATCAACAACACGCCGCAGAACCCCGGGTAGTCAGGCGTGCTCCCGCGGAGCCATCAATGCGCCCTCGGCGACATGTCACTAAATCAGAAGCACCGCCATTGATCGATTCGCACTTGAAGCTCTCAACACCAATATGCCCCGCACTCAATTTCTCTTCAAACATGGAAAGTAGGCGTCGCGCGAGAACTTTCATAGCACCACACCCATCGGATGCAGGTGGTCGCGCCAAAAACATCACGCCACTACCATCCCCAGCCGCAATGGTCTGGCCGAAGAAATCATCATCTGGGGTGGTGGAAACCCCTTCTCTTTATGAATGATCGTTTTCTTGCAAATGGTGCCAAACCGATCGCGGCACTCGTGATTATAAACCGTATATAGCCTGTGGTGGTGGGCTCCACCGACTGGGCAAACACTCGCCCTCGCCCACACAGTCGCAGGTTCTAATGCAAGTGGTGATAGTACCACCGACCTAGACAAAAACACAAACAATTCAGGGCACTACAAGAAATCGAAACTAACTAATTTCCTAATGACCTCAAACACCCTAATAAACCTAGTGTGAACTAAAATGGCACTACTCAAACCCCTGCACCACTGCGAGCAAAACATGCTCCCGTAAGACCACACACACCACGCCAGAACCGAAAGCACAAGGTGGTGAAATGCCACAATGACTCGGAACCAGATGGAGATGATGACTCGTAGGGGCACAATGGTGGTCGGAGAACGGTGTAGAAGCCTCCACCGCAGAAAGAGGGCCTCCAGAGTTCGTGAGATGCGCGCTGCGGCTGCTAGGTTTCTGGCAGCGGAGTGTGTGAGAGGCGAATAGTCAAAAATGAATTGTTCTTGGGCTTAAAATAGGGCAATGTCACGACGCGGCGGGCAACGCCGACGTGATGACAGAGTAGAGGGAAGAAATTAACAACGCCGCCACGCTTCAGAATGAACGCCGCCGACGCGATGCAGATCATGAAAACCACGCCGCGACGCGATGCAGGTTATATTACGACGTCGCGACGAGAAACCACGCCGCGACGCGACAGAGGGCCAAATTTGACGCCGCGACAGAAATCCACGCCGACGTGATGCAGAGGGTTGATGACGTCGCGACAGGCATAATCCACGCCGCGACGTGACAGAGAAGCTATGGATCAGTAATAAATTTGTGCACATTGATGATCTCTTGACGCTCGTGAAATCCTCCCACTCAGACACGGTGACTTTGATGACTTGTACGCACACTGAACGAATCCTCCCTACTACTCGCGATTCGCTGGTTCAAATTAAACAAACAAGTAGAAACACCGATTACGGAGAAAGCTAGAAACCCTATAATATCAATAAAATGTATAAAACACAATAGAAAATTGAACTAAATAAGAAAAAAAGTTTAAGAAACACCAAGGTCAAGCCTCCCAAGAAGCGCTTATGTTTAATGTCGTTACTCGACGACCGAATGCTATAGCAGAAAGTTTCCGGAACCCTAATCCATATATGATCTCATTGCCATCCTCCCGCTCACACACAAAGGAATGATTTGCTTGTCTCCCAGAAACTCGCTCCACGACTTCAATCGCCGGGTGGTGATCAGAAATGCCTTCAGATGTAAACCCCCGCCCCACCGTGAAAAGACTCGCGTCATCGCGGAAAGGCCCGACCACGTGACTCCCACTTCGAAAAGCTTTAGGCGGGAATTGAATAGAAGAACTTGTTGTCCGGCCGTGAACTCCTTTCGTGATGGTTTGTCGTGGTTGTGCTTTGGTCTTTTCCTTTTATGGGCAACATGGTGCCATAAGCTTCTTGAATTCATCCGGCCACTGGAGTTGAGCGCCAAGTCACAGCACCAATGTAATACTATCCATGTTTAATCCGTCGAGTGGCCTGGTCAGCTCGACATGCTCCACCCCACTCCTGAAGATGACACGCTTTACCATAAACGATTGGAACGTATTATACCCCTAAAGGAGGTTTTAAAATGCCGTGACTATGCCTGCAGTGCATCGCCCCATCTTTAGGACCAACTTCCTAGAAGTAATCGCTTCTTCTCGGTAAATGTATTTGATTTCACATTTGATACCTTCGTTATGTTCGCTTCACCTTCGGTATGGTATGCGCAGGTGTGAGATGCACGATGACGCACTGCCGTACTTTTTGCAAACCCATCTAATTACCTTATTGTATACGGGTACCATTATCTCGTGATCAAAGGCTCGCCGAGAGTCTCAAAACGTGAGAATATGGCCGTAAGCCACAAGGCGTACAGAATTAAGCCACACAAAACTTTCTTTGCGATCATTTCTCGGTAGGAATCGCTTCTACCCACTTTGAGACATAGTCTACTTCCAACAAGATGTACAAGTTACCTGTGATGATGCGTGAGTTTCTGTCTCCAGCTGAATCATCCCCATAAATCAAACAATACCCCACCTCCAAAAAGTTTGGGAGCATGGTGAAGTTCTGTCTTTCTAGAGATGTTCCAATACCAAAGGACATTTTGTCGCAAGTGGAACGGTAGAATCGATGACATCTTTAAAATCAAGGAAGTGCCAGTAAAACCATCAGGCTAATCTAGTTTGCCTTCTTCCAAGCCAACAAAGTAACCACCACACGTAGATGACAAGGGTTTAGAATGCTCGCATTTCATCTTCGGCACACACTCCCTTATGACCGATCAAGAAGTGTCAGAAAAGAATTGGCTCCTCCCGTCACAGGTTGTAAGGTGAAGAAAAAACCCTTTCCCCACTGATAGTTAAATCTCGAGGGACTTCATACTTTAGCTACCAACACCCCTCCACACACCGCGAAACCATGGAACTGCCCTTTTCCTCAATAGCCAGCAGTTTCTCTGTCTGAAACACCACATTCACACTGGACATCATCTCTCACTCTTCCATGTAACAGGAGAAAGACGGTTCACACTAGGGGTTTCATGGTTTCTGCCTCTTAACACTTCACATCACTCTGCAACAAGAGGACCCATCGAATTTAATCGGGTTTTGCATCTTTCTTGGTCATCAAGTACTTAATGGCAAGGAATGATCAAGTGCACTCACACTTCCACCTCATACAAATCAACATGGCACCTCCAACTCTGTCAAAAGCAAACACAATGGCCACGTCTTCTAGGTGGCATTAATTCACAACAGGGAAAGACACTGTCAAGTGGTCTCCCCATAGCATAATACGTAGATTTTCGAAAGATTTTCTTGTTTCACTTTTGGACCGCCCCAACGCTGTCAGCCAAGGCCACATGAGTCTTCAAATGGAAAAGACCAATCAAAAGCCACAAACAATAGAGCTGAACCAACTTATCCTTCAACACCGAATGTATGCAAAACATTGCGAATCAAACTCAAATGGGATCCCTTGGACTAGTAGGTTACACAAGGCTGTGCAATCCGTGAAAATCCTCACGAACCGCCATAGAATCCGCGGGCTTCAGAAAACCGAATCCCTGATCGACGGTGGAGGTAACTTCCTCGATTATGCTCAATCTTCACTCTATCTACCTCATCCCTCTGCTGAGATTCGATGTCCATGATTAATACCCTCTGTACCATGAAATGGCACTTTTCCCAATCGGCGCAATTAAGTCAGTCTCTTCACATCTGCCGCACAGCCTCTCGCTCCTCTAAACAAGGTCACAAATGAATTTCCCATTACTCAAAATCGTCCACCATAAAGATCTCAATTGTCTTCCACCATGTCTCGAGAATATGGCCATCATACATCGTTGAAGTACTTCTATGGTATCGCACACCAAAGCGGCATTCTCCTAATGAATGTACCATAAGGACAAGTGAATGTTGTCTTCCGATCAGAGCTATGGCACTGATTGTAAACCAATGGAGATCCATCCAAAAACACAGTGAGTTCATAAATCGCTAATCGAATGGAATCTGATCTAGAAACCAAGAATGGGAAATGATCTTTTCGGAGTGGCTCTCTTTTGTTCGGGCTGTAATCAATACAAACCTCCACCCGTGTAATCTGCTCTAGGACCCGGGGCAAGAGAATGTTGTTTTCAGCCCTGATGATGTTTGTTCCTCCCTTCTTCAGACTCACTGAATCAAGCAGATCCATGCACTCCATTCCTCGAAATGGGTAAATCACCCTGTCTAGCCATTTTAAAACCTCTTTTTCCCGGACTACCTCCTCCTTCCTTTCATTGTCTAAGCTGAACCCTCCACGCGTCCACCTAAGGTTTTTATCCATCTTCTAGTAAAACACGATGCATGCAATATAGAAGAAATGACGAATCCCTTTAGATCGCCAAAGACTTTCTAGTCCCAGTGCATGCTGTTTGTGATCTCGAAGGACCAATAACTTCTCTTCCTCTAGTACTAAAGATATGCCGAGATAATCACTGTAGCGAGACTTTTCCCAAGGTATGCATACTTCAAATGGCTAGGTAGAGGTTTTTTGTTCCATCTCTCATGTTGCCCAATCGGATGGGACCGGTTGTTAACTCCTTCACAGAGTGTTCAAGTATTGCCCCCCTTATTATGTCCTAAAGAGTCCATCCATTTAACATATTCTTCCGCCTTCTCTTCATTGTGTTCTGACTCATTCCCTCCACTAGGTCTCCAAAATATGGTCAGTGATATTCACTTCCCCATAGATGTCGCCCATGCCTCTACTATTTCAAAACATGAAGCAAAGTATCACTTGCTAGGTGCTTTTCTCTCACCTCTGTTCTTCAAACACATTGAACTTTTGCATACATTTCATCTTCTTGTACTCAGCCTTCGCCTCTCAACATCAATCATTGCCCGCCAGCTGCCGTAAACGGTTCACCCAAGATTATCGGTATTTCTTTTATCTTCCTCCATATCCAAAACAATAAAACGTCGAAGATAAATTTATCGACCTTTACCAAGACATTCTATTATCCCTCTGGATGCTTCAACGAGATCTGTTCCAAGCTGAAGTGTGATCGTAGTCGGGCGGGTTTCACCTAATCTAACCCCCAAACGCTTTGAAATTGATAGAGGAATAAGATTAATGCACCAAAATCACATGTAGGCTCTCTCAAAGATAGCATTTCCAATGGTGTAAGGGATAGTGAAACTGCCTGGGTCCTTGAGCTTTTGCGGCAGCTTCCTCTGAAGTATGGCACTGCATTCCTCAGTTAAGTTCACTGTTTCAAAATCAGCTAATCTTCTCTTCTGGGACAAAATGTCTTTCATAAATTTTACATAATCGCAGACCGTCTAGGGCATCAACACAAAGAACGGGATATTGATGTGTAACTTTTGAACACCTCCATGAATTTAGTGAATTGCTTATCCAGCTTTATGCTTCGATGCAAGGAACTCGATATGCCGGCCTTTGCTCGAGAGTGCAGGTGGAGAGAGTTCTCTCGTAACTGCTTCTCCTGAGTGCCGTTTTTTATCTCGCATCGGCTCTTTCTCTGCTCGCTTGAATGACCTTTCGGGCCTCTAACCTGTCTGCAACCGCTGTAACTGTATTTCCAACTTTTCCCCACTTCTCTCGTGACTTTTCTTTAACAATAACATGCTCATTATTCGCCATTTCTTCTCAAGCCACTCGACCGCTGCAAGGTCTTTTCTGTCAAGAAGCTTCATTTGGCCCATTTGTGCCTAAACTTCCCTCACCGCTTGATTGTTCAACCTGGTTGCTTGTCGTGCATGTTTGCTTTAGTCTCATTCATAAAGGCAGTAGTGGGAAGTTAACATCCAGGCAAGAGCACTCCCAAATCCAACTTTTTCTCAGAGGGTGGTTCACTAGTTCTGTCCGATAACGTATTGTTCTGATTATTCCGCCACCCATATCCTTGATTGTTCTGACTATTCTGGTTCTGATTATTACGCCACCTTGGCCCCCGATTCCCATTCCTCCGATGTTAACCATGCTTTCCATGCTTTGCCCTTGGCTGGGCGTGATTGACTGATTAAAACCTCGGACACGCACCGGGCTTGCTCTATCGTAGGCTTCTCGACCGACATTCCGTCGCAGAAAACATCCACCACAGCATTCGTGATAACTCCCATGGGTTGTTTGGATTATGCCATGTTGTGTTCCTTACAGCCGCCTATTTAACTTAGTCACCAGCCACATGATTCACCGATTGTCAGGACCTCTATTGACCGTGCTACGCCACCCACTTCCAAGCATCGGTGTAGCCTCTCTCTGTGCCACCGATTAGTAAGGTCGCAAAGATCTCTAAGATTTATAAGCTTGGTTCGTGGTTTTCTTCATCGCATTCTCCAAATTTGCTTATCAAAGAATTGTTCTGAAGGCATTTCTCGCACTACGGGGAGGTGTGAACTTCCTTGCAAAACTATCCGGGTCGGCGGCATAGGCACTTCCGCAATAATTCGTGAACCGTCCCATGCTCGCTAGGAAAAGCCCCCACACTTCATCCAAACTTATTGATCTCTGCAATGTCGTGCAATTTTCGAAGGTGGGAAGAACTTGGTCAGAATCTTTGCACTAAGTCATTCCACGAGGTAATGAATCCTGCATTAAGTTAGCCGTTGCTCGCTCTATCCCCGAGTGAAAGTGGGAACAACCGCAGAACCTTGTGGAGCTTCTTCCAAGAATCTGCTGTAATTTGATAGTATTGCAAACTTCAAGGAAGTGCTAGTCAATGCATGTTCATAAAGGTTCTCATGGGGTAGTCCATGGAACAATGATATTCGAAGACCAGACTGCGAATTTAGGCTTCCCACTATAAATTGCTTGCTTGAATAGGTGGTCGTCTCGATATCGTTCAATACCGCTTGGTGGTACACGAACTCATCTAATAGCATGAAAGGATCATCCGGCCGCATAAATGGCTCCGGGCGCTTGATTCCTTCCTTCCGTGATTCCCATTTCTACCGTGGTTCGCCACCACTGCCAAGATTTTGTTCTTCAGTATTTTCCATGATTATTGGATTTCTAATCTATTATTCTCGTTTCGCTCTCGAGCACCGTAAGTTCTTTTTGGCCTCGTGATCAAACCAGTGGTTGGTTGACCTGACCACTTTCCTCGATGTACTTATCGAAACCACACGCCTCGCAGACCAACACACCTAACCACAAAAAACCAAATTACCAAAGACTTGTAAAATAAACAAAGGTAAAGAAATTTTGTCAATATTCATTATTTGCTTAATTTCTATATCAATCTAAACCTAGTCCCCGACAACTACGCCGGTGGGGCAAAACTGACAGTCAGTAAAACTGGTATGTAAAATGTACACCTATGTGCGCCAGCGCACGCGTCGCCTGGGCAATATACAAGGTACTCACAAAGACGGATATCGATCCATAGACAAATGTATCGACTACAAAGGTTCGGCTTTTTAGACAATATCTGGAAGAGAGGATTTTAAAAAGAAATGAGAATATGTGGAAAGTCAATCTAAGTTTTAGATTCTAATGAATTTACCGTATTGAAGGCTGTGGTTGTGTCTCCCCTACAATGCTCAATGGATTATAAGTTTCTCAAGGATGCTGGCTATTCAATATATATTTCCATCATTTTGTCGACATGCAGGTGATCTTACTTACTTGTGATATCCCCTCTCTAGGTATATCCGCTCATCCGTGAATAGAGCGCCTGAGCATATTCCTAATCTCAATTGATATATTCTAAAATGTTTAAATGTTCAATTTCCTGAGTTACTTCAGATCGGAATATCTCTATTTATTTACCCATTCAATCGAAACTACTTATTTTAGATCCCTCGATAACCTCATCTCAGTCCTTCTGATTCCTCCTGGTGATTATGCCAATGTTAATAGCTTTAAGAATGTAGTCATGAGAGAATTAAAAACAATAGATATAGAGCAGACGCGAACAAATTGATAAATACTTGAACAATATAAAGTACTAATTTTAATCCATCAACACATGACAAGGTTCAACAAAACCCTAGATATAGATCTAGAACATAATGAATGATAGAATGAAAATGTTTAGTATTAAAAACATCATTCCCAAATCCAAAAATGAGAAATAGTACAATTCCTCTCGCACTTCTCCTAAGTCCCCGTGGCCACTCTCGCCTCGCCTCCGAATTCCGCGGTTCTTTGCTTTCTTACGCCTCCCGATGCCCCCCATTTCGAGTCCCATTTCAGCTTTTAATGAGGGCGTGATCTCGTATCGACGACGTGACGCTGCAACGCCGCTGACGCCGACGCCTGTTGACTTCGCATTGCCGGACCGACGCCGCGGATATCACGTCATGACGCTGGGACGCCGCGGATACGCCTTACCGCATCCCCATTGCTCCAAAAATTGCTTCCAAAGCCGCTTCTTTCGCCTCCAATGCACCTCGATCCAAAACTGCATGTCGTAAGTCATGGTCTACACAAAAACTATAAAAGTACTATCAAATAAACGACAAAATGAAAGACCGACTTAGTATAATATGAATTTACTCCCAATTAGTTCCTTGGCTACGCGGTTTCTTCCAAAATATAGCATTTCAAGCACAAACAACACTTTCAAGAAATTCTCTAACTATTTAAAAAAAATGAACAGTATCCTTTGCTTCTTTAGGATACCTACAAACAGACATTTATTCATGATTTCGGTGTAAGCACTTTATCCGATAAGGTCGACTTAAGCTCACACCCCTCAAATTTTAAGAAAGATAAACTAGGAAGCTTCCCAGTCCATATCTCATATGTGCCTTTGAACCAACATCTTAGATGATGAACATGCTAAGTAGAAATGTAGCGCTTAAGGCACACCTCAAAAGGATATTGGAAGATCTGATTGACTCATCATTAATTAAACCATATCTAATAAGGTTCTATTTCTCCATTCTGAAACACCATTCCATTGGGGTATTCATGGTGGAGTCAATTGTGAAACTATTCCACAATCTTTAAGATAGTCATCAAATTCTTGGCTTAGGTATTCGCCACCTCGATATGCTTGAAGAGCTTTAATACTTTTACCAAGTTGGTTTTGTATCATTCTGAATAAGCTTTGAACTTTCAAAGACTCATCCTTATGTTTCATCAGATAGAGATAACCACATATCTACTATAATCATTCAGTAAAGGTAATGAAGTATTAGCCTCCCTCATAGAAGTAGAATCTGCTGCTCCACCTCATACATACATCGCGCCTCGTGTATAAGGCCTAATAGTCATCAACCCTTCATCAGGACTGTGAAGGGTGCTTGGCTTGCCTAGTTATAACAAGATTCACATACTATGCAAGATTCAAAATAGAATGAGAATGAAAAAGCACTTGTGATGGGAGCTTTGATGATACGCTTTCTGGTTTATATGGCCTAAACGCATGCTGCCAAAGATAGGTCAGGTTTAAATCATTGCATCTAAACCTTTGGTATTAATGCTTTTTGATGGGCTTCGTATTTGATTTTGTCGTGTATGGTTTAGGATGTAGAGTTCACCATTTGATAAGTGAGCATATCTCTATGCTGTAAAAGATATCACCATAATAAATGGAATGCTCCTTCCAGGCATTATTCTTAATAATAAAAGAGAATCCATCAGTGTGTCCTTTTCTCAAACAAGAAATGGGAAATAATAATATTCCAACTCATAGCAAAAAAAAAAAAAATAAACATAATAACAATTATCTAATTCCAAAACTAGTCCCTTACAAGTGCAAAGATGGCCATTGGGTTCCTGTATGCAGCTAAAAAGTAGAAAAACTCTTGCTCCATTGCCTACTCAGAGGTCCACTCGCCTTTAGCTACACGATCTATTGTTTTTGAGACCAGTAATATCCACACAAATGATCCAAATGTAACTCATCCAATACCCAGAAACTACAAGAGATAAACCTGACTTCTATTACAGAAATACCCGAAGATGTAGTCTCACTACCCTTCTTCTTCTTCAGATCTTTCAAGTAGAGCTTGCAAGTCCTTTTCCGATGACCTATTCATTGCTTAAAAGCATTTTCTGTCCTTCCTTTGGTTCCCAAATCTTAGGTTACGCTTTCTAGAAGCCAGCTTTTCCCCCCTTAGTGCACGGATCGCCTTCGGGTCATGCAGTCCCGGCCTTGCCTCACGCATTTCCTTCTTGTGTCCTACCCCATCTCTTTGAACCATCCGTAAATATTGACACTAGTGGTCTGCAATATTCTGTTAAGCAGCCTTACGCATCTAGTGCAGCTCAGAAATCGTTTTCTCCATGTTATGCATGTTGTAGTTCATACAACAAACCATCATAAGCATCAGGTAGAGTTTGGAGAATGATATCAGTGGCTAATTCTTGGCTAATTGGTAGACCAAGCTTCTTAAGATGATCTAAGTAGCCCTTCATTTTTAAGACATGAGAGCTAATTGAGTTGCCTGCAACCATTTGCAGGAAATTAATGCCTTTATGGTGGCAAACCTCTCAATGCGGGCCTGCTCTTGGAACATCGAGATTTTGTGGCTATCATGGTAAATGCAAGCCTCCATATCAACCATCCGCTATGAAGCCTCGATTCCATATGGTGGCAAGCATGAGGCATTTCCGAAACATCGATCGAATCATTTTTGATGTTTTTTGACAAAGCATCCCTTGAGCCCTAGGATAATTCCTTCTGTGTTCTTCTAGGGATAGGGTTCAGTAGGACACACAACTTCCTCTCTCTCTGCATGAGGGATGATTCTCAAGTTTCTTATGCCACCGTGAAGCTGGTCCCATTGAGTCTGTCCTTCTCAAGGATCACCTCCCAGTTGAAAAGTTGGTGTGTTGTTTGCTGCCATTATTTCATGCTTCATGGAAAGTATTTTAGAATTTCACCAACATGAAAGTATAAATACTCCCAATTCTTTCAAATATTACCAAAATAGTTAACTCTTAGACATTTGATAATCTTTAATATTTAGACTTTAAAAAAAATTCTTCAAGACCATATTTCACCAAAGTCTAAGTAAGGTTTGGCTTATCACCCAAAGTCTAGTTATTTAGGTAGGTAACCAATTATCAATTGTATCTAATGCAATTCTTGGATTCCCATGGGACTTGACAATCACATGGCATAAGTAAAATCCCATTAATGCCCTAGGTCCAAAACTGTTTTGATAACCTTGTTAAGTCCATAGTCAAATTGGTTGTATATGGATATCACCATTATCCATCATGTTTCGTTAAGATGGATTACATACCCTGCTTACGACCCATGTAGTCAACGGTCATGATGCAAGTGTGAAATTTATATTCTTTTAATTTCAGAGGGATTTAATTTATATGTTTAATCCTACCATCATCGTAAATCTTATGTTATAATTCACCCATCATATACCCATTCTGGTATATCATCACATGCATATAATAATGGTAAATAAAACGTGTCAGGTAGCATGGCCCAAAACTAGATTGATCTTCATGTCATGAAGATTTAAAGGTCAATCCTACGTAAAAACTCTAACTCCATGGATTTGCCTGGAATGAGCCGAATGGTCTCCTCCATCGAATCAAAGTTTGAGAAGAATGCATCCTTTGTCGCCTTTTGTGATTTTGAGTGATCTTCATCTTGAGTATTATGTCTTCTTACAACTTGAATTTATACTAACTTATATAAATAAATTACAACAAATAAAAACGACACGATGTCGATTGACCATATATCCCAAAAATACTTAAAAATTAAAAACGACATGCAGCCGATTAAAATACATATATCTGGGAAAATAAACAAATAAATTACAAAGCCAATATCCATTCACATTGTGCTCAAGGCCATATGCTATGCACCATGGGACATATTTTTCACAAAAACATACAATACTATAGTGTAATATCTCTAATAATTTATGGTTCATTAAACTGTAGAAATTCATTATTAATAATAATACAATCATGCACTGTGGTATGCGACTATAATACACAAACAATTAAATATCCTAATATTCACACTGATAAACCCTAAATCCATTATTATTAATAATATTAAATAGGGCTTGCGCGTAAACCTCCTCGTCAGGCACACTCGGTGGTCCTGAGAATCGACCGGTCACGGCAAGGGTCAAGGGAAACAACTCGAAACAAAAATAAAAAAAAGGTCGATTGATAAAAAAAGCAATTTAGTATGAAATGTAGACATTAATTTGTTTAATCAGATGGAATATCCGAAACCATATACAAAACCATGACCAACATATTACGTATTGTTTTGTGGGCAACTATATTAAACAAAAAAATTGCTTTTTCATTCATTAATACTAACTGCTCAACTAGTGGAATATTACATAACCATGGCGACTACCAATAATCATGATATTAAATAGTCATTACACTGATGGATCAATTCAAACCATACAAACCCAGATCCTACATTGATCAACATCCTTTTTCTTAGTACCGCTGTCTCATGATTCTCTGAATTAATACCGCCCCTTTAGTTCAGACATATATGTCTCAGATGTGACTAACTACAGTGGCTAAAGATGCACGATCTTTAATTTTCTCCAAGCTCCAACCACACACAAATGCAAAGTCTATGCATAAAGATACGATTTTTAATGAACTATGTATTCCATTTATATGCATCATAAATGCATAAAGGTACAATCTTAACGTATTAGATGAATTCATACACATCATATGCTTAGAAAATGTTAAAACCAGACCGATCAATGGCAGCAAGTGGCTCGATACCACCGCGTTAGGTTTCTAATGGCGATTAATCATACATAAAAAAATTAAAAATTTTCTCTTTTCTAACCCACCGTATCCATATGTGATCCACATCAAATGATTCAAGGCAAGGTTGATGAAGAATACCTTGCTCGCTCTAGAAGATCCTGTTCCATTCACCGTGTGTGCATCAAACCCTCCTTTTCGAACACAAGGTTAACGGATCGCCTTCCATCCCTCACACAAACACCATGAATCCAGCCTCTTGTAGAAAAACCAAGAGAGAAACAAGTGTGCTAGCACCGGGTTGAGTCTCACGAAAACCCCTAGCCGCCTCTCTCAAGTGTGAAAAATGAATGAATGAATCCGCATAGGGGTCCCTTGGGTTTAAATACAAATTTTAAGCCTAAGGGTTAGTTTTCGGCCCATTCTATGTGTGTGACCCTGTAGGTCCACATAATGATTGGCAATGGGCTCAAAAGCCCATTTCCTGAGCCCAGCAAGATCATAAGCGTTCTAGCAAGGCATTATGCACCACCCACCATGGATGTCAATAAACTCGACATAACCTAATCCATATTAAATGTCATAGTCCCTTTGTCTCACGATATCCTAATTGAACACAAGGCATGAACTATGTCTCCCTTGTAAAGTTCAATCATGCAATTTTCTCAAGCTCCATGTAAACTGATAATACAAATGACATTAATAACCCTTATTAATTCATTTGAGCATGGCCATGCAATCTGCAATCTCACATGTCGAGGGGCCCATGGATATCTCTCTAAAAGGAGGGACAAACCCTTTATCCACTCACGCCCCTCTACATGATTTATCTGTATGTCCAACTATAGTCTCAGATACTCACCCTATTACGTATGATGTTGAACTGTGTCAAAAAAAACATGTGCCTCGTGACCTATGGTGGTAGGGCCTAAGGACAAAAAAGAAGACATTATTAAGGATGAAGTACTTGTGACTTATAATTCATGTTGTATTCTCATTATAAAGTCGATCCAGCATAAATGTTCACTAACATGTACTTAGTGAGTCGACTTGCACATCATATATATATCCATGATCAGAGAACATGATCATCAGTCAAACTTATTAGACTTGAGTCTTAATTCACTGTCGTTCACCAATAATGAACCATCAGTGGACACTGAAATAGTATTCCATTTGAAGTCCAAGGTTCTACTATCAAGTCAGTTAATTTGATGATCACATAAGTGGAATCAACTACATCTGCGGAGTAAATCACCAAATTAGGAAATGTAAGATGATAATGAAAATGCCTCTTTATTATTGATATATGAAAGTAATAACAATTACACTATTGCCTCCTTGTGTTGTACATCATCACCAACACCCACTTCCACTTAGCTGTGTCCCACCTGTATAATATCACCGGGCGACAGATCATGATGCATCCCTTGTGCCACTTGCACAAGAAAAACTGGGAGCAATGGAACTCCCGAGGATCTTCTCTCGTATCCAAGACCGGGGGGAACTACAACCCGCCCCTTATACCGAAGACTACCATCCTGTGGAGCCTTCAAGCCCACGCCATCACATGTCACCGACCGTATCAGTCCTGGGCACGGACAGAGCTCGGCCGCTATGTCCTTCGTATCGATCACTATGCTTAGTAGGAAGGCATAGCCAATTAAACTCCCCGGGCACTGAGTCACTCGTATGTTCGACTGTCCACACGTAGGTCTCGAGCATCGCTACACTTACTGGAAGCCATTATTTTAGCTAACACTCCAGTTCACCACATTTGCTCACCGAGATGGTGGGGGTGTAATGCAAAGAGAAGTCATAGTCTTGGGATATTCCATCCATCAGGTCATGCCATGTTGAGGTCCCGCCAGAAAATGTACTTCGACTCTCGTGGTCCGAAAATACCTTTAATCGCTTCATCATCAGAAAGATAGTGGTGCTGTTTCTCACAAGCGGAAAAGACAATGGTCGCCAGTTCCATGTCATGTATGGGGTAACTCTGCTCGTGGTTCTTTAACTGTAGAGAACCGTAAGCCACTACCCTTTCAGACTTCATCAAAACATCTGCCTTGTAGGCATCACAATACATCAGGTACTCGTCCCCTAACTATTATCATAATAGAGCCAGTAAGCATCCTTGCAGACTCCCGAATGCCTTCTCGGCACACTGTGTCATTCCACTCAAACTTGACCTCCTTCCGAGCCAATCTCGTCATAGGTGCAGCTAACGAGAAGTCCTCGTCGAACCCAGAAGCATTCGCTGCAATCCCAAGAAATTACGTGATTCAAGACCGACTTCGCTTCCCAAATCATGCAATCCACTTCTAACCTTCTCCGAACCACAGACACCTAAGCCGACACGACTTCTGTCCCAAGAACGATTCTCCCGCAAGCCAAATTTCACAGACCACCTAATTTGGCATACAACCGATGGTCTCCTCAAGGCTTTAGAGAACAATCCCTCAAGCGACCCTTTACGCCTCCTCCTCAAACTGGTAGAACAAGATGTCGCCAACGAAGACCACGCACGAACCGATTCAGGTGCAGGTGGTCGTGAATACCTTATGCACGAGATCCATGAATGCTACTAGAGCATTCGTTAATCCGAATGGTATCATTGTGAACTCAAAATTCTTATATCACGTTGTAAACGCCGTCTTAGTGATATCTGCCTCCCTAACCCTCAACTGATGGTAACCTAGAGGATTACACCCATCTTGGAGTAAACTGCATTCCCTCTTTAAATCCGATCAAATAAACTATCATCCTCGAAAAGGGTACCTATTCTTGATAGTAACCCTATTCAACTGCTAATAATCTATACATAGCCGAAGGGTCTTGTCCTCTTCTGGCAACAAGATCGAGCACCCCGGTGTAAAGTGCTGCCTAATAAATAGTAAAGTATGTCCTTCCTATGTGGAGATAATCCTGGTAGTTCATCTGAAAAAATGTCCTCATACTGACAAACCACCCGAGGTAGACCCAACTCCTGTCTCGCCTCGTCCTCCAAGGTAAGGCTTGGCTAGGCCAACTCCATCAACTACCTGCTCCATCTAGAAAGGTCGTGAGACGTTTCTGGGTAAAGCATCATGCTTATCCCCTTTTGAAACATAAAAATAAATACCACATAAAAGTGTAGTAGTCACCCCTCTTATGATCAGAATCAATGAGGACTGTGTGTCAACTAGTCCACAAGGATGACATTTATCAAATCCGATGTCCATGACCTTAAAGGTCCATAAGTGAGTAGAATCGATATCTCCGATGAGTCCTAAATCATCCATTTTTAATCCATTTTCCGGAAAGATTTGGTTTATGATTCTTTTTTATGTGCTGACACTATGGAGATTCACTCAACTTTGTGTTTTGGTAATGGTAAGAAAGAAAAAGAGACAATTCCAACAAGAAAAGCATAATTGGCTGCTGATTACCCTATGTCTACGACATAGTTCTCTAATGTCGCGATGGAATCCCAATAGAACTAGCAGAAGTTATGTCGTAACAAGGATCAAGCTGAACTCAAGCAAGAAATGAAGACTGCCGCGACATAGTTTTAGATAGACTGGCTGATCTCTATCGCAACAATGGATTTTTATGTCGCGATAAAGCTGGAGAAGTTCATAGCAAGAAGTCATGCACTAATATTCCCAACTTAGTCAATGACATTGATTCAAGAAACAAAGTTACATAAATTCTCTGTCACATTACAAAAGACAACTCATCAATGGCGTAAATGAAAACAATGATATAAGTCAAGACAATGCTTAGACAAAGTTTTTATGTTGTGATTGACATTTGGCCATGAGACAAGACCAAGGCATATTATATGCATCATGTACGAGATGAAGAAACTATGTCACACACAACATTCCGTAGAGTCGAATGAAAGATAAGAAGACTTTTGTAGCGACACAGAAGCCTATGTCGCAAACACAACGTGAGAAGACAGTAGTGACTCTCCCTTGTCGCAACAAAGGAAAACCATGCTCTACATAAAAATGAAAGAGAAATGAAACCAGCCAAGACTAGTTTGTCAATACAAGGATTTCAATGTTGCAACCAACAATCTAGCCAGCGACAAGGACCAAAGAATAAAATATTGTCGTGACAAAGAAAAAGTCTGTCGCGACATAAAGTTCAGCCTCATGCAGTGCAAGACAAATGTTTTTCTGTGTCATGATAAAGGATTGAAAAGAACCACAAGAAGACTGTCACAACATTCCTTACTATGTCGCGACATGAATGAAGAACTCAAGGCATAATTCTTTGTCACAAAAATTGGAAGCTAGGTTGTGACCTAAATTGAAGAGAAATGCTTGGAAGTGAATAGAAGAGTGTTGCGACATAGTCGGAACAAGAAAGAGTTAAATTATGTCGCGATAATAAAAAATTCTGTCTTAACATAAAACAAGCAAAAGACTGAGAAACTCTATCTCGACACAAAAATTCTATGTCGCGACTGCTTCGTTTATTTTGTGTGCTGAAATTATTCCCAAGCGTAGGAACTGATGTCGTTAAGCATTATAATACTGTTGGAGCCCACAGGTCATTTCCATAGGGAGTGGTTTCCTAGATGATCCTTAGGGATTGTTATCCAATGAATGTGCGAATAAAGTAAAATCTAGGGGGTTTTGATTGATTGAGATCAAAAGTAACCAATCGATCTTAAACCATTTTAAACGAAGGGCTAATGATGTGATCCTAAGGTTTTCGCCTCCACCTCAATCTGTCCAGGTAACACCCACCTCACTATACAAGCTCATCTAGGAGCCATTGATGGAATGTTGATGAGGGATATAACTTTAAGAGCTTTTGTAAGACAATAATAAATGAAAGATAATGTCAAACGCCAAGCTCTAGACGATTTGATCGACTCTTAAAGTCTGCATTCGAGAGATCAAGCACAACCCGTACTAAGAATCTCTGCTCACACGCGTTGTCAAGAAGATTCCAAACTAAAGTTTTATAAGAATTTGTAGTGCGTTTACTATCATATAAATCCACCCATTGAATCATTAAGAGATAAGAGGGATTGAGTGTCGCTACTCAAGGGGAGGTGAGTTTCACCGTTAACCTATCATGGAGATTTAGAACTCCATTAAAACTGAGAATTGATTCATAATTGCTGGAACTCTAATAATAAATGTGAATTGAGAAATAACACTTCAATTGCAAGGTTGAGATATAAAAAACGCAGAGTCCCTCAATGAATACCAAGTGAAAGATTACCAATGTTCAAAAACTCAGAATCAGAAGAAACTAGCTACTCTACTCTAGAAAACCCTAGAAAGATGTGAGAAAAACTCCAAAGGTTAGAGCCAAAACCCTAGAATCCAAACTCCCTCAATGATGTCCTAAAGTGGGCTTAAAACACAATCCATTAGCGATTCCCAAGTGGGAATCAAAAGACGAGCTGCCTCTTGCACCAGTAAGATCGAAATTCTCCTCTTAAACTCACAGAAGATCGCATGTTGGTGGTCACCGTACTCAATTAGTGGCACGGCATACAAAAATCCATCGGTTCTCCAATAGCATTTTGGGTGCCGGCATTTACTTTGGTTTGGTACCGATACCACAACTCCATCGTATTCATCAGATGTGGGTACACGGCATTCGCTAGTACAGGTACCGGCATCAATGTTCCACGCTGCTCCACTTCATCACTTCGACCGCCCGAGGCTCGATAGTGCCTGAATCGACGACGACAACGGTTATCCTCTGGAACCAAATCGTCCGAAAATGTGCACGGACATCAAACAACCTGCATACAAGATAAAAACAAGAGAAAAGGTAAAAGCACCTATTCTACACAAATGAAAGCAAACATGAGCCGGTAGTTTTTAAAAAACCCTATGTAAATGACACACTTTTATGTATCCAACACACACCCAACCTACATCTTGCTAGTCCCTAGCAAGATTTGAACTAGTGACGCGTACCGACTATGAGGCTCAACAAAGTGCACTAAGGAGTAGTCAGACATTGCAAGATTCCCAAACAGAGCAAACATTAACATAGTGATTAGTGCTCAAAAAGTGCTATTTTGAGCCATGTTTATTGCAGGTTTTGAGCTCTTTTTGTATACTAATCAATGTAATTAACCTAATTGGCACATTAAGGTCCCAGCTATACTACTAATCGCATTTTGTATTTCATTTTTGTAGTTTTACCGTAGATAATCGGGCCAAAGTTATCCCGAAACTAATCCATACGAAGAACCATTACCCGAACTTGTGGCTCATGGCCGTCGGAGGGAAATTGAGACCTGGCGAGAAAATTGGAACAGGAAATTTTACGAGGGGTTGAGGTACCTCAGCACAAATTTAGCGAGGTTCAGATTTTAAATTTTATAACTGCTGCGCCTTGGTTAAACACTGAGTTATGACCACCTTTGTGACTTTTCCTAAACTACTATGTATTGATGGTAGTTCAGACATTTTGTATTTCCCTTGACTGCGAGCGGTATAGAGCTGATCCCGGCTGCATGCGGGGAATCGAGGCACTTTATCTGCAGTAAAATTCCAGTGCAGCTTTTCGACTTTCATTTTTCATCTTTTCTCTCATTTCTCCGCTTTCCTTCATTTTCTCACCCAGAGCACCCTGGGATGTGACTCAAGGGATGCTTGGCTAAATCCCCTCATCCTTGAAGAGGAAGGCCATTGGGCTAAGGTTGTGAGGTAAACTGCTGTCCTCTCTATTTCCAACGCATACAGTTATTATCATTTATGTCTTCGTATCTCACCTCAGGTTTAAATCCTTGTGATGTACTCTGATTGACTAGTACTTGGCAAGCTTTAAGGGCTCAGTGGATGCTTCTTTGCTAGATCCCTTTGAGGCTCATGGGGTGCCATTTATTTGCCTCTACGGGTTGGAGTCGAAGAATTAGTTTTTATTGCTTTGAGACATGAATGTCAATGATGATGTATCTCACGAGAAAAACTTTTTTTTTAGGAACAGTTTCATAGCTAAATGAATCTGTTTGGGAAATTGCACTATAGGTCATCCTCCCAGCGAGGAAAAGGCCAGGGACCTCCCGGTTGCCACTGAACCTCAAGCCCGAGTGGCGAGACTTGAGGAGTTCTTTTACATTCTATTCCTTTTTATGTTATAAGACCACCAGTCTTCCTTGTTTTACAAAAGGCTTCAAATCCAGTGAAATCACCATTTTACATTAATTGCAAATCATTTATGAGAAGAAAACCCATCCCTTAGTTCAACCCTAAAACCAGCATCACTGCCGGTAGCTTTGCTCACGGCCAGTAGAATTTAGGTCTGAATATTGTTTGATTCGGGTACACCTCTTGGCCAGTACACGAATCAAATGGCGCCCGTTAACGGGGATGGTGCCTTAATTCTACAAGTAGAAGTTGTTGAACTTGTGATCATCATCACACGTATCGGTGAATTCTAATTCCTTTTTGTCTTTACTTGAATCTCCTAGCGGTTCCGCTGCTTGGGTAGGTGGTACATCTTGTCCATACGCAATTTTTTTAATATTTTAGCTAACCTTAACATTTTTGGAAGCCCTGCTTTCTTTTTGGTTGTTTGCCTGTGTTGCTTGCTTAACAACTTATGCACCATTGGGACAGGAACACTACATGCAGATTGGAAAGGGTCAGTGCTCCTCTTCAACAGGGCTGTGAAGTGAGTTTATAGAGTGGGCAGATGGAACCTCCCAGGAGGCTTGACAAAGCCCGGCCCGAAGTGCGGAGAAACCCCAATGCATACAAAACAATGAGGGACCATATACACCCTTAAAGGGTGAGTGAACCTCATTAGTAATCATAGCTCTGTGAGGATGAATGTCCGGGGCCTTATACGGTGCCCACTTGCTCCCGACTTTCCATGGTATGAAGGAAGGCAGAAAGATCCTTTGCATGGGGAGTTTGTGAGGAAGTTTTCATGACTTTCAAGGAAGGTGCAACTGATATGGAATTGTTGAAATTGAAAGCCTTCCCCTTAACCCTAAAAGACAAGGCCAAGATTTGGCTCGACTCTACGGTAGAACTATTAGGAATTGGGAATCTCTGACGAAATTTTAGAAATTTTGACACCCATAAAATCAATAACTGGAGAGGGAAATTTACACCTTCACGACTCTAGAAAATGAAATTCTACAGTCTTTGGGAAAGGTACCTAGAGACCATCGGTCTTAGGCCACTCTCGATGGCTTTGATGCTTGGATGATGGTTAACCATTTCTGATGGAATGTCCCTGCTATGAAGCGAGTTGTTGGAAACCATGTCGGGGGTGACAGCTGAGCAAACATGCAGGAAGCCATGGATTTTCTTGAACTATGTGGTAAAGACATCCAAAGCATGGGATGAACTGAGCCAGAGGCGGGGAGGATGAAATTTGCAGCAAATTCAAGGGGCATGTGCGCACGATCACGGAGGATGTGAAATGAAGGCAAAGCTATCCACCTTACGACTAGAAGGTTGGGACCTTGAAATCTGAAATCACCCATGAGGTGTGAGGCGTGTGAGGCATCTGTCTAACCGTCCTTGTTTCATTTGTCTAATCCATTGAGCACCCGAGGAGAGCATTGCTTATTTGTCCCTTGGTGGGGATATGATGGTTAAGCATGCGATGTTGTGAGTGTCTGATCCATGACGATACTATGTGGCAACACCTATAACCCTAACTGAAGGAACCATCCTAACCTCTCCTGGAAACCAAAGCCTCCACTATATGTGCCCCTTGCTTTGCAGCAACAGTGTGGCTCCTCATCTCAACCACAGCCACCACCATCCTCATCCCTAGTTGAACAAGTTATCATGAATTTTAGCAAAGTGGTAGGAAATTTTGTGGAGGAGCAGCGGTAGATACCGGGATAATCGGAGAATCGACACGTGGAAAGAACACTCAGCAGATGCATAGCACAACGGGTGAGATCTCCCGAAAATATGACAACTGCAGTTTCAATCTCAAAGTTAACCAACCAGCAGCGGAGTGCAGCAAAGGGGAAATTTCCATCTCGGACACGACCAAATCCTAGGGAGTGCATAGAAGTGAGCTCTTAAGTAGGCTTGACCCGGGGATGGATGAAGTTAAAGCAATTATCACATTGAGAAGTGGTAAAGAGCTTAAACAACCAATACCCAAACCAACAGAAGAAGACTAGGAGGTTAAAGAGGCTGAACAAAAAGAGGTGGTAACTAAAAGGCACAACGGTGAAAATAACACGACCAGCATTTTAACAGTGCGAAAACTAAGAAGAGAGAGGCCATCTGACCAAGCTGGAAATCTTTGGAAGTCTTTGAGGCGGTGAAGTCGACATCCCCCTGCTTGATACTGATTAAACAAGTCCCCACATATACCAAAATTTTGAAGGACTTGTGCACGGAGTGAAGAGAGGGTGAGATGTTGTGAAGGCCTTCCCAGTAGACAGTTAAAGTGCTATCATCTAGTGCAAAACTCCAGTGAAGTATAAAGATCCGGGTTGTCCCACCATCTCGGTTAATATTGGAGGCACTTGTGTAGAAAAAGCATTGCTGGACCTAAGTGCTAGTGTAAACCTGCTCCCTTATTCGATGTACAAGCAGCTCGGGTTGGGAGAATTAAAGCCCACTTCCATCACATTGTCTCTTGTAGATAGATCCATAAAGATACCAAAGGGGATAGTGGAAGATGTTCTAATATAAGTGGACAAATTCTACTATCCGACCAGATTTGTTGTACTTGATCTGAGGAAGCGGCTGCAGAAATGAGGGAGCTAACTATGTGCCTATCATCCTAGGGAGACCATTTTTGGACACTTCCAATACGATTATCAACTGCTGAAATGGGGTTATGCAGCTCACATTCGAAAACATGACCTTAGAACTCAACATCTTCCACTTGAGTAAAAAGCACGTGCAACCAGTGGAAGATGGCCTAGAAGAAATCGCAGAAATCTGCATAATTGACTAATCCCGAAGAGCAGCACCAATGCCAAATGCGTGATGCTAACCGAGGAACCGGTTGAGTGGTCCAAGAGCGTGCCAGGAAGCTTAAGACATGAATGTTGTGCATGGACACTGGCGAAAAAAGCAAGAAATTTTGCCTTTAATGATTGAGGAAGGAACCAGTGAACCTCAAAAACTAGACCTTAAACCCTTGCCTATGGAATTGAAGTATGTCTACTTAGAAGAACAAGAGCAGTGCCTAGTGGTCATATCCTCCTTGCTTAGTGCTTCAAAGGAAGATAGCCTATTGGGCATCCTCAGGAAGAACAAGCAGGCTATTGAATGGAAAATCGCTGATCTTAAGGGTATTAGCCCAGCAGTTTGCACCCATCACATCTACTTGGAGGAGGAAGAAAAATCAGTAAGGCAGCCACAGAGGAGACTAAACCCTCATATGCAGGAGGTGGTTCGAGCAGATATCCTAAAGTTGCTACAAGCTGGTATTATTTACTCCATATCCGATAGCACTTAGGTGATTCCAACCCAAGTAGTGCCTAAGAAATCAGGGGTAACTACTTTGTGTAATGAAAAGGGAGAGGAAATGCCTACTCGCCTTACTACAGGTTGGAAGGTATGTATTGATTATAGAAGACTAAATGAGGTAACAAGGAAGGATCACTTCCCTCTACCCTTCATGGACCAGCTTCTCAAAAGAATTTCTGGTCACCCCTTCTACTACTTCCTGGATGGTTATTTAGGCTATTTTCAAATTCAAATTGCTGCGAGAGACCAGGAGAATGCCCTTTGGCTTGTGTAATGCCCCTACCACATTCCAAATATGCTGCCGCATTCATGATTTGGCAGAGCGATTATGGAGGTTTTTCATATGGATGTTATCAGCCTATGGAGGGAGCTAAGAATGCCCGATCAACTTAGAAACTCCGTCCCGCACGGTGTATAGAGAAAGCCCATTGAACTGAAAATGCCATTTTATGGTCAACCGTGTGAATCACTGGTGGTCAGTATATTATTTCTAAAAAGGAATTGAACTCGATACAGCAAAAACTGACATGATTTCCAAACCGCTCCCTCTCCCCACAAATGTGAAGACTGTGAGGCAATTCTTAGGGCATGCAGGCTTTTATAGGAGGTTCATCATGGACTTCTCAAAAATTGCCAAGCCTCTTTACAAACTATTGGAAAAAGATGCCAAATTCATTTGGGGTGAAGACTACCAAAGGAGCTTTGAGGAACTCAAAACCTATTTAACCACTACACCAATAGTGAGGGGCCCTAATCGCGCTACTCTTTCACAGATGTGCAATGCAAGCGATCTCGCCATCGCTCGTAAAGGGAAGGAGGAAAAGCCTTATGTGGTCTACTATGCAAGCAAAGACATTTAAACAAAGCACGTAGGAATTACACCACCACGCAGAGCCGCGTGGTCTATGCCTCGATAAGCTCAAGGCTTATTCGTCAGGTCGTACATAATCATATTCACAGATCACTCAACTTTGAAGTACTTGCTCACCAAACAGAATGCTAAAGCAAGACTTATTAGATGGGTTCTTCTGTTGTAAGAGTTCAACCTACGTATTAGTGGACAAAAGCGGTGTCGAGGAATGTCACAAGCAGATCATCTCGAGACTAACAATAGCACATAACACTCACAACCCCCCAATCAATGATGAGTTTCCTGGGGAGTCCCTACTCCTAGTAGAGAACACACCCTGGTATGCCCACATTGCCAATTACTTGATAGCAGGGGAGCTACCAGCAGATTGGAAAGCACAAGACAAGAAGTTCTTCTTTGCAAAAATTCACTCCTATTATTGGGAAGAGCCTTTCTTGTAAAAATACTGTGCTGATCAGATAATTAGAAGGTGTGTGCCTGAAGAAGAACAGTTGGGGATACTCAGCCACTGCCATGAGAATGCTTGTGGAGGCCATTTTGCTTCCCAGAAAACTGCTAGGAAGGTGCTACAATCTGGATTCCATTGACCCTCTCTTTTCAAAGTTGCCCATACCATGTGCAGAGAACGTGACAAATTCCAAAGATTGGGGAAAATCTCTCGTCGTCATGACGCTAACCTACCTTGGTAGCTGACCTATTCGATGTTCTCAGCATCGATTTTATGTGGGACCATTCCTTCTCCGGATACATCCACATTTTAATGGAGCCGACTATGTAGTCAAAATTAGTCGGGGTTGCCTCACAGAGCAGCCAGCACCATGTATGGTATTGAAATTCCTAAAGGAGAACATCTTCTCTAGATTTGGGGTCCTCAAGGCCATAATTAGTGATGGAGGTTCACATTTATGCAACAAACCTTTTGAGAGCCTCCTAGCTAAATACGGTGTCAAGCATAAAGTGGCCACCCCGTACCATCCTCAGAGTAGTGGTCCGGTTGAGCTAGCCAACAGGGAAATCAAGACAATACTGATGAAAGTGGTGAACTTTAACAAAGGATTATCTCTCAAGTCAGCTGGACTTTGTGGTACACTGCAATGTTTTACAAAAACCATCCTTGGCATGTCCCCTTATCGCCTACTTATGGCAAGCATGTCACTCACCTATGGAAATTCGAAAGAGAAGGCATGGTACAAAGAAGAAACTAAACCCGATAGGCGTAGCCGGTCTCAAAAAGGCCCTCAACGAGCCGAAGAACTCGAGTGAATGATGCCTACTTCAACTCAAAAATTGAAAAAGATAAGTTAAAGAAGTGGCATGATCAACTGATAGCTCGTAAATTCTCAAAACAGAGACCAAGTGTCACGACTCCAAGCTCCAATCTTTTCCGTGCAAGCTTAAGTCAAGATGGACCGGGCCATTCATAATCCAGAGACTCGCTCAACTCAAAGACAATAGGGTGTCTAAGGTCAACGGGCAAAGGTCGAAACCCTATGCAACATTAACACTTCAAGCAGACAAGGAGGAGTTTCCTCTCCTTACCCCATGAATTCGAAAGACCACCGAGCGGAGCGGGGCTTCACAAAGATCTTTAAGTCACTAAAATTTTTGTCAGAACCTCACAGCTTTATTTTAAGTTTTAGTTGTGATCCGCTTTAATTTCTTGGTTTTTAGTTTTGTCTTCCTTTTACAATTTTTCTCATTTGAGCCAGGTTTTCTCATACTTCGCTCTCTATTTTGTAGTGTCGCTATAGGTTGTGGGAGTTTTTAAGCAAAGGTGGTACTTCAGTTTGCGATTTTTTGTAATCATGACTTTTCGCATTAGCTATGAATTTCACTCAAGGCCGCATCATATCTTCTTCCTGCCCTTTCGCTTACCTTCAACCTTTCATTTCCTGCGCTCCATTAATTTTTCTAGATTTTTTGAGCCACAACTACTAACCACCTATATTTATGATATTAATCACAAACCCTTCCCTTACCCCTCTAGGTTTTGAAGTCCTTATCTTCTTCCCCAACCCAACCATGATGAAGACCCGTGGAGGACACAACCATAGCCCAGTGGTGCCGCTCTTCTCTCTCCCCACCGCCACCGTCGCCGTGAGCCTCGGGGCTTCATGGCCACCACCGCCGCGCCGCACAGCTCCAGCCTCGACCCGCCACCGCTGGCCGCTGCAACCTGCCCTTTAACGACCACTATCTCGCCATGCTTCGCACACCACCGCTCCCAACCTCAGGCGGGCCCCCGTACGTGGTTCGCCCATTGCTGCTGCCTCCCATCCCCTCCCTGAGTCGCCCTCTCCCCGCCCTGCTGAGGTACCATACTCCTGTCAGCCCCACTCCTCCCTCTCCACCACATCCCAGTTATCTCTAGGGCCCCGCTGTCTAAAAAGAGCTCCTGACCTCTAGGCCTGTGGGAGTCTTTCCGTCCAGCCCCAAGAGCCCTATCACCGCCTCATCGTGGCCTCTCCTGACCCGTCCCAGCCTCCGTCGTTTCAGGTGGCCATACTCTCCACTACACCATTATATGAATCCCTTGATTGGAATGCGAGGGATGTGTAAGACGAGGTTCATTATGATCTCCCGACCTTTGCCGAAGATCCTAGCGTCCGAGAGATGATGTCTCCTAGTGCGAGGTACTGGAGCCATTCATACACCGCTGGCTTGGCTTTTCTACCCTGGTGGTCACAGAGTTTTACCACACGATGACATCCAGACGAGAGCCCAATCCAACAAATTATTCATCTAATCGATGGCCCCACTGTGCATTACTCACTCCCGTACATAGTAGCCACTTCTCTAATCCCCGGTATCCGCCAACCTGACAGACATAAAAGTGTCGGCCCCATCCCCTCTAATCAGTGAGAGGATGGTTCAAGCCTACTATCCCGGGACACGATACCGACCATCTTTGCTCAGAGGCGCTCCGTCACGTATGCCCTATAGACCATATATTGCGGTCTAATCTTTTTCCACTCCATCACATAATCCAGAGAAGAGGAGCCATTCTGGAGGCTCTATACCGCATCTTGTAGGGTTTCGTCCACTCTAATCGAGCCTCATCACGACATCCCTGTCTAATTTCGAGGATGGGTTGTCCATCGCAAAAACCCGACCGTAGCCGGAGTCCGCGCCCCTCTTGTTCCCAAGACTCCTATGCCAGGTGTTAGAGCGCATCGGCTTCCTTGCTGAGCCCAAGCTAGAGTGTCGTCGTGATCGCAAGGCCATACTTAGGGTTGATCGGTGGCAGATTATGCCCTATTCTTATCACCTTTCGCCTCTGGATCCAACTGAAGACCTGCCGGCAGCCAACCTTCCTGTAGAGGAGTAGCCACCTCTAGTAGTGCATATTGAGGAGCATCAGGTTCCTGCATCCTCAGTTCCTACTCCATTACCCACCGCTCTTGAGTCCTCTAGACCTCCAAAGCCCTTGGCCCCCAGTATCACAGCTCCTACAGATGTTGCTAGCCCGAGCACTTCAACACCACCTCTGCAGCATATCCCTATATCTACTCGGGACTTCCTGGCCATCATGGATGTGGTTCGCGCCTTCTCTGTCACTTCGGCATCATTTGCGGCTGCCCACACAACACTGGCTGAGAGGATGACGCGCACTGAGGCGCACTTGCACAGAATCAGGCTATCCTCGTGCAGATCCAGAGTCACCTGAGCCTACCTCCGATTTCCACATCTGCTCGCCCTGCATCTTCAGCTCCCTTTCCGGCCAGGAGCTGCCACCCTGCGTGCCTCTCTGATGTACAAGACAGCACAGCAGCAACCACTCGCGCCAGCCACCCTCAGCCTATCCAGGACGAGGACGACTCTCCACCGGCTACACACTGAGGAGGTAGCACTTCCTTCTCTAACTTCAATTCTAATCTTTATCATGACAATGTCACATTTGGTTGGGGGGAGAGTTAGCGAAGGAAGTGACTTTTACACTTTTGATTTCGCTATCCTTCTAAGCAAAGCCCATTTTGTATGTTTAGTGGCTTGCTGTTTGTGTCATTTTGAGAAGCCATTGTTTATTTTAGTAAAAGCTGAAAACATAGTGATACATATTCTTATACATACCATATAGCCTATTTTCTTAGCTATGGCCATATTTTCGCTATGCCTGCACTTACTATGATAGAGAAATTCACTATGCATAGCGAAATTGGTTGCCCTCTGATTTTCATCCAAACGACCCCGTTTTGTGCAATTCCCATTTTGTCCTCAATGTAATCTTATTATATTGGTTATTTTGGTATTTCACACATCTTGTATGACTATATAAGCCAATTTGAGTGACATTTGTAACCCTAACTTTCATTTTGCATGTGTTGGAATCCACGCAGCCTTTCTGACATTTAGGTTTACGCTTTTCTCTTCTCTCTCTTCTTTCTCTCATTTTCGTTGCCAAACACACCCCTTTCGAGGATGATAACCTGCTGGATGTTTCGCTAAGCCTCAAAACCTTTAAGAGGAGGGGTTACAGGTTATTAATGGGTTCTGCAGTGTTCCTCGTTTAAATGGAGCAGTAATTGTAACATTTATGTGTTTCAAACTTTCCAAACTAGGTTTAATGCTATTTAATGTGTTTCTTTTCGTCAATACTTGTCATGCTTTTTGTGGTTCAGCAGACTTAATGGCAGAGTATATCGATATTCTTTAGATGCCATTTTACAAGCCACTCGAAATTAGGTTAAATGGATGCATTTTTCAAACTACTGAACATTAAATGCTTAGAAAGTGTTTTGACTCAAATAGGAGTGTTTTTAAGGGTTGGTTTTTAAAGCTAAACAAAGATCCGGTTTTTGCTATGACTATATGTCATTTGCCCTAATGCGAGGAAAAAACTCGAGGACACCATTGCAACCTCATTCTATCAAGCTAGTGACCCAAGCCTTCAAGGTCTCCCTTCCACACCTTAATTTAAACTATTTTAGTTAACTTAGTGACAACAAAACCCACACTTTTTAATGCAAATCCAAAAATCCAAATGAAAGCCTCACCATTTTGAATCATGATACGACCATTCAGGATGAAACCCATCCTCGTGTTCGAATTCCAGATCGCTATGCCGCAAAGAGCTGTGACTACTCGCAAAGAGTGAAAATAGGAAACAAATTTTGTTGATTCCGATCACCCTCACCGTGGCACGACCAAATGCATACCGCTGTTTCGTGGATGGTGCCAAACTACTTAATGATGAGTTGATATGTACTTCGTAATCTACATTACTAAGTGTTGGTGACCTTCAATCCTTTTTGATTTTCGCATTTAGGAATATCGTTTTTTTTTACTCGCCAGCCTCTCTGGCCGTTTTATTTCTACAAAGAAGTTTTATTTAGCTAACATCAACTCGCTTGGCAAGCCTGCTTGTGTTCTTCTTGTTTTGTTTCATTTTTGCAGGTTACAGTGTTTATGCATCACTAGATAGAGATGTGCTGCTAGACTCAAAGAATCTATACACCAGTTGAGCAAGGCTGTGAAATCAGTGTGCACAATGATCAAATGGATCCTCTACTTGAGGAACAACAAAGTCAGCAAGGTACCCCAGTGAATCCAACAACATACAGATCAATAAGGGACCACATACACCCTCCTAGAGTGAGTGCACCTTCCCAAAGATCATACCACCGTCGAGGATGTAGCAAGTTGAGACCTACCTAGTGCCCCCGCTTCCCACATTTCATGGTATATGGAGAATGAAAATCCATACACCCACATACGGGATTCGAGGGAAGTGCATAACTTTAAGGAGGGTGCGATAGATATGGATTTGTCAAGTTGAAGATATTTCCATTAACCTCAAGGACAAAGCCAAAATATGGCTTAATTCATCAAGACCAAGGACCATTAGAAGTCAAGGGTACGCAGTGCACTTAAAAATTCTTCAGTGCTCACAAGACCAACAATTTGAAGAGGCAAATCTACATGTTTGCTGCCCATGACAATGAGAGGTTCTATCAGTGCTGGGAAAGGTTCATTGAGACCATCAATGCTTGCCCACATCATGGTTTCGACACTTGGATGCTTGTAAATCACTGTGGTGGTGTCTCAAACATGAAGCAATTATTGGAAACACAAAGCGGAGGGGACTTCCCGAGCAAGCACCCGGGATGAAGCCATGGATTTTTTTAAATTACGCGGGCTGGAAAATTCCAAGGGATGGGATGAGCCAAACCCAAGGGAGGTGGAGAAAATGAGGCCTTCAGCCCACCAAAGGGGAGGAATTTTTGCACTTTCTGAAGATATGGAGATGAGAGCAAAGATATCAACCTTAACTAGAAAGGTGGAAGAGCTAGAAGGAAAAAGGCTACATGAGGTGCAGCAAGGATCGAAAATTCAGACAAGTTAACCCACGCAGATCAATCGCAATCCACTCATTCACCCGTAAGAACACCGCCCAATTGTTCTCGTTGAGAGATTCACATGTCGTAGCATGCCAATGCCATGGGCCAATACAAGCCGCAACCTAATGCCCCATATGGTAATACATATAATTCCAATTGGAAGAATCACCCTGTCTCTCTTGGAAAACCTAATCCCCCCCCGCTTATGTGCTCGGTGCCAAACAACAGTTTGGTTCCTCATCTCAACCACAACCATCACCATCCTCTTCCCTTGTTGAACAAGCTATTTTAAATTTGAGCAAGGTGGTAGGCAATTTCGTAGAGGAGCAAAAGGGAATCAATGTACAATTGGCCCAAAGAATTGATACTGTGGAAAGTACCCTGAACAAGAGAATAGACGGGGCTTGAAAGCAAAATTCCTTTAATCGAAGATTCATAATCTACAAGATTCAAATACCAGGATTACCACACTACTTGAGGTAATGTGAGAAAGGAAGATTCCCTTCCCAAACACTGCCAAATCCAAAGGGAGTTCATGAAATAGGTTCTTCCAGCAACTCAAGGGTGGATGAAGTAAAGGCTATCATCACTTTGAGGAGTGGAAAAGAAATTGAGCAACCAGTGCCCATGACTGCTCAAGAAACAGAGAAAGAGAAGGAAGCTGAGCCTGAGAGGATAATAATCAGTGAAGATTCAGTGAAGAAAACTATGCCCCCTCCATTTCCTTAAGCACTAAGAAGCAAGAAAAAAATCCCAAACCAAGCTTGAATTTGGGAAGTGCTAAGGCAAGTGAAGGTAAATATCCCACTGCTTGACATGATCAAGCAGGTCCCAACATATGCAAAATTTTTGAAGGACATGTGTACAGTCAAGAGAGGGTTAGGCATTGAAAAGAAAGCCTTCCTACCGTGCAGCAGTCGCATTATTCGTGAGTAAGACCTCAAAGAAAATACAAGGATCCGTGATCCCCACAATATCGCCAACATTCAGAACTTGCATAGACAAAGCACCGGCTGGACTTCGGGGGCTAGCAAACCCACCGCCATATTCAAGCAAGGTATAAACAAATTGGCTTAGAGAGCTTAAACCTACCAACATCACTCCATCATTAGCGATCGACGCAGAAAATTCATGGGAATAGTTGAAGATGCTGGTAAAGGTGACAAATTCCCACTTCACCAGCGGACTTTGTGGTGCCACATCGAACCGATCGCGCGCCTAATCATGTGCCAATTATCCCCGAAAGACCATTTCTTTGGCCACTTCACGCGATAATCAATTGTCAAATGGAGTCATACCAAGACGGCAAATGACATTGGAGCTCAATATTTTTCACTTTAGTAACAAGCACAAGCTAGCAGAAGATGACATGCAGTGATTTGAAGAAGTCTGCTTAATTGGTCCAAGTGCAGGAAACCCACAAGCTCACTTACTGCAAGTAGAATTGGTGAAGGAAAGTGAAGCAGGCTGATGGAGACTGGCCGCACCGCTTACTCCTCACAGAGAACTAATGTTTTCTCCAACACCACTCAAGCAAAGAAGCTCAAACAAAGGAGCTTGGCATGAAGCGCTGCAAAGACACATCACTGCAGGGGTCAAGGAGCTCCTCCTCTTTGATCCTCCATGAATGAACCAGTGAAAATGAGCTGGTTTGGTCTCCATTGAGACCAAACTGTAGCTCAAAGATTTTGGTTTTTAGTTATTTTGTTCAATTTTTAGTTTATTTTATTTTTAGTAATTTTCTTTACCTTAATTTTAGCTAAATATAAAAATTTTAATTTCAAGTACTTATTTTATTTTTATCTTTATTTTTATTTTGATATATATATATATATATATATATATATATATATATATATATATATATATATATATATATATATATATATATTATTTTTTTTTTTTACTTTTAATTTTTTTATTTTAATTTACTCTAAGTCCAATTTTAGTCAAGCACTCGCAGTTGAAATTGAGTCAATTTCGCAATAATGGCGAAATTCGCTCTTCTACTTCCCCGACCCTTCAACCGCCCAACAGCTGAGGTGGCCCCGCTCATTTTCATTCCACTCATCCACATTCATCGTAGAGCCGTGAGCCTTCCTCCCGTGCCCGAGCCTGGGCTGACTTGCGCTGTCTCCGCACCCTTCCAAAGGCCCCCGCCTCCCGCCGCCGATCCCCTCGGCCTCTCTCTCAGCGCCCCACCCACCGCACCGCGCTCACATGAGCCTCCTTCGGCGTCGCACCGCTGCCCCCGACATCCAACGTGCGTCCATTTCCTCGGCCTCACCTAGCCGAGCCTACCGCCGGCGCCGCCAGCTGCCACGCCGCCGCTCTCACCTCACCGGCCGCTGCCGCCAGCCCCGGTCCACCACGCCAGACACGCAGTCCACCGCCCCGCTAGCCATCACCAGACTCCCGAAAGCCTCGCTCTACCCTCGGCAAAGACGACCGACCACACTATGGTTCAGACCCATGGAGGTCATCACATGTGCCCAGTATCGTTCAAGACACCCGAGAGAGGCAATGCAGTACTGTGGTCGTGATGCTCATTCTAATCGACCGCTCAGAGACACAAACAGATTAGCCCTAATCGTTATAACGGAGGAGTTTCGGGAAGCCGAGCCCCCGCACTACGATATAAGACCAGTGGTGGGACTCGTCTCTTTCTCCAAAGACATCGAGACGACGCAGAGGTCCCAGCTCATGCCCGACATCGTGCCCGGAGTTCGAGATCTCGCTTCTATTGCCACCTCCTCCACCGATCGTGGTTCATCGTACCCAGACATATCACCGGCCGAGGATTAGCGCCCATGTTCACCGTGATCCGATTCCCGTGAACGTGGATCTCGCTACGAGACTTCCATGGGGAGCCATACTACGATATACCAAGATCACCGCACCGATTCAGAGACTGATGCGCGGCTGATCCTACAAAGATTCACCGCTTACTTCATGACGCCGCGACAGCTTCCATTATCCCCTGCCGCGGCTTGAGTTCTACCACACTATGACATCCCAGGGAGTGCCGAGTCCGTCGGAGTCCTGGCTCAGCATCGACCGGCCACCCAAGAGCATCTCGACCAGCCTGACACACAAACACCTGCAGCCCCGCCAAGAATACCGGGCCAATCCGTTGTGCTATGTGCAAGGTCCCAATGCATCACATGCAGAGATGGTCCGGTCTCGCTCGAGATACCACAATCGGGCCTATACTCTTCCAGCAAATCTTCCGCCACAGATGTTCCTACTGACCACGGGTCTCCTCGACCGCCATTCCCATTACAAAGACTATGTACGCGCAGGAGCCTATACCGAGTGTTTCAAGGCCAGATCCTCGTGAGGATTCCTGCTTAGTCCCTCCGAGCCTTGTCATGATTCCCCCGTCGCATTTTGAGGAGAAGGTCCACCATAAGGGCCTGGCACGAGCAAAGAGTTTACCTTTATTGATGCCGATGTCGCGAGCCAGTCCCAAGACTAGATTCCCCGGAGCCACGATCGAAAGCAGAGGATCACGAAATGCAAGTCTTATCCACTGAGCGATCATTATACATGTCGATCTCCATTATCCTCCAGCAACAGGAGGAGGCAGCAGATGATGTGGCAGAGGACCCGCCGAGGGGAGAGCATCCTGTTCCAAAGATGGAGGTGGAGGCAGAGGAGCCCAGGCCAAATTCATCTCCTCGCAAATCCACTCTCCTATCGCCACACTTACCGACACCGCCGGCCCTTCCCCATCGGGCGCAGCAGAAGTCTCTGGGATCATGTCCGCTCGGGCTCACCCGGAGCTAGCCGTTATGATGCTGTTTTGGCGCACTGGCTACTACACCGGCGTCATTAGACCGGGCCGGATGGCCCAAGCCGAGTCACTATCGCGCAGAATCACGCCATGCTCTTCCGGATCACGAGCCACCCTGCCTCTCCCCGCCGCAGCCCGCACAACCCACTCGATCGCCTCACGTGAGCGTACTCCTCGATATGCGTTAGCAAAATTGCCGCAGAACAGCCTTTAGATCCACCGTAAGATCTCCACCACCACGAAAGTGAGGCGGTCGCACTCTTTTTTTTAGCTTTCCGATCCCTACCACTGAGACTTGTTTATACTGTCAGAGGAAAAGCTAGAGTCAGGGAGTGTCTTCTATCATGTTTTGTTTTGTTTTTAGCTTTATCAACTGCTTACTCATTTTGTATAGGATTCATGTATTATCCGATAGTAGGCAATGATACTTTTGCGTGTTTAGCTATTTTAAGCATGTATTAACCACTTTGGTTATATCAAAAGCTTTATAGCATTATTTACATTTACTACACTTTTGCAAATCATATTTGTGCCTTATATTTTCAGGTTTCTACTTCGCAGTTGAAGAATCAAGCCTTGTATGCTACCTTAATGTTAGAACAATTCCATGCATGATTAAGTTTTTGGTCGATTGAAGTTCCAACGTATTCAACCTTTAGCATCCACCTTTATCTAATCACACACAATGCACATCAGTTTTTATAAATAGGTTGAGAAGCTATACACCACTTTTCACTTTGCGAAACCGGCCTTATATCTGTTGACGACCAATAATAGGTTTTTGTTACCCGAAAAAGAAGACCAATGAAGTCTTCCAAATGAAAAAGAAAAGAAAAAGAAAAAAGAAAAAGAAAGAAGAAAAAGAGTTATGAATGTCGTGATGACTAGCTTTGAAACCTAACACTGGCCCGAGGGTATATGGTGAAAGCCTTTAAAGCCCTAAGTGTCTCTAAACCTAATGTCAGGAGTCATCGACTTAGTGTTCGCTACACGTGGATGGGTAGAGTTTAATGAGTCAGAAAAGCACTCAAGTCATTCAAAGTCCGGGCGGGCCCAAGAGCTCAGGGTCGATCGGGATCCTTTTGACTTGATGCCCTAACCTTAATTGGTCAGGAGTCATCGGTGGACCCTCGCTACATCTGACTTTCGTGAAGTCTGCTTTAGCATTGCACCCTACCATACAATCAAAGAAAGAAATAAGAGTGTAACCGATTCATTTCTAGTCGGGTCATCGCTTTAAGGTCCCTACAAAGAACTCGTCGGGGGGGAGGGAATAGCTTGCAACTTATTGGTTCAAATCGGTTACCTTAAGAACACTTTCTAGATTTTGGTGGAAGTGTAGGTCGACCCTTTGAATCGATGTTGCCCTAGAACTTGTTCTTATATGGCATTTGTTCTCTCATGATGGTTTTCGGGATGTATTCAAATTGTTCACGCCAAGGTAAGGCCTCATTCAGATAATAATATTTTGGACAACATACACTTTTCGCAGCACAACATGCATACTTGATTGTTTTTAGCATTGCTATGGACTAGCAATGTGTCGGTTAGTGATTAGTATCCAAAAGTGCTTATTTCGAGTCCCGTTTAAGATAGGTTTCAGTGCTGCTACAGACTAATCATATTAATTAAGCCGATTGACATGTGCAGGTCCATTTAGTACTACTGATTTTGTTTCGAGGTTGTTTTTGGTAGTTTTGAAGGTTTTGGGAACCTCAGCCATCATTTCAAGCTTGGCTTCGTATTGGTGCTGATTTATGCCATGTTCATATGAATTCTTAGCGATTTCATCAAGCCGAGATGAAGAAATGTCAAATGGAATTAAAGAAATGGAGGCTGAACTAAATGCAGGAGGCAATAAGGAGTGCAGGATTTTTCGCTATGGCATTGCGGTACTTCGCAAGGATTGCGGTGGCTCAAGAACTACAGCTTAAAATTTCGCAATCCTAGCTAAATTTTCGCTTATATTATATATTTTCGCTTATGATAGCGAAATTCATTATCATATGGTGGCTCGCTATCATAAATGAAGTTACAAAGGTATACCAAAATTCAAATTTTCTCTATGCCTGCAATTTTCGCTATGATAGCGAAATTCACTATGATAGCGAAATTCACTATGCATAGCGAAATTGGTTGCCCTCTGATTTTCATCCAAACGACCCCGTTTTGTGTAATTCCCATTTTGTCCTCAATGTAATCTTATTATATTGGTTATTTTGGTATTTCACATTCAGATGTACTATATAAGCCACCTTATGACATTTTTTGTAACCCTAACTTCATTTACAAGAATCCACATAGTAGCCTTTTCATTTAATTTCCATAGCTTCTTTCTTTCTTCTCTCTCCTCTTTCTTCATTTTTCTGCTGCCAAACACACCCCTTGATGATGACAACTCAAGGGATGCTCGCTGCTTCCAAAACTGAAGAGGAGGGTTGCTAGGTTGGTTAATACTCAGGTGTTCCTTCGTTTAAATGGAGCAGTAATCGTATTTATGTGTTTCAAACTTTCCAAACTAGGGTTTAAATAAAGGCTTAATGTGTTTCTTTGGTCAATACTTGTCATGCTTTAGGGTTCAAGTGTATTATTAATGGTAGATATACCGACATTCTTAGATGTCATTTACGAGCCACCGAAATTAGGTTAATGAGGCCTTTTCAAACTCGCTCGGAACATTAAAATGCCTAGTAAGTGTTTTCGCACTCAAATAGAGTGTTTTTAAGGGTTGGTTTTTAAAGCTAAACAAAGATCCGGTTTTGGCTATGACTATATGTCATTTGCCCTAATGCGAGGAAATAACCCGAGGACACCATTGCAACCTCATTCTATCAAGCTAGTGACCCAAGCCTTCAAGGTCTCCATTCCACACCTTAATTTAAACTATTTCAGTTAACTTAGTGACAACAAAACCCACACTTTTTAATGCAAATCCAAAAATCCAAATGAAAGCCTCACCATTTTGAATCATGATACGAATCATCTCTGTGGGATGAAAACCTATCCCGTGTTCGAATTACAGACCGCTATGTCAAGTAGCTTGACTACTAAGAGCAGGAGGAAAATAGGAAACAAATTTTGTTGATTACGGATCACCCTACCGTGGCACGAATCAGTTGCCATATTTTAGAATTGTAAATTGTATTTACAGGTTTTGGGACATGTCCTATATGCAGCTGTTATGCTGCCGAAATTTTATAAAATCACAAGTTTAGAAAAGAAAACTTTTACACAGGTTTTCAGCAAGCAACACGGCTTAGCTTCACAAAATTCTCTAGTCATTGGAAGTATCGACTGGGAGTTTCTGTGGGGTTGCCGACACATCGCCTGCTAGTAGGGGTGGGTGTGTTAGCCAATTTCGTGACTTCAGATTTCCAATGTCACAACATTATGTGGAGAGGGTCTTAACGCTATTGCAATGTCGCGACAAGCTGCGACATCAGCTGAAGGGGAGAAGGTAAATATATTCCAATGTTGTGACATGATTACGGTATTGAGGCAACATCACGTTACTGTCGTGATAGTACAACTCAATGTTATGACATCAAAAGTAGCCCCAACAATCAAACTATTGCAGCCATCCAATGTCGTGACATCGATAGAAGGACTAACAAGCAATGTTGTGACATCAGCCAAGGCTTAAAAAACTGGAGATCTAAACATCCAATGTCGCGACATCGGATCAGTGATGTCGCTACATCAGATCAAAGCAGCCCGGGTTTTGAGATAAGTCCAATGTCACGATATCGAACAAATGTCGTGACATCAGCTATGACATTGGTAGAGGGTTTCAAAACAACAAGATTTAATGTCGCGACATTAGATCAGCAATGTCGCGACATCAACTTAGAGTGGTCATAATGAATTTAACCGACTAATGTAGCGACATTAGATCAGTAATGTCACGACATAAGTTGAAAAGATCAGAACTGTAGAGGCAATGTCATAACATTAATAAGTGAACTATAAACGATGTCGTGACATTAGGGTAAGAAGGTAAAAGCAAAAGCATCAACAAGCTATGTCGCAACATCAATTCAACGTCATAACACAAGAAAGGCAATGTCATGACATCAGAATTAATCTACAACACCGGATCTCAATGTCGCAACATCGTCATGACATTGACTTATCACTGGAAATTGAGAATTGCCCAGCAAAGTTATCAATGTCGTGACATCAAATGCAACCCACGACATTAACAACTCTGATTTCACGACATCACCATGACATCAACACGATCAGCAGCTAGGGCAGCATTTCTAGGCTATTCGATGTGCGTGATTCTCACCTTGTTTTAGGGGCCAAGACCTGAGCCTATAAATACAAACTCCTAAGGAATAGTGCGCATCTACCATCGGCTTTTCATCAAATCTGTGGGCTTTTTAGAAGAGCTGAAGTCTCATTGTATATATATTTTTATTTTCTTCTTTTCTATATTTTTAGTTTGTTTTCTAGATTTAGTTTTCTTCTTTCAGATTAGAGTAATGATCTAAACTTGAATTCGGAGTTGGAGGAATGTAAATCAAAGCTTAAAACTATGTCCGAATTTAAATGGAAGCTTATAGTTTCAATGAATTTGTTTGATCAACTAGTCATTGTCATTTGTGATCCATATTTTATGGGCTCACCCTTCAAAGAATATGTCGTCAGATTGCTCAGAGGTCACAATGTTGTTTTCGGGTATGAATATTCGAAAGATTTAATTGATATTACTCCCATTGAGTCAGTTCGACATCGTTGTTTGCACATAGAAAGAGTTGTATCATTGCTCTAATTCCCATGAATCTCTCCGAGTGACAATGGCCGAGACTACTAAGAGCAATGAGCAAAAGAATCTCGGGGTAAATTACACTGATATTATTTGAACTAATGCACTTTTAGGATTACTTTGATACATCACTAATGAAGATCCAACCTCTGCTTTCAAGGTTCCCTCCTAGGTGCCAACAGGAGTGTGTGCCCGAGGAATATGATCCACTTACTGATCTAGAAATTTAATTGTGAGAGCTTTCACCTTAATTGAGAGGAATAACTTCAACCTTGTGTTAGCTGAGATTCTAATCAAGGGGAGAAAGAATTCTTGTCTAATTGATGGCTGAGATATCATTTATTTTGGAAAGGGCTTGCATTATCCTGTCTATGGGGGTAAGCAATTTCCAGTCCTAAGAGATGATTGTGAAGTACTGATGAGTCCAAAAACTCATTAGATTTTTAATCCATTTTTCTGAGCATATTAAAAGATAATCGTTGATTCAGATGTAAAGGTGATATTTTACTCTCAAATTCTAATTTTGCAGAAATACAAACAACGCCAAAATCTCAAAGAAAAAACTTAAGAGACCGTATCAAAGCGTAATCAAGTCGCAATCTGAAATCGAGTCACGACATGAAGCTAGCTGTCAGTCATTTCTAAGTCACGACATCACCAAAATCAACTTTGAGGAAGAAATAGAAGACCTTAACAAGTGAAGTCGTGACTTGAAGAAAGAGGTTGCGAGGAAGGAAATGTGGTTGAGACTAAAGGAAATTTCAAAAGAAGAATATGTATGTCGCGACATCATTCTGATGTCGCGACACCAGTTGAATGTAAAAGAGGTCACGACATCACTCTGATGTCGCGACATGGATACGTCAATAAAACCACAAGAGAGGTCTTTGTAAGTGAATGAAGTTGCAACTAGTGTTTAAATGAAAGGCTCCATTTGAGGTCGCGACATACAGTCAAGGTCGCGACATAAAAAAACAGAATCCAAGGTCTCATCGTGAAGATTGGAAGTCAGAAATCAAAAATGGGGAGGTCGAAGGATGTCGCAACCTAAATCCAAACCGAAGCCCTTGCCAAGAACTGAAGTTGTGACCATTTACTAATCAAGGATCAGAAACGATGTCGCGACCACTCATTTAGGTCACGACCTGAAGACTAGCTTAGCAGAAGAAATCAAGGTCGCAACTACTTTTGAGCAATTGAGACTACACGCAGCCGTAAAGCAACATGAGGTCGCTGATCACCTTAGTCGCGACTGAACAAAGATGGGAAGGAGGAAATCGTTGCAACAACAGAACCGGTGATGCGACCGTAAGAAAAGAAATGGGCAACAATCGAGTCGACATCACCTTGAGGTCGTGGGATACAAAGTTTAAACTCGAAAGCGTAAGACCAACACGATCACGACCAGGAAAAGAAAGTCACAACATGAAGTCATCCTACAAAATGTAAAGGCGGTCAGAACTAAAACCGAGGTCGCTACTCGTAGCCGGGAAGAGAAAGACAACGATGTCGCGACATGAAACCGTTGTCGCGACATCAACTCTAGGGAAACACTGAGCAAATGAGGTCGCAACTACAAACGATGTCGCAACCACTAATCCATACGTAAAGAACAATGAACTCGTTACAACAAGCAACGTAAGTCGCGATCAACAAGAGCAAACAGTGGAATCCATGTCGCTACATCAATTTGAGGTCGCTGACATAAGACAAGAGTCGGGCTTTCTTGAAATTCCACCGAACTTTTTGGGGATTTGGCCCAATTTCTTTTGACAAAGATAAATAGACAATATTAATAAGAAAGAAGCTCGCCTTCACTACCTTAAAAGGGTAAAGGAGAGGAACTCAGTGTATAGTTTAGAGTAGATTTTTATTTTTGTTTTCATTTTCGTTTATTTCTTTTCTGGATTTGAATCTACGAACTGTGCAGAGACGAGTGGAGTTGGATCTTTAATTCATTTATTTTCTTTTTGGAATTACTGCCTGAAAAGTCATGAAATCTAGACAAATTTCTGGACGTCATTTCTTTCCGTTGATATTGCACATAAAAGGGTCAGTGTTTGATTGGTGCTCCATTTCAATTCGCAATGCAAAGAATCTAACGTAGCTCTAGTGGATTTGATTTACATTTAGCTACAATCTTTCCTGCACAATTGTGGAGAACGAATTTGGGTTCGGTTTTACTTATTTGATGTCGTTTTTGAATTGATAAGTTCCCAATATTAGTACCATCACCGCTTGAGGGAATTCTCCGCTCCGATTTCCAGGATGCCCTACGCAGTGACACGTAGACTAAGATTCCCGAGAGCCGGAGAAAATACTTTTCTGTGTATGCTCGACTATCGACGAATCGTTGAGCCTTCCGAGTTCATTTTGATAAATCTCCCATTCGCTCATAATTGAAGTCGAAGGGGAGTATTTAACAATATAAATAATCAGAGAGTTCACCTTAATCTAGAGGCAAACTCCCAACCCCGTGTTAGTAGAGATCTAATCAAGTAAAGTGGACAACCAACGATCCAAGGTCGAGCCATCAATTAAGTGGTACCATAAAATCCCGAGAGGGAAATACAAAAGGTCTGCTGTCAACAAAACTGGGTGTGAAGTATTGAGAAAGAAAAATGCCCAGATCTTTCAAGAGGATTGGGAATACAAGTAGCCATTTGGATCTTGTCTTCGAGAGAAACAAGGGTGTCTAACCGGTGAATATGGAGAAATCCAATCCCAACATTTAGGAAATCTTGGACAATTCCAGATCCATACATAGAACAGGACAAGGTGTTTTTGGTGTGGGAATTGACTGTTTCAATGTATTTCACTGATGGTTTTTGTTTCTCACAGGAAACTGATTCAGTCCAATATTTTAGTTACAATTTGTTTTTATCATAAATTTTGATTTTATCTTAACTAACAGGAGTCAATAGTCTAGGATCTTTATTTTTCTAGATAAAACCTTCATTATGAGTTTTGAGTCTAAATAGCATAAAATTCTAGTAGTTAGGGTAGTTGAACTTTAATTCTACCAATCTCTATGGGAATGATACCTGGACTTACATTCAGATTTTACTACTTTTATAACCTGTGCACTTGCAGTGTCATAGACTAGACCCTTATTTTAAATCATTACCTTTGGGAAAGAACTATTTTATCCAAATTGATATGGATGTAAGAGAATTGTAAGGCTCTTGCAACTATGTGAATTTGAGGGGTTTTTAGTCTATATAGAAATAGGCAAACAAGTACTAAGAAGGAAAAATAGTCAGATTTTAAAAGAGGAAAATACTTACAAGTAGCCTTCTAATTCACTACACGATAGAAGTGTGGTAAGCTAGAGAGTGAAATGCAGTGTTAGAGAAATCCATTTCTACACTAACTGCCTCTTGAAAATTCCAAATGTTCATACTCAAGACTTTATCTTTTATTTTCAACTCCAGAAATGATACCAACATTGTTTTCATTCTCAGTGCTATTTCAATCCAGTGAATTCTCTAATCATGTATTTTAAAATTTCATTATTGCTTTGATTCATTTTACTGTAGAAGATAAATATATCCTGAAATTTGGATGTTCAAATAGTGAGATTCTTGAGTAGTGAGGGTAATTAATATTTGAATTCTCTAATCAATCCTCGTGCAAAAGATATATGGACTTAAACATCTACTTTATTACTTGTATGACCTATGCACTTGCAAAGATTTTTTTACCAAAACCAATTTAATTTAAAAATTATTATTTAAACAAAATAAAACAAGTTTTAATTATCTAGTCTATCAAGTTGCTGGCATGATTGCTGAGGATTGAATAAATTCCTAGTAGTAGTGATACAAGTTTGTTATGCATAATCACATGCAAATTGGGTTAAAAATTAGGTTTACACTAGGCATATTACAAGTTTTTGGCACTGTTGCTAGGGATTATGAAAGTAGTTTTTGGTAATAGTGTTTCAAAATTTGGTATTTTAGATATGGTCTTTCACCGACTTAGTAAGCCGGTCCACTATCACCCACACTGTGTCATGCCCTTGCGATGTCCGTGGCAAGTGACTCACAAAGTCCACCGTGATGTGCTCTCACTTCCACTTAGCCACCTCCATGGGCTGGAGTAGACCTGTTGGCCTTTAGTGCTCAGCCTTTACCTGTTGGCACATAAGACATCGACGAACGTAATCTCCAACATGTTTCTTCATCCCACTCTAGTAATATTGGCGATGTAGGTCATGATACATCTTCGTGCCACCTGGATGCATAGTAAAACGAGAACAATGGAACTCCTTGAGGATCTTCTCTCTCAGATCTTCTGATTAGGGAACCACAAACCGTCCCCTATACCAAACACTACCATCTCTGTGTGCATACCCAACCTTCACACTCCAGACTGATCATACCCTGCCTCGATGGATAAAGATCTCGGTCCCATCCTTGAAAACTCAATCACCGCTTCTGGGTAGGGAAGGCGAGCCACTAAACTCCCTACAGTACCTTGAGCTTCCTCATCACCGTACTACAAACCGAATTGTCCCATAGTCTCTTCGAGATCCGCCACTTTCGAGAAGTCATACTAACCAACACTCCCGCGACTTCCGGCCGAGCACCAGCCAATTACATTCGCTTTACCTGATGGTAATGCTAGGTGAAGTCATAATCCTCCAGATACTCCATCTACTTGCGTTGCCTCGTGTTGTGGTCCCACTATGTGAAAATGTATTTCAGACTCTGATGGTCCAAAAGCACCTCAAATTGTTCACCGTATAGATAGTGGTGCCAAGCCTTTAAGGCAAAGACAATGGCCACCAACTCCATGTCATGTGTAGGGTAACTCTGGTCATGGTTCTTTAACTATCGAGAACCATAAGCCAATACCCTCTTAGACTACATCAAAACACATCCCAGTCTATCCTTGGAGGTATCACAATACACTATGTACTTCAGAATAAGAGCTGAAGTAAGCCTTCTCTTTAATTCCTGGAACACCCTCTTACACAAGTCATTCCACTCAAACTTGACCTCCTTCTGGGTCAATCTCATCATAGGTGCAGCTAACCAGGAGAGTCCTCAATGAACCCCCGTAGTCCCTACCAATCCCAAGAAACCATATGATTTCAAGACTCACTTAGCCTTCTCCAACTCATAACTCGCTCAACTTTCAGTCCACTCTGATACCCTCGGTTAATTACTCTACGTGCCCAAGAATCTCACTCAGTGCCAAAATTCACACTTTCTCTCGTAATTCTATGATACAACCGATGTTCTTCAAGTCTGGAGAACGATCCTCAAGTGACCCTCATGATCCTCTTCAAACTTAGAGTAGATCAAGATGTCATCCACAAAAACCACAATGAACCGATCTAGGTAGGGCTGGAACACCTTATGCATAAGATCCTGATTGCCACTGGAGCATTCGTCAACACTTTGAACTTGAAATGCCCATATCACTCAAAATTTTGTCTTAGGGATATTTGCCTCCTTAACTCTCAACTGATGGTAACAGATGCGAAGATCTATCTTGGAGTAGACCCGCACCCCTCTCAGCTTATCAAACAAATCATCCATCCTCGATTACTAGTAGTACCTATTCTCGACATAAGAGTCTCTATTCAACCCATTTTAATCTATAAACAGCCAAGAGTCTTGTCTCTTTCTTGAAAAAACACACGAGCGCTCCCAAGGTGAAGTGCCTTGCCTTAATAAAACCTATGTCCAACAATTCCTGCAATTGGACCTTGAGTTCCTATAACTCAATAGGTGCCATTCTATGCAGAGTCATAGAAATAGTCGATGTACTAGGGTGTAACTCAATAGTGAAGTCTATAACCCTATACGAAGGTAATCCCGGTAGCTCATCCGGAAAAACATCCTCATACTCACAAACCACCCTAGGTAGACTCAACTCCTGTCTCAACTCGTCTTCCAGGGTAAGGCTTGCCATCCAACCCATCAACTGCCCGTGCCACCTAGAGTCGTACACGACTTGGGGTAAAGCGTCATGCTTATCCCCCTAAAACATAACACAGACATCATCTCGTGTGTAGACAGTAACCCTCATACGATCACAATCAATGACGACTAGATGTGCCGTCAACCAGTCCATCCCAAGGATGACATCAAACTCTGACATGTCCATGACCCTAAGGTCCATAGTGAGCAGAATCCCTGAGATCTCTAACTCACAATCCCGACATATCTGATCAACGCTTACCCTAGTTCCTAAGGGAGAATTCACATGCAAGGGCTCTTCCAAGGTTTCAACCTCTAAGCCTAAATCTTTCACACATGATGGAGCAATGAATTAATGAGATGCACCAGAATCAAACAATACTCTTACCCATAAGAGAAATAGTAGAAAAGTACCCTCATAACCGACTCCGATCTACACAAGCCTCACCTTCGAGGTGTATCGGCATTTACATGCCCTCGGGTCCTCGGGGTCCAAGCCCGTGAGCCCCGCCTCGACCCGACCAATGCCCCGGCCCACGTGGGGTCTGTCTCATGTAAATAGTAGGTGCTTATAACACCTGGACTGACACTGTCTCTCCCGCCCATAAAGCAGGTAAAGAGGAACAAACTAAGTATGTGCATGTCCCACTGATGACTAGGACTGGGGTGTCCCATAACCCAGGGATCCCTACCTTTGAGGACAATCTCGTCTCATGTGTCCAAGCTCGTAGCAATGGAAACATATCCTTTGCCTTGACTGGCTAGTAGCTTTGAAGTGTCTCCCATCTTGGGATGGCTGATCTTGGCCTTGGCCTTGCATCCACGCCTGTCCCTAAAAACCCCATGTAGAATTCCTTTACTTTTCCCCGAGCTAATAGCTGTTAATTCTCCTTCCTATTATCTTTGCTCCATCCCGCACGCTTGTGCGCCATCCACTTCTCTCTACACCATTCGACCATGGAGCCCATATCTTATATGAGGAGTCCCACAATTTTACCTCGGATGGACAATATCAGACCATTCTCAAATTTCCTCACCTTGGCCATGCCCTTGGCCTTGTATTTGAGCACCGACATCATTCCTTATTTCAAATCTAAGAACTCCCAAGTCATGTCGTAGTTGGTGGTAATACTGGTCCATGAAGAGCCTACGAAACTCTTCCTCTACGCCATTGCCTCCAAGTTCCTTGAGGCTTTTACCTAATCCCACCACACTAGGGATTCACCCTCTAGATGAAATGCAGCTAGCCTTATTCTTGTGGCATCAGAGGTGATCTCCATAGCCTCCAAGATCTTGCCAACTTGCCGGAACCAATGATCGATTTCGCTCCCTCCTCCCTCAGGTCGAGGATGACGGCCTTGCTCTAAAGGTTACTCTACTCGCCCGCCGGCCGCATTTAGGCCTGCGGCAATAGTGGCATCCACAACACTCGCCGCGCAATGGTAGCGCTTGCGCATCAATAAATTTCATGAAGGCTTGTTGGTCAAAGGCTAATGGTGACTAGTTGTTGCCCCATCCACCACCTCTACGTCCTCTTCCTGGACTTGCCACCTACACATGTCAAATAGAAAATTGAGATTCCTTTTCTTGTCTAACTAGTAGTACATGTGCCAACTACTAAGAGACATCAACAACTTGAACCATCCATTCGTTCACTTTTTCCGAACCCCTAAGATTATGTTTTCTAACCCTAGTGTTCCTTTTTTCTTTCCTATATACAATTTACCATGTATATACTTCACATAACATAAGCAATCAATCATGTGGCATAAACATGAAACACACAATGTATGCAATGGTCTAAGCCCATGCCCATCACGCCCTAGATAATCATATACCTATGTTCTGACGTACAAGCTGTGACATCAAAACTCAATGAATCTAATGACCTAGACCCATATCCATCAAGAACCATCTATCCCTAGGTAGCCATATACCTATGCTCTGATACCAAGCTGTTACGCCCCAAAAACCCAAGGGTCCTGTTGACCAATCGTCAACCCGCAGAAATACTACCTTAGGTAATTGTATACCTAAGCTTTGATACCAAACTGGTATCAAATATATGTGGATACCGAGTGGCTCGATACCACCTCGATACGTCTCAATTACCGGGATCCATTCATCAATATTTAAGTTAAAAATATGCGAATATTACATTTAAACAGTTTGTAAGAGTTCGATCACGACTCTCTTACCATTATTACATACCGGAACTAGATTGTTCCATAATTTTACAAAAAGGATTTATCAAGGCCACATGTTGGCCTTCTTCACAATTGCGCCTCGAGTGAGCCGCCATTCACCTGTACACCCCGCACCCGAACAAGCTTCTACAGTGGTGAACCACGCCACAGACAACATTTCCCACAAGGCGCTACTCCCCACCTATGCACATGCAATGGCTGCGTCTCCACACATTCACATTCACATTCACATTCTAAGTAAAAACATGCAATTTCTACTATGGAATCCTACATGCCATGCCATGAAATTAGATGAGACTCAATCATGTACCATGCACCGAGTCCTTATCGACTCTCATCATACCCGAGTCCTTACCGACTCCTATCACACAATGTCGAGGCCCATGCGTGATAAAATCCATCATTTATGGATTACATCCAATTATCATTTTACAAAACAAATTCATTTGTTTTCAAACCAAAAGCTTTTTGGATGTTACACCCTCAATGACTGTCATTCAGATACAAACTCATGTGTCTCAGGTAGCGAATTTTTTGGTGTCACACCGCAGGCTTCGTACACCTAGACACTTTTATGGACTTTCACCGCTGGAATTATGTCTAACCACAATTAACAAGTCTTTCACGCGAGGGGTGTCTATCCTTGCTTGCTATTACCTAACACAGGGTTTCTTTACCACATTATCCAACCGTGGGATTCTGTTGGACTTCGTCCCACTTAATCGAGCCCACCCCAATGAAACACCAAACATAGTGTTGATTCTTCAACCCAAAACTTACACCCATTCAATGCGATGTCCCTGAGAATATGCAATGCAATGTGCCATTGCATGTTGTATCATGCCACATATATAATGAATGCTACATGAATAATACAATCCACACCACTTATCGGGTGTCATAGACAATCACTGATGAGTCTAAAACTCATCTAATTTTAAGCCCATTTTTCATGAATATTTTAATGCTTAATGTCCAATTTAAATGCCAAATTATGGAGTATTCACTCAAATTTGTGTTTTGCAGGAATTTAGAGAAAAGAAGCTGAAAATCAAGAAAAAGCAGCAAATGGTGCTAAAAATGAGAGCAACAACAAATTTGGCTAAGGCAGGAAGCAGCTATGTCGCGACATTCAAAAGCTATGTCATGACATTTATTGAGAAGAATGCTTGAGCGACAAGTGAAGAATGTCTCGACATTTCCAAAGTATGTCACGACAAAGCTTAAGAAGACTGCCCAGAAGAACAATGAAGAAATGTCGCAACATTTCACAGCTATGTCGTGACATAAATTATGAAGAAGGCAGTAAATTATGTCGCAACATTCCTCAGCTGTGTCGCTACATAAAACCAGGCTAAAGGCAGAAAATTATGTTGCGACATAAAACTAAGTTGGAGGCAGTAAATTATGTCATGACACTTGAAATCTATGTCGTGAAATTCAATTGCAAAGACTGCTGAAGAACACTGGAAATATATTGTGACATAGTTTTGATTGTCGTGACAAAAGCAAAGGCAACAGAAAGAAAGCATGTCGCAACATAGAAATGATTGTTGCAACAAAAGCTAACAAGAGCTCAATACAAGGTAAAGAACTTGTCATATTATGTTTTGTATGTTACGGCTACCATGAGACATCTACTAAAATTATGTCGTGACATTAGAAATTTATGTCACGACAAAGACTCAAGATTATTCCAACTGCTATATTGAGACAAAAGCCACAAAAAAGCTAGATGACAAACATGGGCGCTGCTATGTCGCGACACAGACTAACAATGTCGCGACAAAGAAAAATCATTAAAGTTCGCATTTAAACCTACTATATTAGTTTCGAATTCCTACTAAAGATTTAATGAGCCTACAAATAGAGTTATTTAGAGCAAAACAAAAAGGGGCCATGGCAAAGAGAAGAGAGCCTCCAAGGAGTAGAGCTACAGTAGAAGTAGAATAGGATACTCTGCTTTTAGATTTTATTTTTTTTATTTCATTTTCTTTTCTTTTCTTCTTGTATTTATTTTATTTTCCTTTTCTTAGAACTAGAATAAGGGATCTCGAGTCAGAATTTCGAGTCGATCATCAATATTTAGTTCCATTTTTCTCGTCCGATCTTCAAGGTTTTTCGTGGATTATTTATGGAATTATTGTGAACTTTTCTTCGCCTTGTTTACAACTTCAATGAATTTGTTTGGCCAACTTGTTAAGTTGATGTTTACGAATCAAATGATGGAAGGTTACACTGTTGAAAGTGGCTTTGGTGTTCGTTATGATCAGAGCATTTAAAATGATTGTTTTGGGTTTTGAGAAATCGATTGATTTAATTGGTATTGTTCATGTAGTGAATGGTTCTTGATTTTAGGTCATTATACCCAAAATAGAGCTGTATCTATGCTTTGATTTCCAAGAAGCCCTTTGAGTGACTCAAAGATGGAGATTCCTGAGAGCATATGAGCAAGAATCAGTATGCTGGGGATCGACATATTTAACTAATAAACTCTAAATGTCACTCCTATAAATCATTAGTGATCGTTTCTAACTCTCCGCATTCAAGGTTCCCTTCTAGGTGACATCATAAGTGTGTTTTCGATGCATAAGGACCAATTTCAATGAAAGGTCGCCTTAATGTTTAGAGGTGTCATCTCAGTTCAGCAGAACAATCTTGATCCCGTGTTAGCTAAGATTCTAATCAAGGAAAAGGAGAAGTTTGCTCAACTTGTAGATTGTGGTATCGATTAGATTGGAGGAGGCTTGTGTTATCCTTTCTATGGGAGCAAGCAAACTTCAGTTATCAAGAAATGGTTGTGAAGTATTGGAAAAGAAAAACAACCAGATCTTAAAGAGGGTCATGTCTTACAAGTAGCTCTTCAGACCCATTATCTAGAGATAGGAATGTGGCAAACTGGAGAGTGAAATGTGTAGTGTCAGGAGGAATCCAAGGCTATACTTGCTCTTGAACAAGTTCAGAATTAAGACCCATCAAAAATATCTATTTCAAAAAGAACTTGCTGCAAATTGATGATTAGAAAACCGATCCCATTCCCAATGTTTATTATGTTATTTTAGTCTTTTTTATAGTTTTTCTCATGTTATTTTAGTCTTTTTTTTAGTTTTTCTCATGTTATTTTAGATTTTGTTATTTTAGTCTAGATTTCCATCCTAGAAACTTATAGAAGTTCAAATAGCGAGGACCTTGAGTAGTAGGGGTAGTTGATTTATAGACTTTCTTATCAATCCTGTAGGTACGATGTCCGGACTTAAAGGTCCACTTTATTACTTGTATGACCTATACACTTGCAGCGATTTAATTTAGACCAATCTGAATTTTTATCTGTTTTAAAAATAGAAAACCAAGAGGTAGAAATTCTAGTCCCAAACAAAGGACAAAATTCGGGCAGCACCACTGCGGTATTTAAGAGATAAAACTAAAATAAACGGATTCGGTCCAATCAATCACATCACCTGCATATAACTTCCATACATAATTTCATTCATGTCAATATATTAAGCACACATATATCAAAATCAACATACAACATGTCATTCTATGTTCAAGCAATGACACACACTCAATCAAGCCATGTAATGGCCATTTGCAAATATAAACTCATCACATATGAATACATTAGGAATGACAATATTGGTCGACATCCAAGCATGTCACTCTAATACAATGACACTCTCAAAAAAAGTCGCATAACGGCCTACAAAGCCACTGACACCGTAATCATTATGATCGATCCCAACAAAGCCATGAACATCGCCTTAAATTACTACAAGCTCACCTAGGGCATAACTCACTGCCTAGGTGAGATAAAGCTCAGCTCAGTCAATTTAAACCTCAAAATTCATGTCCCTGCTTTACCTAGCTTAACACTCCACGCCTGGGGTCAACCCTTGCCTATGCGAACACTCCTTCACCTAAAGGGCGACACCCTCCTTCTTCCCGGGATGCCCTCGTCCCGCCAGTGAAGAACAATTTGCTCAGTGAAGGGACGCCCCTATTAGAACTCAAACATCCAACCTTTTTCTAGCCCAAAAATAGAATATAAATCAAGTAGGAAGAATTCCCTGCCTCTTGGAGTGTAGAAGGAACCCTAGGAAGCCTCGTGGACACTTCCTAAACCCGAAACCTTTGATTTCCCAAACTCCTCGCTTGGATCCTTGATGAAATCTCGTGTTTTCGATACTCATCCGTACCCCTCCTCAATGCGATGAACTTTTGTTCTTGGCTCGACGAAAACCGACTAATGAAGCTCCGTAGATCGTAGAGAGAAGCTCGTGCTCTTCTTTCTTTCCTCCCTTCTCTCTCTTTCTTTGTCAAACTAGGAAAATGTACTCTCTCACTTGCTCTAAACTTTAGTTTGCTGGACGGCCTAAGTCAGGCCACATGTCCACACTCCTGCTCTGCCCACTCTTCAGTCTAAGCTATACATTTTGTCTCAGAATTCAACAAAATTCATCTATGTAACTAGATTTCGCGATACGAATCCAACGGTGAAGTCTGTTTCATCATCTAAGATCTAGAAAATTTCTAGGTTTTCAACTTGTACTATAGCGGTAAATTACCGTTTTGTCATTTTTCAAAAAAATTTGACTTTTCTTAGTGAGTAAGAAAATATTGAATTTGAAGGTTATGTTCAAATCAATAAGAAATCAATTTAAAAGACAAAGGTTCATGAATTTCAAGTATTCATTCTAGCAAAGGTCTTTCTTAAGATGTGTAGTGAACATAATTTCAAACATGGGATATTCTTGCTATCTTAGTTATTCAGACCTCCATCATTTTAAGTCAATCTTATGTTGCACATATGGCAAAGTTATTGCATTCTAGTTTCTGTTTTCGGGTCATGCATTGGGAGCCACTAAACTAGTTCAGCATAAAAAAACCTTTGAATCTTTAGATATCCCAGAAGAAAAAAGAAAAACAAAGAAAATAAATCAACATTTTTTCCTATACAACCGACGAGGAAGTTTTTTGGGTAGCAGAGCAGGTCTTCAAAGGTAATCCAAGCTTTCTTTCAGCCTCGTTAAGAAAAAAAAATACGCTTGTTTGAGTTATATAGCAGTCTCGTAGAGTACCAACATTCATATGCATGGATATTGAACTTGAAAACGTTTTTAAGCATCGGCATGAATGCTCTAACTCGACTAACATTGGCACTTCTTAGATACATCAGAACATGGGTAGGAATGCTTAGATAGAATGACCAAAGAGATGGATTACTTTCTTTATATAGCAAAATGCTTCGACAAGTCAGCTTTGAAATTCCAAATATTATGTTAATAATAGAACCAAACTTTTTTTTTTTCCTTTCTTTTGTGCCTCCCACCAATCAAATAAAGTGCAAGAACAAAAATCTCACGAATATATGAACTTAATCTTGATCCTTATAAACTTGGTTTTCACTTGCATCATGAATAATATTTTAGAAATTCATATGAAAAGGGGTATGAGACAAATAAAAGGACAGAAAAAAAAAAAAGGAATGAAATAGATTTAGAACTCACTAAAAGACCATAATTGAAAGCAAAACAGAGAATTATGAATATACAACAATAGATTTAGAACTCACTAGAACACCATAATTGAAATCAAAGCAAAGAATTAAGAATGTTATGCATTAAAAAGATATGTTAAACCCATAATGAAACGGTTCAACCCCTAAGAAACCGTTGATAAAGTAAATTGAACATGGATAAAAATCTTTAATGGCACCTCCGCATGTGCATTGGATTTTTCGCTGAAACATTGTCACATGAAACTCTCCGTCGAGAAGTCGTTACAAGATTATGTTAAATTAAAGACGAAAAAGAAAAAGAATTAAAATTATGTTGATTTATAAAGATATTTATGGATTATATTATATTGATTCATAAGGATATTTATTGATTATAAGGGTAGTTTTGAAGATTAACGAGTAAAATAAGGGTAGTTTTAGAAAGTAAAAGTGTGAAACACTTCGTACTTTTAAGTGTAGTATATATAGATATTGATTTTGATAAGTAGTTTCACTTAAAAACTTTTAAGACTTAAGTACTATTGTATAACAAACTTTGCAAGTAGTTCCCAAACTTGTGTCTTTTATATGGGCGTAGTAGTAATCCATTTTCTAAAAGATACCCCAAATGCTCCTTATTAACCAACCAATTTTTTTCTTGAATAGTTAATATTTGTATATTATATTTTACCTTTATTTAAAAAATTAATTTAACGTGTAGATAGTATTTTTTATTTCAAATTTTTAAAAATTATAGGTTTATAAAAATTTTAAATATAAAGGTATAAAACATACACACATTCCTTCAAAAAACAAAATACACACACCACATTTATATATATATATATATATATATATATATATATATATATATATAGACACACACACATTAAAATCACATTATTTAAAATATTTGTACATAAAGGATGAAACAATATTCATGTTAATAGCATAATAAATTGGTATAAAACCTACAAATTGGATAATATAGTGACAAGAATATCAATGACTCCAGTTCTTCAATATACTGAAGACGTAATATGATATCTTCGACTAATTGAATCTGATTTGCCTGTTTGAATCCCCCCATGCAAATAAAGCGTCACAACAAAATGACGAAAAGCACCACGTCGTAAGAAGACGACGACAAACCAAACGCTGCAATAAGACGTCGATTTAACATGAAAAACATGAAAATTCCTAAATCTCTATTGAATAACCACTTTATTAAGAGATAGAATGAAAAAAACAAGATGTGTAGAGGGGTTGTTTTCAGTCCAAAAATGGTCGAAAATCACTCTCCTTGCTTAAGGAAAATGAGTGGCTATAGATAGAAAAAAGAGAAAGTTGAGAGAAAAGAAGTCTAGGTTTTTTCGCATTATGGTAGAATGATAAAAAATAAAAAATTATAAATATTAGCACCTATTTGTATATTTATTAAATTATTTATTGTTATAGTGATGAGTGTAAAACTCATCTATGTTTTGAGTTCATTTCACAAGCTATTTTGAGTATTTTATATCCATATTCATGTAAAAATCATAACATTTCCTCTACACTTGGTTTTGCAGGATTTTTTAATGGAAAGCAAGTGATTTAGTAAGAAAATATGCAACATAGTTCCAAAAAAAGAGTTAACCGGATGTCTCATGACGCGTCATTGGGAAGATGAATTTTTCTGTATCATTTGGAGCATCAAAAGGTTCAACTCCACTCATGGTTGTATTATACATTCACGGAGCTTTCCAACGACACCTCACACACCCAAATCCGAGTTAAAATGAAGAAGTTATGGCCCCAACAAGTTGGAGAAGAAAAACAAGCTGCTTAGCACAAACTATGTCACGACAAAGCCAGTAACAAAGCCAAAAACTTTGTCACAACAAACCTAGATTATGTCACAACAAAGCTAGAAGACAAACTTTGTCGCGACAAAGCCAATGACAAACTTTGCTGCAACAAAGTTTTAGACAAACTTTGTCACGACAAAGTTTTCCTTTATCGTGACAAAGTTTTACTTTGTCATGACAAAGTGCTGGGCCTCTATAATGCTGACGTCGCACCATGTCAGGACTCAAAAATGTTGAAGTCATGACTCAAGTGCTAGAAAAACCATAAAAGCCCAAAAAGTGATATTTTGGCATGTTTTCAAGCCCATTTCACCCTAGGACTATAAATACTCATTTTTTAGATTTTTTAAAAGAGAGAGGAGGTGGGAGAAAGCCTCTCATTAGGGTTTCTCTTTCTAAAAACCTTTTCTAGAACCTACCCATTTTTTTAGTTTAGCTTAGGGTTTTGATTTTTAGTAGATCTTATAGTAGTTTTAGAGCATATTTTTATTTGTATTGAAGAGATTTCAATGTTGTACATCAAAGATTCAGATTTCATTATTGTTCTGACAAAGATTGAAACTCAAATCTGGATTTTTCTCTCACTCCTTGTCTCTTGATTTCTTTCTTCATTTTCTTACTTGTTTGATTGTTGATGATTGGACTCCAGTAATGGAATATTAAACACCCTCTAGAGGTGGGGATTAATTGTTGAACATTTAGATTTTCAGATTTTCAGTTTATTTTGTGGGTTTGAAGACTCCAGTTTATATAATCGCATCGTTCATATAATGATTTGTTTTTAATATTAGTAGCTTGTACTCAAAAGAGTTACATATCTTTACTCTGATTTGTGAAGCCTCCGAGCGACACGTAGATGGAGATTCCTTGAGAATAAAGAGATAAAGAATTTGAGGGTATGTTAGACTAATATTATGAAACTAATGAACTCTGAAACATTACTTTGATAGATCACTAATTTACTCATGGTGTGAGGATTTATTAGATGATGTATCAGTTTAATGTTTAGAGGTTTCACCTCAATCTGATAGAATAACCTTAATCCCATTTTAGCATAGAACTAATAAAGGAAAGAGAGAACTTTATTAGATTTGATGGCTGAGATACCAATTACATTGGAGAAGGCTTACATTATCCTATCTATTGGGGCAAGCAATCTTCAGTCCTAAGAAAAGTGTGTGAAGTACTGGAAATGAAAAATACCCAATTCTTAGAAAGATGATTAATCCTACAAGTAACTAATTAGACTCATGTATCTGGAAAGGAACATGATTCTCTAATTAGTGAAATGTATAGTGTGTGGAGGAATCCAAGGTATACTACATTGCTCTTGGACAAATCCAGCATTCAACTCACAAATGTTGCGCTTCAAGTAAAATGCAAAATTGATTGTTAAACATTATCACCACCTCTAAGTGCCTTCTTCATAAGGTTTTAGACTTTAGTAGTTGCTCGCTTGATGTGATTTTCGTAATTAGGTTGATTAGTTTAAATCAGATTTTACTTAGTTAAAATTTTTAATTCTCATCATATTTAGTCACCTAGATAGAAAAGAGCCTCTTGTACTAGGATGCTTAAATCTACCAGAGAGAACCTTAATCCTCGTGGTACGATAACGGACTTCGAGTCCACTTTATTACCAGATGACCTATGCACTCATGAAGGGGATGAGTGTTGGCACATTTTTATTTCGCTTTTGAATACACTTACTGCTCCAAATCGCTTGAGTATTTACCACATTCACCCTTTCGGCCATATTTCATATTCGCTATTTGGTCAACTTACAAGTTTCAAGGCCGCTGCTGGACTTTAGTTACCTGCAGTCATGTCGGTAACTGTCAAAAGTTTTTGGTGCCAAGTATCGAGGACTTTAGTTAGTCTTTGCAGCCAGGAAAATTCACATTATCCTTACAAGCTTGCTCCATTCCGGTGGACTTTAGTTAGTCTTTGGTAGTCGTTTCGGAAAAGTGGTCATCAAGTTTTTGATGCCATTGCCAAGGATTGGCGCGGTTCACTATCTCTCATTGGAAGTTGACATTTTGAAGAACGGGGGTGATTTGCTAATTTAGGCAATTTTTATTTTTATTTTTGGTTGTGATTTGTTTCATAGCTAATTGTTTTTTACTTTTAGTATTTTGTACTTCGTTTTCTTCTGTTTTTCTTCTTATTTGTTGGTACTTATAGAGGAACATTCAAGAGAAGATAGACTTGCCTCCATAGAAGCTAAGCTTGACTTCCTTATTCATCATTGTACTCAAGAATTCGCCACGACACACTCCATGAACAAGGAGTATTTCCTTCTCAAGGGAGTTCTAACCCCACATTTCAGGAGGAAGAAGAGTTGTCTCCGGTTAAGGAGTAGATTTTTATCTACATGGTTGGGAACAAGAAGATGATTAGTCTTCATGAGCAGAAATTTCCATATTTAGTTGCCTTCCAAGTCAACACTAGTGCTAGATTGACACATTTACCTTCCCCATGGATTGCATGACTTAGGGCATTGAAGGGGATCTACAAAATTCTCAAATATTAAGAAGACCACTTCCTTCCTCAAGCCAAGCATAGATTAACGTCAACAAGGGGGATCTCACCTTGCTTGTAGGTGAGGAGAAAGCTAAGTTCAATCTCAACCAACCATTGCCCTTGACATAGCAAGAAAGAACTATGTGCATGAAGATTTGTAGCTTGCTTCCATAAAAAAGGTACATGTTTGAAGAGTCCCCATTTCTCATAGATGTGCTTGCATCTGTAGCACATAAAAGGGACTATTTTGAAGAAATTATTGTTGAACCATTAGCCACAATTAAAGGGGATTATGAGTTTCTTTCCCCTCTTCAAAATCTGGAAGAAATCATCCTTTAGCTGAATGGTTATAAAGAAGAAGTGCTGTCAAAGATGGATGATTTGCCAAATGGAACCACTATTAGTTTTCCAAGGAGTCTAACTGGACTCCAAAAACGAAGCAGATTCTTGGGAGGAAACCCAAGCTAAGTAATAAGGATTCCATCCACATTTCTCTTTTTCTTTTTCTATTTTTAGTACTTTATTTGTTTTTGTTTTTGGCTGCTAGGATGAAAATTCCAACAGTGTTTTAACTTTATTTGTTAGAATTTTCAGAATAAAGTAAGTTTGAAGCTCAACATGTTGTCATGACTAGTTTACAATAGCAAAAGACTATATCAAGGGGCAGTATACTAATGTCAAGGTCGGAAAATCTTCAAGGTTTCTATTCAAAGTGTCCGAGACTAGAAAGTGGAGTTCAGTTTTCCCAACTCTATTACACTTTCTTTTACATTATTGCTTCCGCCATCATATAACAGGATAATGTTCATCTCAAAGCTCAGTGTTTATTTTGCTGGTTTATCATATCATACCCCACATGTTCGCACATGATAACTTTGAAGATGAAATTTTCTGGGACGCGACATGGATGATGACTTTGTTTCTTGATGCTTTCCAACTTATATCTGCATGGTTTATTTTAGTTAGAGTTTTTGAGTTAATTGAGTTTTTCTTCGAGTAGTTGTGATGTCAATGAAGATAATAATTGAGCCCTTGAGATATGAATAGTATTAAAGATAATAGGACTTAATGCTTAATGAGTTATCTCTATAATAGGTTGTTTAGTCATTAGTTTCTCAAAATCCATGCACTTGGTCACTAAGTACCCTTGAAAAGTAGTTTTTTCTTGGGTTAGAGAAGGTTTATGAGAATCCATTTATCTTGATCTCCATAGGTTCTAGAACTTGTTCTATTATCGCTTGAGGTGAAATCCTAGGCAACACAACAATTGAGAAATGATATAGGCCATCCTTAGAAAGATTGTGCCTTTCAAGCTAACCCTATTAATATGCATATGCATATTCTTCTGGTACCATAATGTGGAGCCTTAAAGAGCCAAAATTTTGTTTATAAGAACCATGTTTGAAGCCAATAACCTTCCTATACATCACTATCCCTCGGTAAAGAATCAAACTCACCCATAACATGAGGTTTTGAACATAATTGAGAAATGTGGTGAGGAGAAAGTTTGGGGGAGTTATTTTTCCATAGGAAGAATAACTCCAAATTGGATGAAATAAGTTAAGTTGAAAATCAAAAGAGCTTGGTAAAAAGGAAGGAGAAAAAGAAAAATAGAAAAATATCAAGCGTAGAAGAAGCAAAAATAGAATAAAAAGTCAAGGAGGAGTGAGTCTAGCCTCGTAGCCTTTCTTCCCTAGAGTAAGTAAATCCTAAGGGGTGTCTCAACACATGGTATCCTAAGGCCAACCGATATAGGAGCTACTGATTTAAAGCTTGCTAAGGGTTGGTAGAAAGCTTAAGGGGGGGTTATGACATTGCACCACTCTAATAACCTTGTCTTGAAGAAAAAGGCTTCTTGGTGTTTGCTGAAAGAATGCAAAATTTGTGCAGAAAGGTGATATGAGGAATATGGAATGATGCACCTAAATAGATTTTGGGGTGCTTGAGAGTGTCATTGTGCTACTGGTGAGAATAAGGATGGAGTATGAGCTATAAATGGAGAAAATATGTAAGCTTGGATAAGTTTTAGCCTAAAATGACTACTCATCTACCCCTTACCCAAGCCTTACATTACAAACCTATAAAGACCTACTTGATCTTGAGAATTGTGTGGGCCTACATTAGTGAAGAGTGATAAGAACAACAAGCCTATGGAACCTAAATATATTATCTTAGGAGATCTGTGTATTTATCTCAATTCTCATAAACTCATCTAGCTTGCAAATTGATTGGATATGGGAAGACCACACACACACACAAATGAGAACCATGGTCTAAAATTTTCTATTATGAGATTAATTCACTATTAAAATAAATAAATTATCTTGATCATATTCTCCATATTCTTGGTAAGGGTAATTCTGGAGACACATATCATATACCCCTTGGCAAGCTTGATTTCTTAGTTTTGGTTCAATAAAAAGAGTGAAATGAACTCTTCTCTTCCATTTCTTGGGGACAAGCAACTTCTTTCTTTTCTTGCTTCGAGGACGTGCTAAAAACTTATTTGAGGTGTTTCTGATGAGTGTAAAACTCATCTATGTTTTGAGTTCATTTCACAAGCTATTTTGAGTATTTTATTTCCATATTCATGTAAAACTCATAACATTTCCTCTAAACTTGGTTTTGCATGATTTTTTTATGGAAAGCAAGTGATTTAGTAAGAAAAGATGCAACATAGTTCAAAAAAGATAGTTAACCGGATGTCTCATAGCGCGTCATTGGGAAGATGAATTTTTATGTATCATCAGGAGCATCAAAAGATTAAAATCCACCCATGGTTGTATTCTAAATTCAAAGAGCTTTCCAATGACACCTCACACGCTCAAATCCGAGTTAAAATGAAGAAGTTATGACCCTAACAAGTTGGAGAAGAAAAACAAGTTGTTGAGCACAAACTATGTCGCGACATTTCTAGATTATGTCGTGACAAAGCAAGCAACAAGGCTAGAAACATTATCGCGACAAACCCAGATTATGTCGCGACAAAGCTAGAAGACGAACTTTTTCGCAACAAAGTTTTATTATGTATTGACAAAGCCAAAGACAAACTTTGTTGCAACAAAGTTTTAGACAAACTTTGTTGCGACAAAGTTTTACTTTATCGTGACAAAGTGCTGGGCTTCTAGAATGCCGACGTCGCGACTCAAAAATGCTAATGTCATGACTCAAGTGCTAGAAAAACCAAAAAAGCCCAAAAATTGATATTTTGACCTGTTTTCAAACCCATTTCACCCAGGACTATAAATACTCATTTTTTAGATTTTTTTAAAAGAGGGAGGAGGTGGGAGAAAACCTCTCATTAAGGTTTCTCTCTATAAAAACCTTCTCTTTAACCTACCCATTTTTTTTTAGTTTAGCTTAGGGTTTTGATTTTTAATAGATCTTAGAGTAGTTTTAGAGAAGATTTTTATTTGTATTGAAGAGATTTCAGTGTTGTACATCAGAGATTCAAATTTCATTACTGTTCAGACAAATATTGAAACTCAAATCTTTATTTTTCTCTCACTCCTTGTCTCTTGTTTTCTTTCTTCATTTTCTTACTTGTTGTGTGGTTGGTGATGATTGGAATCCAGTAATGGAACATTAAACACCCTCTAGGGGTAGGGATTAATTGTTGAACATTCAGATTTTCAGTTTATTTTTTGGGTTTGAAGATTGATTTTTTATAATTGGTAATGTTCATATAATGAACTGTTCTTAATATTAGTAGATTGTACCTAAAAAAGAGCAATGTATTTGCTCTGATTTCCAAAAGGCCCTTTGAGTGACACAGAGATGGAGATTCTTGAGAGTAAAGGGCAGTAACTTAGGGGTATGTTAGACTAATATTATGTTAAACTCTGAAAGATTACTTTGATAGATCATTAATTTACTCATGGTGTGAGGACTAATTAGATGATGTATCAGTTTAATGTTTTGAGGTTTCACCTCAATCTGATAGAATGACCTTGATCCCATGTTAGCATAGATCTAATCAAAGAGGGAGAGAACTTTATTAGATTTGATGGCTGAGATATCAATTACATGGAGAAGGCTTGCATTATCCTGTATATGGGGGCAGCATTTTCAAATTCTAAGAAAATGGTGTGAAGTACTAGAAAGGAAAATACCCACCTTAAAAGAGGTTATAACGCATATAACTGAGTCAGACTCCATGTATCCGGGAAGAACATGATTCTCTAATTAGTGAAATGTATAGTGTGTGGAGGAATCCAAGCTATACTACATTGCTCTTGGACAAATCCAACTTTCAACTCACAAATGTTGCGCTTTAAAGTAAAATGCAAATTGATTGTTAAATGATTATCACCATCCTTAGTGCCTCTCTTCATACATTTTAGACCCTTGGGTGAGAGTTGCTCGCTTGATAGATTTCGTGACTAGCTGATTAGTTTTAAATCGCATTTTACTAGTTAAATTTTTTAATTCCTCATCATATTTGCCTAGATAGCGAAGAGCCCTTGTACTGAGTGCTTAAATTCCACTGTAGGAACCCTCCTAATCCTCACGGGTACGATATCCTAATTTCAGAGTCCACTTTATTACTTGTATGACTGCACTGCGTAAAAGGGATGAGTGTTGGTAATACTTTTCATTTCGCCTTTGAGTACACTTACTGCTTTCAAATCAATTTTTGAGTATTTATCACATTCACTCCCTTGACAATATTTTCATATATAATACTTTTCATTTGCGAAAAGGGGATGAGTGTTGGTAATACTTTTCATTTCAGTTTTTGAGTACACTTACTTTCGTTTCAAATCAATTTTTGAGTATTTATCACATTCACTCCCTTGACAATATTTTCATATATAATACATCATTTGGTCACCTTACAAGTTTGTTGCCGGGGACTTTAGTTAGTCTTTGGTAGCCGTGTTGAAAAGTTGGTCCTTACAAGTTTTTAGTGCTATTGCCGAGGACATTAGATAGTCTTTGGTAGTCGTGTTGAAAAATTGGTCAACATATAGGTGATTGTATTTATATATTAAAAGTTAATTTACTTTATTACATAAAAAAATCTAATGAATAAATAATTTTAAAAAAAAATTTAAGTACATTTTCAAAATAAGTGAAATAAAATATTATCTTTTAAAGTTAATAAAAATTATGAATTTTAATTAATTTAAAAGATGGAAAATGAAGGGTAATTTATATTAAAAATTAAAAAAAAAATCTAAAGAAAAAAAAAAAAAAGTAGCCTGGGTTGCTGAACCGTGTGTGTGAGAGAAGGGTTAAGAGGCTGAGTTGGGATCGGGGTGCGTGGCACACGGGTGGGGTACATCTAGGCTGTTTTGGTATTTTTATGATTTTATATCCTTCTTATTAATTCTAGTTGTTGTTAAGGGTTTTGGACCTAGTTTTAATATTTTTATAGGCCTTTTATGAAATATGAGGCCCATCACCTAAGCAAAATACCCTTTTTTTTATTTTATAGAAAAGTAACTAAATGAATATTTATTTACTTTTTTTTATTAACTAATAAAAATTAACCTTGTCCATCATGCCTAACTTAATTGGTAGAATGTTCATCGTTTCAAACAAGCAAAATGCATAGGGAGGGGGGGTCCATGTTCGAGTCCCAATGGGGACAATTTACTAAAAAGTGTATTAAAAATTCAAGAGAAAAAATGTTTCTTATGACAGCGATTCAAGAGATGTTACTGCAAATGGTGCAACACTGTCATAAATGTTGTAGCTAACTATATTATGTTATACAACATATTGAGTTAATTTCTATAGAAGTAATGTAATTAAAAAAATATATATGCACAAGCTCACAAACACTAGAGGACACGGAAATTGGTTACGCGATTCGGCCAAGCCTACATCCTCAGATCTATGCCCATATGCAAAGGATTCCACTATATATCAATTATGTTATTTTGGTCTTACATGAGATAAGGCTCCCCCTTTCTCCAACTTTCTCTTTCGTCTAATTCTTTCATAATGAAATATAGAATGAGATCCGCTCATTCCCCTAAACATGCCATCAAGACACCCACATACCAAAGTCTCCCCATAGAAACTCATGCATACATAACATAAGAATAACTTTCAATGCTAAGGAACCTTATCAATTCTCGATCTTCAACTCACTTGGTGTGGCTCCAGAGGGACACTCATGAACGCCTTTCTAGTCCCCTTTTTATTCTCATACTTCAATATCTCTTTCAATATTATCCTTGATTTGCAAGATGATCTCCAATTCGTGTTTATGGAAAGTTCCCTTAATTGTTGTGATTATCCCTTTATTATCTAGATTTTATCTCCAAAAATATTTCATCAAATATTCTGATTTTTGCTCATCAAAGATCCTGATTTCATTCTATAAATATCATAATGAAATATTTGTCTCCCATAGAAAATTCACCAAACGTGAATCAATCTTCCAGATTTGATCCGTCCTGTATTGCTCAATATAACCCTCTACGCTTCCTTATTCTTCTTACGAAATATTAGCTCCTAATCTCTAGAATATTTGCTTCAAAAATGATTTGGTTGAATAAGGTAAGTTGTGTCACACAGTATGATGCAACAACTTGTGTGACATAAGCTTGAGCTTTGACAACAGGTTCTACTACTGGAAACATATGATTTATAATTTCCGAAGATTATGACAAAAATATCTCCAACAAAAAAAAAATAAATAAATAAAATCCTTGAAACCAATTTATATGACTTGGAATCTAATAAATATATTTGTTAAATTCTCAACTCTCCTAAAAGCTCGAACTCATAGGATTTTGGTTTAATATGAATATTGATAATATTTTAAAATAAAACAAAAAATTTTAATTTGTGGAGAAAAAATATTTAGCGTAAGTGACACTAAATACAAACCGTAACATCCACTTCTATTCTCTACAAAATAATACATAGTAGTGGGTCGTCGAATGACATGTTTTATCTCATAATAGTATATTTACAAGTGTATACAATTTTTTATGCTTTTTAAAGAAAACATACATCACAAATGTTGTGAACATCAAGAAAAAAGCAAAGACATAAAGCAAAGGCTGCGGACAAACAAAATGGAGGAGGTGAAGTTGGTGGAGAGAATGATGATTTAGCCGGAGAGGCCGACGCCGCGCCGGCGGATTTTCTTATCAAACATAAACTTAACTCTTGTTGCATATCAAGAATCATGTTCTGCCTGATCCGCTTCAAGTGAATCATATGAGCTTTTCGGGCGCTCGTTTGGGGATAAGCCGCGGATTTCCTACGCCGTGACTTATGACTTCATGGTCGAAGGTCGAGCCATCGGCCGAGAGGCGAGTAGCCAAATCCGCCGAGATTGACTAAAACATTGTGATATGCTTAAGTTGGCAACCACGACTAACACTAGGCCGGAAGCCACTTATCAAGGCGCCTTAAACAGTTCAAGTTGTCAGTTTCTTTCTTACGTGAAGAGAATGCGGATGAGCTGGAGTTGAAAGACTCCCTGAAAATAACCTAACAGTTTTATAACATGTTCAGGGTGTAAAATAAATTAAATTATATTTTTTCAGAGTTTAAATGGCTAAAAACGAAAAAATGATAAAAACCCCGAAATTTTACGGGAACCAAATAAATTTGTAAAAATATCAAATGAGGACCTAAGAGTCATAAATGAATAATGTAAGTGCCAAAGTATAAATGAAATGAAATGAAGTGGAAATGAAATTGAAAAGAAGCTTTAAAGTGAGAAAAATGAGAAAAATGAGAATTAGTGTGTAGCCAAACAAGGCTTAGTGCAAGATTTTGATTAAAGACCAAATATTGGTCTTTGAGAGGCATTTTGCACATTTGGCAAAAGAATGGGTTTAAAGTTAGTATTTTTCTTGCCAGAGAGAGGGCTAAGATTAGTGGTATTTGCTCCATGAAATCAAGGATTAAAGTGATCACGAGAAAGAAGGAAGATTGGTGTTGAAGAATAAAAAATTTAATGGTAAGGAATCAAACCCTAACTTTCCTTAATGTTGTGTTTGGGTTTAGAAAGAACCCTAAGTTGGAATAAAATGATGTTGATTGTTTATTTCAGTTTTGGGGGTTGCTCTAAGTTGTTATATGGTAGTGTGGATTGCTGTTGAGGAAATTTTGAATAAAGGAAATATTGGGTTTTTAGGGGAGATGCTGTCAAAATTTTCCAAAACCCATGTTTTTGTTTTGACCATCACTAATTCACATTGAGTGATTCAAATTTCTGAGTAAACTAGACTTCTAGGAACAAATCTCCCTGAAATAAGTATATCCAAATTGGGACCCCATTAGATGTCGTCAGACTGACTTCAACACTCGTTCAGTTCGATACGCTTTTGTGTTTCTAACAAGCTTTTGTATTTGTGCCATAAGTCGAGTTTCACTCATCTAAATTGAGTGATTAAAAATTCTAGATAAACTAGACTTCTAGGAGACAAATGTCCCTGATGTAAGTGTATCCAAATTTGGACCCCATTAGACCCAGAAATTCGTCAAAATAAGGCTATGATTTCGGTCACTCTCGGTTCGCTCTAATACAGCTGTGTTTTAACCCGCTTGGGTATTTAGGAAATAGCTGATTTTTACTCATCCAAATTGAGCGATTCAAATTTCTAGGTAAACTAGACTATAGGGAACAAATCTCCTCGAAATAAGTGTATCCAAATTCGAACCCCATTCACCTTAAATTGCCTCAAAGGAGCCTGTTGGGCAAATTATGGTTATGTGTTGAAAATAGAATAGTCTCGGATGTTTAGAACACATCTAGAGCTTCGGTGCTCCGAATTGGATGATTCCAATTTCTGAATAAATAGATTTATAGAGGGACAATGGACTTGAAGGAAGTTGGCTAAAATATGACTCCATTTGCTTTCCAAAGAAAATTTTACAAGATGTGTTTGCAGAAACAACCTCTAACTAGAAACCTACCATCTCAACTAATGATTGTTAATTGTATTGGGATAGGGGCTGACGAGGAGGAAAACCTGAATTGATTGAGATTCCGAGGATTGGAATCAAGTGCAACAAGCTTTTTGGTTTGTTCTTCGACTCTCTCTTTTGTTTCCATTTTGGAGTTTGTTCTCCATTCAATCTCTTCTTCTTTCAAGTTTTACGATCATTGTTATATTATTGAAATGATTTTCAATAAACTACATATTTAAGTGTTTTAATTGATTTGAGGCAGTTAATTGTGAAATGATTTGCATATGAAAATTTGCATAAGTATTGAAAAATGAATTATTTGTATAGATGTATATACTATATCGTATTTTGCTAGCGACGATTTGAATGCCCTTAATAGAATGTTAACCATTAAATTCGAAAGTTAAGGATAGATCGGGTATACCATCAGGTCAAATTAGCAAGACTACGAATCCATCGTAATGATGTGTCACTCCAATCCATAGCCCAAATGATAGTATTCCAGAGTGTTCACGAATTGATTTTAATAACTAATCGCAACCCAAATGTGGACCGCATCGCGGTTATAAACAAAATGTTTTATATCGTCGCAATTAAAAGGGACCGTGGCCTGACTCCGCTATCCTACGACCGAAACATTACTAAATTCGTTTAAGGGCAAAATGATAAGAATATTTTTGAAATGCATTATTTCAGGGAAAGCTAATTATTTATCAGATTGAAAGTAATATTTGGAATGATCAATGAAACTGTAAATGAATGTATATGAAATGAATATATGTATTGTATTTGCATTGACTGAACTAAAAAATATTCAAAAGCATGGTTTAGAAAAATCGCATGATTCGACTTAAACCTAAACGTGAAGAGAGTACTATATAGAACCACTACGCATTTAAAATGCTTGGGTCAAGGCCATTTATCATCGTGGTGCACAGAGGAACAGTACTAAGATGTGACCGCAGTTGAATCGTAGTTGCCAAGTCACACTAGAGGATAAGTAAAGTCTTCGCCACATGCATACATGAAATGTCACTACTCTTGTACAAACACTATGAAAATTTGACAGGTTTTGAAATATTTTGATATTGAAAACCACTAATAATGTCGCATTTATAAGTCGGGAAATGGACCAAATGGTCATGAAATGCCACATCGAATGAAAAACAAGAGTTTTGTGATCAAATGATGTCCCCTTATGTTAAAATGGTATTATATTTTCTCATTGAGTATTTGAAATGTGTTTGAAAAGTAATTGTATTTGGATTATTCAATGATTCAAAATAAAAATAAAAAGTGAGTGACTACTTCCCGTCGCCTCCCGGTCGCCTGGGTCATACGATGGCGCCAACCCGCCACATTTTTAATGCATCGCAGCCTAGGTTTAGGTGATTCTATAAAACACTTTTGAAATTGTTTATGATATGCATCAGACGGCACATGAAGGATGACGTGACCCACGTGATTCATTTGGCCTCCTAATAGGTAAGCATGGATAGTTCAGACCTGATGTGGTCGAGGTGACTCGTGAAGCCCGCCCAAATAGCCCCGCTTAGTGTGAAGGTGGGCAAAGCGCCCATGCTCCATCGGGCCGTGAGTTAAGTCTGGTTACTAGAAGGCTATGATATCCTCCAAATAGATAGCTCAAAGTATCAGAAAGAGCGACAATAACCAACTACGCTGTTCCTCAACAATCGCCTATAGAGAATGGCAAAACATCGATCGGCTGATTTTCGAGAAAAGAGTATTTTCAGCCTTCCATATGAATTGCTCTAAAGAACTCGAAGAATGTCATGCAAAGGTATCACAGACAATGTAGTGTGGACTAGAGTGTGCGACCAATTTCTCACAGGATGAAGCTTATCAAAATAAAGTGGTTCGTGACTCATGACCGCACCACCTGAGAGTGTTACATAGGAGTTCTTCAGAAACAACATGGGTCAGACAGTCATATATAAATATGAGACGCAGAGTTTCATAATTTGAAACAAAGATAAGAAGAGTGTGACCGAGTATCGTATATATCAATCTGCTGAGCAAGTATGTTCTAGATGCTAGTGAACCCAGGAAGAGAATGTCATAAGTTTAAAGATGGCCTCAATGGACTATAATTTTATTTCATGTCACATGATTTTTCCATGATGATTCTTTTTTAAAAATTGTGACATGTGCTCTAAATGTTGAAAGAGTAATGAAAGAAGAGTATGAAAGAAAAAGAGTACAAAGACAGTAAGGAAAAAACCCTTCAGACAATTAAGTTCTTATTAGCACTGTGAGCGGGAGAATCTGAGACCATTACCGTTATAATCACCTCACAGCTGCATCATCACGGTAAGATCTATTCTGCCAAAAAATTCACTCGGGCCAATGAACTAGGAGGTTCTTCAAGAGGTTCAGCTCCTCCTTATTACACACACATCAGGGAGGAAACATAAGTTATAGAGTGTCGAGATCGATGCGTTGCCTCGTATGGGATCCAATGAGCACAAAGAGTGATCATGTCCTAGAACTCATTGCTCACAAAGACTCTCAGATCAGTATAGTTTCAACAATACAGAAGAGTAACAAGGATAACAAGAGTGTTGCATCACCGAGCCAATCGAGACAAGCTTATTACGTGTACTATGGGTAGATATGATGCTCGAAAGCCTAGCCAGGCATATGCAAATAGTTGTATTAAAGAGAAAGATGCAACTTTGATGATAGTCGGCAATTTCTATATCTTAAGACTATTTGCATATGCATCGATAGATCCGTGTTCAAATCCTAATTCTTATATTTGTACTATTATTCCGAGTTTGGTTAGTTTACCGAAGAGTAAAAATGAGTATGACATTTTGGTGACAAGCCCACTTGGGCATAGTGTCATTATGAATAGAGTTTACAGAGATTGCCCCATTAGAATAAGAGAGCATGAGTTTCCGGGAGATTTAACGGAGTTGTCATTTAGAGAGTTTGATGTGATATTAGGGATGGATTGGTTTTCCTGACACCAAGTGGTAGTTGATTGTAGAATGAAGAGAGTGACCTTAAGGACACCGAGTGATGAGGAAGTGACTTTATCTGGGCGTAGAGGCCGAATCCACTCCTCTCTAATGTGATATCCGGCTCATCAAGGCAACGATGGTTTGAAAGGGGTGTGAAGCCTACTTAACGTATGTGACAGATACGAAAAAGGCGGAGCCTAGTTTATCATAAATCCCTATAGTTTGTGATTATTCGGATGTGTTTCCAGAGGAATTGCAGAGGTTGCCTCCACAGAGAGAGATTGAGTTTGCAATTAACGTTGTTCCGGGTGCCACTCCGGCATCCATTACACCGTATATATTGGCTCCAGTGGAGTTAAAAGAATTGAAGCTTCAGTTCCAATAGTTGTTAGAGAAGGGATTTATTCGTCCGAGTGCATCACCACGAGCTCCAAATAGTTTTTTTGTTAAGAAGAAAGATGGTACACTTAGTCAGGTGTTGACTATATAACCCGAATAAGATGACAGTGAAGAACAAATATCCGTTACCCAGATAGATGACTTGTTCGACCAATTGAAAGGTGCAAGTGTCTTTTCGAACATTTACTTGTGATCTGGGTATCATCAGTTAAGGATTAAGGATGCAAATGTGCATAAGACGACGCTAGAACGCCAGCATGATATTATGACCTCAGAATGTCGCTTCGGGCTGACAAATGCATTCTGGCTTCATGGACTTAGTGAATCGTGTTTTCCAACAGTATGTAGATTAGTTTTCCATGGTGTTTATAGATGACATCCTTGTGTATTCAAAGGATCGGGAAGATCATGGTACACACCTTCGGGTAGTGCTAGAAACCTTGAGAAAGGAACATTTATATGCAAAACCGAGTAAATGTGAATTTTGTCGAGAGAAGTGTCCTTTCGACACATTATATCAAGGAATTAGTGATCCAAAGAAGACAGAGGTGATTATTGAATGGAAACCATAGAGAAATGTCAATGGCGGGTAGCTTCCCCGGGATTGGCAGGTGTTACCGCGTAAGGTCCTTGTTGGTTTTCAATGACTCCACATCTGATGACAAGATTGCTCCAAAAGCACGTGTGAGATTTGAGCGGAGTGGAAAAGCGTCAAAACCAGTTTTGAAAAAGTTGAAAAGCATTCTTAATCGAGACACCTGCTTCATCAGCCGACCTACGGTAAAGAATACGTGATTTTAGTGATGTCAAGTAAATGGATCTGATGTGTCCTATGCAAGAGGGTAAATGGTAGGTTATGCTTTTGCCAAATGGGGTCGCATGAAAAGAACTACCCTACGCATGATTTGGAATTGGCCGCCATTGTGTTCGCATTGAAAATATGGAGACACTATCTTTATGGAGAAAAGTGTTTCATCTACACCGATCACAAAAGTCTTAAGTATTTGCCCTCGCAAAGAGAGCTTAACTTGAGACAACGTAGATGGATGGAATTGATCAAGGATTATGATTGTGTGATCGATTATCATCCTAGGAAGGCCAATGTAGTAGCAAATACTCTGAGGAGAAAGTCAGTACAAACGCTTTGAGCGTTGAATGCTCATTTATCATTATCAGATGACGGTGCAACAATGGCAAAATTGATAGCAAAACTGGATTTGTTAAATCAAGTCTAGAGGCACAAAAGAATGATGAGAAAATTTGGCTCGCACTGTAAATCGAATAAGAGCTGGGAAAGAAACCGAGTCTACAAGAAAAGATATGATGGATTCTTGTACTATAGAGATCGGTTTCCAGGTACCTAATGATGATGAATTGAAGAAATCCATACTTAAAGAGGCAATATAGCGGATCTATGCATCCCGATAGCACAAAAATGTATCAGGATTTAAAGACTTCATACTGGTGGTTTGGAATGAAAAGAGATGTATTGAAATTTGTGACCAAGTGTATGGTGTGTCAAAAAGTGAAGGCAGAACATCAAGTTCCTTTGGAATTATTGTAGCCTATTAAAATACCCGAGTGGAAATGGGACCAAATCACAATGGATTTTGTGGTCGGGTTACTAGTGACAGGTGGAAGGCATGACCTGGCCATAGTGGTAATTACTCACTGTCACCACTTCCTATCTGAGAACCGACTATCTTACTCTGGCGTTTCACAGAGCTTTACATAAGGGAAATAGTTCTAAGCATTTGAGATTCCAATATTCCATCATTTTAGATAGAGATCCGAGGGTTTACTCTCGGGATTGGGTACCTACAAGAGTCTGGCACCGATTGAATTTCAGCACAACGTTCCACCAGCAGACAGATGGACAATCTGAAAGAGTGATCCAAGCAAGCTGGGTGCTTATTGGTGCCGAGAAGTCAGGTGATCGAACATGTAGGGTAGTCAGATGTGTGATTACTATTCTCTAGTTGCATTTGTGTATAATAATAGCTTCCATTCGAGTATTGGAATGCCGCCTTATGAGGCTCTCTACGGAAGAAAATGCAAAAACACCATTGTGTTGGACCGAATTAAGTGAGTAGAAAATCATTAGCCTCGATTTGATTCAAGAAACCGAGGAAAAAGTGAAAATTATTAAAGAAAGATTGAAAGTGACCATGGATAGACAAATATCCTACGCTGACATGAGAAGAAAGGATATTCGATATGAGATCGACGAAAAGTGTTTTCAAATTACTCGAAGAAGGTAATGAGATTTAGAAAATGGCAAGTTGAGCCCTAGGTTCATCAACTACATGAAGGTGATTTAGAAAGCTGTCCACTAAGATACATATTAGCTTTATTCTAGAGTTGGAAAATTCATAATGTTTTCCATGTGTCAATGTCGAGGGAGGTACAAGTCGTGACTCCATCGCATGTAGTCTCTTCGAGACGATTGAGCTTATACCATATTTGACGATGAAGAGGAGTCAAGAGAGACCCTGCCTCGAGAGTTGAAAGATCAGGGAAAAAGTGAATCATCAGAAGTGCTGTGGAGAAACCACAAGACCGAGGAAGCCACGTGGGAAATGGAAGAAGTTATGCGGCAACAATACCCTCAACTGTTCAATGAAGGTAATTTCGAGGACAAAATTCTTTTAAGGAGGGGAGAGTTGAAACGCCTTGAAAATAACCTAACAGTTTTATAACATGTTTATGGTGTAAAATAAATTAAATTATATTTTTTCCGGAATTTAAATTGCTAAAAACGAAAAAATGATAAAAACCTGAAAATTTTATAGGAGCCAAATAAATTTGGTAAAAATGTCAAATGAGGACCTAAGGGTCATAAATGAGTAATGTAAGTGCCAAAGTATAAATGACATGAAATGAAGTAGAAATGAAATTGAAATGAAGCTTTAAAGTGAGAAAAGTGAGAAAAATGGGAATTAGCGTGTAGCCAAACAAGGCTTGGTGCAGATTTACTAAAAAGACCAAATATATTGGTCTTTGAGAGAGGCCTCTTGCACATTGTAGAAGGGAGAAAGTGCTAAGGCTTTTTCGGTTGTGAGAGAGGGAGGAAGATTAGTGGTCTTTGCTCCATGATAACAAGGATTAAAGTGATCAAGAGGAAGAAGGAAGATTGGTGTTGAAGAATCAAAGATTTAAAGGTAAGGAATCAAACCCTAACTTTCCTTAATGTTGTGTTGGGTTTTTAGAAAGAACCCTAGTAGTACCAAAAAATAATGTTCATTGTTTATTTCATTTTTTGGGGTTTCTCTAAGTTGTTATACGGTTGTTTGGATTGGTGTTGAGGAATTTTTGTATAAAGGAAATGTTGGGTTTTTATGGGAGATGCTGTCAAAAGTTTCCAAAACCCATGTTTGTGTTTTGGCCATAACTTAGCCATCACCCATCCAAATTGAGTGATTAAAATTTTTGGGTAAACTAGACTTCTAGGAGAACAAATCTCCCTAAAATAAGTGTATCCAAATTGGGACCCCATTAGACCCCGAGGGTGTCAAGTGAGGCTCTGTTTTCGAGTCGATTCTGGATCGGATCGTCTGATTTGGTGTTTTAGAACAGTTTTGGTATGTAGGCCATAAGTTGAGTTTCACTCATCTAAATTGAGTGATTCAAAATTCTAGATAAACTAAACTTCTAAGAGAACAAATCTTCTTAATATAAGTGTATCCAAATTTGAACCCCATTAGACCCAGAAAATTTGTCAAAGTGAGGTTATGTTTTTGGGTCAATTCTGCTTCAATTCTGATACAGTTTTGGTGTTTCGGAACAGTTTTGGTATTTAGGCCATAAGTTGAGTTTCACTCATCCACATTTAGTGATTCAAATTTTTGGGTAAAATAGACTTCTAGGAGAACAAATTTCCCTGAAATAAGTGTATCCAAATTTTGATCCCATTAGACCCATAAATTCGTCTAAAGGGAGCCTTGTTTTTGGGTAAATTCTGGTTCTGTGTTGAAAATATAACAGTCCCGGATGTTTAGGACACATCTAAAGCTTCGGTGCTCCGAATTTGATGATTCCAATTTCTGAATAAAATAGATTTATAGAGGGACAATGGACTTGAAAAAAGTTGGGTAAAATATGACTCATTTTTCCCAGAAAATTTTTACAAGTTAAGGTGTGTTAGGTAGGAAACAACGCTAACTAGAAACCTAAATAAGCCAACTGATGATTGTTAATTGTATTGGAATAGGGACTGACGAAGAGGAAAACCCTAATTGATCGAGATTCCGAGGATTGGAATCAAGTGCAACAGGCTTTTTGGTTTGTTCTTCGACTCTCTCTTTTGTTTCCATTTTGTAGTTTGTTCTCCATTCAATCTCTTTTTATTTCATGTTTTACAATCATTGTTCTGTTATTGAAATGATTTTCAATAAATTGCATATTGCAGTGTTTTAATTGATTTGAGGTAGTTAATTGTAAATGATTTGCATATGAAAAATTGTATAAGTATTGAAAAATGAATTATTTGTATATAGATGTATATACTATATTGTATTTTCTTTATGAATGAAGTTTGAGCATATAATAGGAATGTTAACTGTTAAATTCGAGTTAAAGATAGATTGGTATACCAATAAAGGTCATTGGTAGTGTCCACGAATTGATTTTTAATAATTAGTCATGATCCAGCCCAGGACCATCTTGTGTTATAAACAAAATGTTTTATCTTAGGCACCAACGGCTTAACGGGACTTACGTGTGTTGACTCAGTTATCTATGCCACTTAAAACATTGGCTAAATTCGTTTAAGGGCAAAATGATAAGAAAATTGGTGAAATGCATAATTTTGTGTTTTGAATGATTTATTGCATATGAAAGTGCATATTTTGAATGATCAATGAATCGTAAATGAATGTATATGAAATGAATATATGTATAGTATTTACATTGATCATTCAAAAATATTCAAAACTATGGTTTAGAAAAATTGCATGATTTGATTTAAACTGAAATGGAAGAGAGTACTATATAAAACCACTAAACATGAAAATGCTTAGCGCGTTACTTTTATCATCGCGTAGGTACCGAGTGAACATGTATGAAGACGTAGACATTAGTGAATCAGAGTCATTGTCAAAGTCACACGGAGGATAAGTAAAGCTCCGTCACATGCATACATGAAATTATTCGACTCATTTTGTACAAACACTATTATGAAAATTGAACTCTGATTATGTTTTGTAAATATTTGGATATTGAAAACGGCTAATAATGCCGCATTGTATAAAAGTGGGAAATGGACCAAATGGGTATGAAATGCCACATCGAATGAAGAAAAAGAGTTTTGTGATCAAATGATGGGCCCCCTTTATGTAAAAGTGGTATTTACATATATATTTTTTCATTGAGTATTTGAAATGTATTTGGAAAAGTAATTGTATTTGGATTATTCGAAATGATTCAAAAAATAAAAAAATAAATAAAAATAGTGAGGACTGCGTCCCCAGGTCCGGGTTCGGCCTCCGGGTTGGGTCGGTTATAGCGGCGCGGGTTGTCACAACGAACCAAGCAAGACCTTATTTCCATATAACACTAAAACAGTGTTTTCCATGTCTCTGAAAACATTTAAAAAAAATATTGTTTTCAAAACCATGAACCAAACATGTCTGTCTCTCTTTGTTTGATGCAATTCAAATGTCTCTTGAGGCTGAGCTTCTTCCTTTCCTTTCCAACGATATCAGTTGACATAGTTTGCATAAGAATGCATGGCCACTGAGATTGAGTACAACCAGCTGCATGCAGATGGTGTCTCCGTTCACAGTTTATACGAACTTGGCTTCCTTGACCGGTGTGAAGGCACGGTCGTCATCGCGATCTTGGGTGGACCATATTCAAGCCATGTCAGCTAAATCAACCACCCTCATTTTGAGTATGTTGACCAATTTTCCAACACGACTACCAAAGACTAGCCTAAGTCCTGATGCTTGATTACCAAACTTATGGGAGACCAAATGATGTGTATATGAAAATATGGCTAAGGAGTGAATGTGGTAAATACTAAAAAAAATGATTTTAAAAAGTAAGTGTACTTAAAAACTGAAATGAAAAGTATTACCAACACTCATCCCCTTTCTGCAAGTGCACAGGTCATTACAAATGTATAAAGTGGACTCTAGAAGTCGAATCTCCGTATACGAGGATTGGAGGTTCTCTCTAATTGAAATTTGAGTACCGCAAGTACAAGGGCTCTTCACTATTTAGGCGACCAAATAGGATGTGGAATAAAATCAATTTAACTAAAGTAAAAACTGATTTAAAACTAATCAACTAATTCTAAAATCTATCAAGCAAACAACTACTAAAGTCTAAAATGTATGAAGAGAGGCACTAGGGATGGGAATAATCATTTAACAATCAATTTGCATTTCCTTGAAAAGCGCTTAACATTTGTAGGTTGAATGTTGGATTTGTCGAAGCAATGTAAGTATGCTTAGATTTTCTCCATACACCATACATTTCACTAATTAGATAATCATGTTCCTTCTGAATACATGAGTTTAATCAGTTGCTTATATAATATAATCCTCTTTCTAAGATCTGGGTATTTTCATTTTAAGTACTTCAAACCCAAATCTTAGGGTGAGAAAAATTTTCCCCTATAGATAGGATGCAGAAGCATACTCCCGATCTAATCGGTATCTCATCCTTGAATCTAATAAAATTTTCTATCTCCTTGATTAAATCTTTGCTAACACGGGATCAAGATCCTTTCATCAGACTAAGGAGAAACCTCTGATCGACTAAAAATAAAAACATCATCCAATTAATCTTCACACCATGAGTAAATTAATGATCTATCAAAGTAATTTTTTAGAGTTCATTAGTTCCAAAATATTAATCTAACATACCCCCAGTAAGCTGCTCAGTCTCGGGAATCTCCATGCAGTGTCACTTAGGGGAGCCTCCACAGAAATCGGAAGCGAATCTGACCCTTTTTGTGAGTACAAGCTACTAATATAAGAACGATTCATTATATGAACAGTACCAATTATATAAAACCAATCTTCAAACCCACAAAATAACTAAGAATCTGCAAATATGAATGTTCAACAATTAATCCCCACCCTTTAGAGGGTGTTTAATGTTCCATTATTGGATTCCAATCATAAAAAATCAAACAACAAGTAAGAAAATGAAGAAAGAAATCAAGAGACAAGGAGTAAGAGAAACATCTAGATTTGAGTTTCAATCTTCATCTCAATAGTAAATAAATTGAATCTTTGAGTACAACACCGAAATCTCTTCAATACAAATAAAAATCTGCTCTAAAACTACTTTAAGATCTACTAAAAATCAAAGCTCTAAGCTAAACTAAAAAAATTGGTAGGTTTTTAGAGAAACTCTCATGAGAGATTTTCTCTCTCCTCCTAATTTTTCGTTACCCTAAAAAATTAGTATTTATAGTCCTCTGGTGAAAATGGGCTTGAAAACAGGCCAAAATATCGATTTTCGGGTTTTTCTGGTTTTTTCCTGCATTTGAGTCGTGGCATCGGCATTTTGGAGTCGCGACATTAGCATTTTGGAGTCGCGACATGAGCATTTGTGAATCACGACATCAGCACTCTGGCCTTGTTGTTCGCTTTGTTGTGACAATTTTTTTGCTTTGTCGCAACATGTTTTTGCTATGTCGCAACATTAGCAATTTTGAGTCGTGACATCAGCATTTTGAGTTGCGACATCAGCATTTTGGCACAATTTTTGGCTTTGTCGCGACATTTTTTTTGGCTTTATCGCGACATTGTTTTGCTTTTTCGCGACATTTTTTATGCTTAGCAGCCGGTTTTTCTTCTTCAACTTGTCAGGGCCATAACTTCTACTTCGTTTGAACTCAGATTTGGGTGTATAAGGACTCGTTGGAAAGCTCTTTGAATGTAGAATGCAACCATGATGGAATTTGAACCATTTGATGTTCCAGCTAGTACAGAAAAATTCATTTTCCGAATGACGTGCTGTGAGACACCCAGTTGACTCTTCTTTTGGAAATATATTGCTCATTTCTTTCCAAATCACTTGCTTTTCATCAAGAATCCTAAAAAACCAAGTTTAGAGGAAATGTTATGAGTTTTACATAAATATGAATATAAAATGCTCAAAATAGCATGTGAAATGAACTCAAAACATAGATGAGTTTTACACTCATCAGAGTACTCAAAAGCCACCGATACTGACAACTCATTCACCCTCCGTGGAACCAGTACTGTCCTCATCGATAAACCTCAACCTTATAATCAGATTCATGCCGTCCATTTCTCAGCCAAAGACATCAAAGCCTTAAAGAAAGCAGCCCTCAAGGATGGGAAGTTAAAAAAACTGCACAACTTTTCAAGCTGCAGCAGCAAAGATATGGAAAGCAAGGAGCATAGCAGTGGAGATCGCAGAAGACAAGATCTCAACCATGCTGTTTCCGATGGACACTCGAACCAAGATCGTGCCCCAAGCTCCGGCGGGATTCTCCGGTTACGCGTTGGTTCCCGGGTTTGCGAGAGTGAGCGGGAGGGAGCTGAAGGATCGATGGATTGGATGATGAGTATATTTGCCCTAGTATAGGCTAGTTGGAAGTGAATACAGGGATGCCTTGTAAGAGAGATAGTTTCTCACTTGTTTCTTGGTGGAGGTTGGGCTTGGAGACATAGGAATTCGCTTGGGGAAGACTTAAATGTGATGCTCCCGTGGTTATTAAATCAGGCATTGTTTTTTTGCTGTCGAGCCCGACGGCTGAGGGCGGGCTTAATATTTTCCTTGAATTGGAAGCAGACCAGGTGGTGGAGTTTCGTTGGTTAATGATGGTGGATTGAGGCCTTTTCTGAAAATTTTCCTTATATTAAAATAAAAATTCTTCCAATGTACGAAAATATTCCTAAATCTTCATTTTTTTTGCCACGTGAAAAGTACTTTTGAAAATACACTTTACGAAATTTTGAACTTTGAGTTAAAATTTATAATTTTAGAAAGTGGTTCTTCACCGAACAAGAAAATGACTCCAAAAACATTTTCTATGTAACAACAAAAAAAATAATAAATTTAGGAATATTTTTATAGCTGTTACATTTGAAGAATTTCTTTTAAATTTAAGGGCAATTGTCTAAAGAGCCCAACAGATTGACAGATGACCAGAAGTGTCAAACCAATGCTCAGCCAACACCTCCAACCCAGGAAATAAATGGAGAAATAGTATATTACCTAAAATTACAACAATATGCCATAGCTGTCAATGTTTTAAAAATCGGACAAGTGATTAAACCGAAAAAAAAATCGGAGAGATGACTAAACCGAAAAAGTTACTGGTTCAAGATTAAGGGGTTGAACCGATAGTTAGAATCGTGATCAAACCAGATTAAACCAGGATCGGAAAGATCACCGATAGACGGTCCGACCGGTCGAATAGACCGGTTTGATATGATTTTTATAACACTGGTAGCTGCCACCAATGTGATATCCATAGCAAACTATAATCCATAAAATTCTATAAAAGACTCAAGTTTTATTAATCTTAGTACGAAATATAACTTCTATTCATATAAATTCCAAGCCATATGTAATTTTCTGTACAAATTAATATCCTTAGACTACATACGGCCAGCATTAGGCATGAGTTCATGGAACTTATAGTGGTTGATCATATACATTTCCTCCCTTAATTTATTGATTCATAGCAATTATTCTTGGTAACTTTTCACTCTTTTCAACTTGAGAGAAGTCCAAACAAAGGGTTTGTCATTGCAGAGTTCAACACTTCCATTTTAACCTTCTCCCGAGGTAAAAACAAGAATTCATCCCCTTCAATTCTCTCAAACCCACAAAGCTCAAGAAACTCAATACCTCTTATCAAACTCCCCACCCTTTCCTGTTAAAATAAAAATAGTAAATTATCATGAAGAAAGTGAAGATTCAAGATAAAGATTGTTAATAGGGTCTATTTTTGTAGTTGGCTATTTTTGTATTTATTTATTATCTCATTCTTTCGCAGTATATTGTCAATGAACTTAAAAAGACTGATCGCTGACTTCTCCAAGAAAGTTTATTTGAGAATCCGAGCTGGAACTTGATGGATAATTCAATTATCTTGGATGAATCAGACAAACTACCAGACATTTCATTTTAACCAGCACAATCAATAAAAACAGGAACCGTACCTGGAAAGCCGGGTTACTTAAACGGATCTTCCTAAACTTTTCCTCATCTGGAGGCTTAGCAACATTCCTGATATAAATCAGAAGAGTCTAGAAGGCCCTCTTCACTCTAGATTCATCATCCTGAACTCAGATAAATCATTGGAAAAAAAGGGTTAAGCGGTATATATGAAACAGAAATTGCTGCAGAATGAGAGTATGGCATATGGAAAATGACATTTTTAAGCTTGCAAGGAATAGAAAAGCATCTAGAACCTGAAATGGAACTTGTTATTAAGAAATTTACCTGGTACTTATTTGTGAAATAAGTCGGTTTCACTCAATCCATTTCGTGCTCCTCAGTCAAAAGTCTCTGGCCGTAATAAGTCCATAATGGTGCCTAAGGAATAAATTCCAAGTAGCAATTTTCACAAAGATCAGAGAGAACTTTCAAGCAAATGCTATGCTTTTCCTTGTCACTGGCGAAGGATAATATTGTCTTGGTAAAATCTAACTTCTAAGATCAAGCAGTGTCAGTTTATTTGAAGCCCTTTACATGGGTAAAAAATTCAATATTGAGACCTTTAACTTCTAGAGGTAGTTACTCAATTCATTTTCAATGACCAGGATAGACTAATTTAGTGAACCGAGTGTTGAGTGCCTGAGTATGTGGAAGGAAGCATGTAATTTTGACATAAAGCATTTCATACGATAACAAGAATAAGTAGCCTACTCTTAATTATTATTATTATTATTTTTTGAGCGAAAACAACCATAATAGTATTAATAAAAATAAAAATAAAGCACATTACAGGGGAAGGACAAGATTTTCTTCCAAAAAACATACAACCTGAACCTGAAGTTTAAAACCCCAACCAACAACTAGTGTTCCCAAGACCCATTCTATCCTTATTTGGTTGGTTTAAACACAAACCACCAACCAATTAAGTTGTACAAACGAAAATGGCAATCCTCTAAATACAAGGGTACATGAAGCCCACAAAGAGGAAAGGAAGTGAAATAAGTTCTCTCTTTATCCTCCAAAATCCCTGCATTTCTCTCTTGTCAAACAAACCATTACCAAAGAACGACATGCAATTTGCCACAAAGTCTTGCCTCTAGTACAACTTCCAAAACCTTTGAAGGCAATCATAAACATATATTCAATACTCTTAATTAATATGTAGTCCAAAACTTGCATTGCATAAGATTTAAGGAATTTGTAATCATAAACTTAACCAAAAAAAAAAAACTCATGAAATTTCTTCTGTTCTCATTGACCGCCAGAACGTTTAAATAAATGTTCTTAAGGAGCAAGAAAATATTGAATTTTACGGTTATGTTTAGATCAATAAGAAATCAATTTAAAAGACAAAGATTCATGAATTTCAAGCATCCATTCTAGCAAAGGTCTCTTTTAAGATGTGTAGTGAACATAATCTCAAACATAGGATATTCTCACTATCTTAGTTATTCAGACTGTGACGCCCCAAAACTCGAAGGTCCGTTGACCAACTGTTAACCCGCGGAAAACTTGTGGATGTCTGGTAACCCGATACCACACTATTGTGTCCCCTTTATCGAGACCCATAATTTAACAAAAATCGGACAGAGTCTCCTATGTATAGGGAGCTTTACCAAAAAATACAACCAGTACCACAGATAGTAGCATAGCCCATCCGGGGCCAAATATTATATCATGACCTCTCCGGGTCCATCTATGAGTAAAAATGACCACATAGGGTCCATTTATCCATACTCAAACATAATATACAAGGCTATAATACCATAGTCCTTAAGAGTTTAATTACAATACTCTTTACACAAAAACATATATCAAAACAGTTTGTTCTAATATATTTTATAAAAGTAAGAACCAAAGCCACAACCCTGCTTTCTTCATAATGGCGGCCTTGAGTGAGCGCCGTCTCACACACCTCCACATTGCACGAAGGGGTCCCAGGCAAGGGGTGAGCAATGCCCGATGGAGTAAACCCACCTACGGTATTGATGGTCATGTCACCAAAAAAACACATTCGAATCAAGATTATGCGAATCTAGAATGGAATTCTACATGCCATGAATGAGATGTGACTCACCATGTCCATGTCTAGGAGTCCTCACCGACTCCATCAAACCCGAGTGCTTGACTTCTATCACATAATACGAAACATGCGATAAAATCCATCATTCTTGAATTACATCCAATGATCATTTTACAAACAAATTTCATTTGTTTTCAAACCCCAACTTTTTGGATGTGCACTTCAATGATAATTTTTCAAAATCCATGTGTCTTTTATGGGTGGCGGAATTTTAGGGATCCTACGAGGGCTTCATGACCTTCCCACACTTTACGGGCTTTCCATATATGGATCACGATAGGCATATTTTGTGATGTATATAAATTGTAAAAAGTATAAAGCTATTCGCGCCAAGTATATGTATCAGTAATAAAGTATACCTAAGTAGGATATCAATCCACGAGGGAAATGGGATGCTAAATACCAAAATTATAATGCTTACTCTAATATCCAATAACAGTGTGATAGAAAAACATAATTTAAACTAAATAATGAAATTTCTAAGTCTATTGATGATTGGCAACTAAGGGATACGAGATGATTCTAGGGTACCTGGTCTTGTCGGACAATCCCCTTATATCTAAGTCGAAATTCTACTCTATTGTTTCATGAAAATGCTTTCCAAGGCGTCTCTTGTCTAATTTAATTATAAGCCTCTCTCGAGGTCGAATAACCTACCATCTAACACTAGGTCTTTTGCTTTTGAACTCAACCCCAAGCATTAGAGATGCTTTAAGATCCAAAAGTCTCACACGCCTCCTAATTACCAATAATTTCTACACTACCAGACTAATTAGGTTGATTCATCTATGTCTAATTCTTTACTCCCTTCTCAGATCTTGCAAAGAACCACTCACCACATTGAGATTAACCGGAAATCAATATGTAAATAGAACCAAGTATGAATCAAGAGAGGTGCATTCACAAGAAACAATAGAAAACGGGCTGATAACAAATAGATATAAAACCCGTGTTCAATATCTGACAAAACCACAGATCTCTACAATTTAAAGCATGATAGAGGTTTGATACATGTAAACTTAGGACAAAACAAGAAAAGAGGAAGAAGAAACTATAATGATCAAATGATGGTGAGTCTTGGATTTTCTTCCACAAATCTCATGATCTTCTCCCAAATCTTGAAAACAGCTCCGAGCCTCCTTTTTTGGTCCCCGCAGTGTGGAATGAGAGTCCCACTTCTCAGAGCCTAGCGCCTCTCTTTTGTGTCCTTCGGGTTTGAGCTTTAAAACCCCTAATTGTGGGCTCAAAATGGGCTAAAAATCCACCATAAATCAACCCCAAACGTTGCGACGTCGTTTGGCGACGTCGAGATGTCGGGATGCTGCGTTTCTGCAGCTCTCTGCAACGTCACGACGTTGCTGCAACTTTCCTGTTTTTGGACCAACTTCGTAAGACCATAACTTTGTCATCCGAACTTCGATTTGGGTGTTCTTGGTACCGTTGGAAATATCTTGAAGTGTAGAATCTGGATATGGTCAGGGAAAACACTTTAAATTATTATAAGACTTAATGTACAAAATGCTTCAACTGGTCACTTTTAGGCTCTCTTACTCTTCTTCACTTGACTACGAGTCATAACTGATCTCATTTGAAGTCCAAATGGAGTGAATAAGGTATCTTTGGAAAGCCTGGGAAGTCTTCTATCCATCCATATAAATATTGTAGCCATTTGAGATCATCTTGAAGCTAAAAACATCAACTCACAGTAGCTGCTGCTGCATGTGTAGTTTGCTGATTTTTGGGCTTTATCTCTTTGTTTTTGCTCCATATTGGCTCATGGTTGACCTAATCACAAATTGAACATTTAGAGCATTAGATCACTTATTTATATGATAAAAATACTAAAAATATAAGTAAAACAAAGGGATAAAATGAGTATAAAGTATGCTCATCACACCCCCAAACTTAAATCTTTGCTTGTCCCTAAGCTTAGGAAACCTGAAAACATAAACAAAAACACTAAGATAGATATAAGTATTAGTATGGTGCTAGTACAAGTTAAGAGAAAGCTTGGAAATGTTCTAAGAAAACATGTGAGCCAAAATGGGATTCCAAAACATTTATCATCTCTAAAAGACGAGGCATTCAAATGGTATGTTGATCAAGGCAAGTTTTGCCTCCAAGCCCTCAATAGATCTTTTCTAAAGGGAATCGGTGTAAATAATGTTTTAGGTCTCAAATATAGACTAAGGTTCCAAAAAACTCTTCAACCAAACTCAACTCACTCTATTTGAAAGAAAATTAACCAAAACAGGATAAGAACACACCTTTTATTAAACAACTAAAACTAAAAAGTAGCAAACAATGCTAAGGAGGAGTTTTAGAAAAGTGTCCATGTAGCGGGGATCCATTGGTGACTCCCCACCAATTGGTTAGGGTACTTAGGGCATTTAGTTTCAGAACTTCACCAGGAACACTTTCGACTAAAAACCAAAGCACCTACTTGTGAGTAAATTCACTCATTTGTTTCTTTTCTTTCTTTTTCTCTTTTTGCTTTTTTTTTTTCTTTTTTTTTTTCGGTTGGGGCACAATGGAAATCATCTTTATTGAGGTGTCCTATCACAATAGAAGTTAAGGTCTCTCAAGGTAAGTTCAATTTGAGAAAAAGAGGTTGGAGTCAAAGTGTATAAATGAAACCGTGTGTGTGTGTGTAGGAGTTTCCTTAAGAAATGATTTCTTGAGAAACAATGGAGCTATTCAAGCTAAGTCTTCCACAACCAAAAGATACACTCAAGTCCTAAATCAAACAAATGCAAATGTATCATATTTGACTAAGAAAGCAATTTAAGCACAAAACAATGCATTCTCGAGCAATTTACTAGCACCCGACCTAACTCATGTGAGACACAAAACAAACAAAAGAAAGAAAGAAAAAACTCATGCAAACGACAACCAAACAACTAAAAAGAAATAACTAAATAGGTAAGGAGATACAAAAGCTGGATTTTTGAAAAAAAATGAATTCATCCCCCCAAACTTGAATTAAACATTGTCCTCAATGTGAAGCAAAAGCAAGAATGGATAATGAGTACTCCCCCAAGGTTGATCAAGTCTCCAGAAGTTGCTCCAATGAATATGGCTTGCTTTGGAGGTGAAGATGTTAAGAGGGATTAGACTTTAGTTCCAAATGAGAGGAGGCTTGAAAATAAAAAGCATATATGGAATGAAATGAAGGAGGATGCTAGAACTAATTTCCTTTTTCAATTTTTGTTCTTTGAACCTCCAAGATACTATAAACTTCCACTTTTCAAGATTCTCCACCTCCATAGCCAACTTTGAACTCCCAAAACTTGAAAAACAACACTAAGAAACATAAGATCAAGAAAGAACATTTATTCAAAAACAAACATAAAAGTAACTTCAAAAAAAAAAAAAGGAAAAGGAAACTTTCAACTCGGGTCAGCTCCCAAGAAGCCGTCTGTTGCCAGTCCGGCGACTTACCAACTACGTAATGTTGGTAATTCTAGCCTCCATCCTTTTCTAAGAGGCGATAATTGTGCTCAATCAGCAACTTGAGCACATAATCTTCCAAGATCATTATTTTTTTTATATTTTCTATTTTTTCATTTTTTTTTTCACAAAGGTTCCTTTCATTTCGTTGTTCAATTGAATGATGTAGTCATCCACCCTAAGTCAGGGTCATCTTCTCATTTTTCAACCTCATGCATCTCACTCCCATAAAGTCATCTCCAGATGGTCTTTACAACTTCATCTTTACCTTTTCATATGATTTCGAAGAAGTTGACTCTTTTTCCTCCTTTGCAACTTAGTCTTTCGAAGTTTCTGCATCATTCTCCACTCTTTGAAGCTTCTCTAGTTCTTCATGACCTCTTGAAGTGATTTGTTCATTGTAGCTCTAATTTTCTTCTTTTGTATTCACTCCAAGAGTAGATGGCAAACTCTCATGTTGTCCTTCAAAGGACATTGAAGCCATATTCTCTTGTTCTTTCATATATTTTGCCACTAGTTCTTCTATACTCATACTCTCCTCTTCTTTAGGTTGTTATTTCTCAAATGTAAGTTGAGTACCATAAGTGGTCATTGGAGCCATCTCTTCTTTCAAGCTCTTTAATGGCGTAGGCTGAATTTGAACATTAGCCCTTGTCATTTCCTTTGGTGGAATTGAACTGGAGATATACATTCAACATGAACTCTTTTCAATTCAGCCATGGCCGCTTCTAACTTTGCCTCTCGCTGGCTCCTCTCCCATGAGGTTGACTTTATCTCATCTGACTCATGAAACCTAAGCAACCCCAACTGAGAGTGGTCCATTTCAGGCATTGATCTTGAAAATTCAGGTTGTGCCATGGTAGATTCAGCTTGAGCTCTTCTTAATTCATCCATAGCTTCTTCTAGGCTTGATCTTTGGACTTGTGGAGATTGAAAAGTGGTATAACTTGTATTCCACAGAGTGTAAGCCTGGGTCGTGGTTCCATCCAAATAATAATGATTGGTCAAGTAGTACTCCATATTGAGCATAATCCATTTATGCATATATGGTTGTCACACTTGGACTTCGCATTGAGTTGTTACTCTTCTTTGATGTCATCATCCACTGTCGATTCTTAGTTGCCGCCATGCGAGCCAATGCATTTGTCAACTCGATGATAGGATCCATTGTGATTGAAATGCTATAAAAAAAAAAAAAAAAATTCAAAAGTAAAATGGACAAAAAGGAAAATAAACAAGACTAACTATATCTAAAATATGTAAAGTTATTTCAAATCAATATTAATAAAAGCACCAATTCCCCGGCAACAGCGCAAAAAACTTGATAGGCGTATTTTGTGATGTATATAAAATTATGCAGAAAAATATAAAAAGAGCGCCTATTCCACCTTGAGTATCTGACTTTGTCAGTAATAAAGTGAACTAGTACGAATATCGATCCACAAGGAAAATTGGGATGCTAGGTACCAAAATTATAATACTTCTCGAATATCTGACCTGGTGATAGTAAAACGAATTTAAACTAAACTAATGAAATTTCTAAGTCTAACTAATGAAGTTGGCCACTAAAGGGATACCAAGAGATGATAAATTCTAGGGTACTTAGTGCAGTCGGACAATCCTCTTAAGATCTAGTCAAGAATTCTCTTTCTCTATTGTTTCATGAAAATGCTTTCTAAGGGGTACAATTTGATAAATTTAATTATAAGCCTCTCTAAGGGTGAGATAACCTACCATCTAACATAGGTCTTTTGCTTCTCCAACTCCAGCCCAAACATTAGAGATGCTTTAAAGACAAAAGTCACTCTGCGCCTCCTAAATTACAGAATAAAATTTCCTACACTACCAAACTAATTAGGTTGATTCCTGTCTATGTCACAGTTCTTTACTCCCTTCTCCCGGATCTTGCAAAGAACCACTCGCCACATTGAGATTAGCATAAATCAATATGTAAATAGAATAAGTATAGAATGTGAGGTGCATTCACAATAAACAATAGAAAAATGGAACATTAACAAATAGATATAAAACCCATATTTCAATATCTGACAAAACCTAGATAGCAATTTAAAGCATGATAGAGGTTTGATACATCATAAACTTAGGATAAAACATGAGAAAAGAGGAAGAAGAAACTATAATGATCAAATGATGGTGAGTCTCGGATTTTCTTCCACAAATCTCATGATCTTCTCCCAAATCTTGATGACTCCAAACCTCCTTTTTGGTCCCCAGTGTGAATGAGTCCCTTCTCCCAGGCACAACCGCCCCTGCAACACCTGCCCGCCAAAGTTTGGACTTTTTGAAACCTAATTATGGGCTCAAAAATGGGCTGAAATCCCACCCAAAATCAACCCGAACGTCATTGACGTCGCACGATGTTAGGATGTTCGCGTTTCTGACTCCCTACGGCGTCCACGACGTTCTTGCGAAACTCTTTGTTTTTGGACGACGCCAGTGAGACCATAACTTTGTCATCAGAACAATTTGAGGTGTTCTGATGCGGATTGGAAAGATATTTGAAGTGTAATCTGGTCTGGCCAGGAAAACACCGCTGAAATTAATATAAAGACTGAATAATACCGAAATGCTCCAGCTTCAGTAAAACTTGAGGAGCTCTCTTCCTCTTCTACATGAGCTTCCACCAAGAATCATATTGATCGTTTGAAGTCGAATGGAGTGAATAAGGTATCTTTGGAAGCTTGATAAGTCTCCTATCCATCCATATAAATATTGTAGCCATTTGAGATCATCTTGTATTCAACCAAGCCAACTCACTTGATGAGATTCTTCTTTCACAATCGATAATGGATTCCTATTTGAGTTTTTGGGCTTTATCTCTTTGTTTTTGCTCCATATTGGCTCATACAGTTGACCTAATCCATAGGTGAACATTTAGAGCATTAAATCCTTATTTATATGATAAAATACTAAAAATATAGAGTAAAACATAGGGATAAAAACCAAGTATAAAAATTATGCTCCATCAATCCCATATCAATCGTAACCAAAGATCGCGGAGCTTCACCCGGGCCGCATGGACTGTTTTCCGTTTCAAGCGATGCGACTCAGGTCGGACGTTGTCCGTTCAGTATATGATCAACACCAAATGTATAGTGTTAATTTACAATAACTGAAACCATGGAACTTTATTGAATCAATGGGTTCAAAGTGCAGGTCCACCACCCATTCCTGGGAATGGTGAATGACAACAACCATGCACACACACCCATTTCATCTGATATAATGTGCATCATGATGCAATTATGCCATTTCACGAATTAGCCACCCATATCACACATATATATGGATGCTATATTGACAATTTCATTCATGCATTACACCCATGCATCACTTGGACAATTATATCTAATCAACATACAATTTCAATTAAATCCCACACAAATCATGTCAACATGCTCATTTTCACGTACATACTCTCACCTGTATCGATACGTTAGGTTACACATGATGAAGCATCCGATCGGTGCTACGAGCATGTCATTCGAACTCAAGCGATGGCGACCCTCATCCTCAAAACCAATTTGTGGCATAGAGATGCCCACAAAACAATTCCACACAACAAAGCCATAAGCTTATACCATGAATAGTGCTGAACTCGGTTGGAAAACTAGCTAATAGTCAAAACTAGACCGCGAAAACATTAAACAGCCTAAGCCATAGCAGTCCCGAAAAATGGACCATAATTTGAGTTATAGAGGTTTGATTTGGGTGATTCAAAAGCCTAACATCAAGTTATTCAATAGAGCTACAATTTCCTTGAAGGATACTAGTCTAAATTCTCACTTTCCCTGACAAAATCAGTCCCAAAAATGCCGGGCCGATGAGGTTGTGAAACAGGCCACGACTTGTGTGATCTGCCAAGAAAATGAGACCATAACATAGGTTATAGAGGTCCAATTTGGGTGATTCAAAAGCCCAACCTGAAGTTGACAATTGCAGCTACAATTTCCATGAAGGACACTAGTCCAAGTTCCCTCTTTTTCCCAACCGAAAATTAGTCCCAAAAACTGGACATCATATAGGGTCAAAATAGGGCACTATCCCTTAACCCATTATTTTGCCAAATAGCCTCTTTGGGAAAAAAGGGCCAAACAACCCCTTAGGGCATTAAAACTCAACCAAACAGCCCCTAGAATGGAAAATAAACCAATGTAGGAAGAATCTCTATCTCTTGGAGCGTAGAAGAAACTCTAGGAGTTCTGTTGACACTTCCTAAACCCAAAACCTTTGATTTCCCGAACTCCTCGCTTGAATCCTCGGTGAAATCCCATGTTTTCGGTACCCACATGTAGCCCTGGTCAAGTAGATGAACTTTCATTCTTGGCCCGATGAATTCCAACTGACAGAACTCCGTGGATCAAAGAGAGAAGTTATGATTTTTCCTTTTTCTTTTCTCTTTCTCTCTCCCTCATGACCGGACTATAGAAAAGAAAATGATCTTTCTCTTTTTTTTCCTTCATTTCACCTTTTAACTTATCTCAACTTTTAAGGATATGGCTCACATTGCGCCATGTGTCCGTGACCGGTTCGGGTCCGTTTTTGCTCCAAAATAATTTATTTCGTCCCGGTTCAAGTTCAATTTATTTTAAATGAACTTTACATAATTTATTTTTCTACTTTCGAGATTTTTCTCAAAAATATCATTTTTAGGGTCCACCAGGCCGACGCCCCGAAAATCGTGAAAATCCGACTATCTCGGAATTTAACGAAATTCTTTTGGATAACTAGATTTCGTGATACGAATCCAACAATGAAGTCTATTTCATCATCTGAGATCTAGAAAATTTTCTAGGCTTCCTTGAACCATTTTGGCAATTTGACTGTCTTTGCCATTTTTCAGAAAAATTAAAATTTTTCTGGGTTTTACACAGATTGCCATCATTTTAAGTCAATCTTATGTTGCAGATGACAAAGTTATTGCTTTCTAGTTTCAGGTTTTGGGCCATGCATTGGGAGCCATGATTCTTGTGACATTGACTAGGTTGAAATCATCTCTGACACAGTTACCAAAGACTGACTAAAGTCCCCAACAACAGTTCCACAAACTTGTTGATTTACAACCCTTTTTCCATATAGACCAAAATACTACTGTCACTATTCTTTTCACTGTAAAAATATTTTATCTATATAAAATTTTGCAGTTTTTAGTCTAAATGAAATTTTCTATAAGTGCATACAAGTAATAAAGTGGATTAAAAATAAGTCAAAGTATCATTCCCACAAGGATTGTTGATAAATCTAAGAATCAATTACCCCAACTACTCAAGATCCTTACTATTTGAACTCAAAAGTACAAAATTGATTTGTTTAAACTAAAGAAATAATGACTAATTAAAATTTTATAACTATAACAAAACAAAAATATCAAAATGAATTGGATTGGAGAGTTCATTGAGTAAAGTTAACACTGGGAAATAGATCAATGTATAATAATCAATTCTCGCATCATTTGCAAACATGTTCACCCATTAGTTTGAAATCTGAACTTGTCAAAGATGCAAGGTAGTATAGTTTGGATTCCTCCATACACTATACATTTCACTAATTAGAAAACCATATTCTTTTCAAACACATGGGTCTAATCAGTTACTTGTAGGATATAATTCTCTTTCTAAGAACTGGGTATTTTTCCTTTCTAGTACTTCACACCCTATTCCTAGGACTGAAGATTTCTTGCCCCCATAGATAGGACAATGCAAGCCTTCTCCAATCTAATTGGTATCTCATACTTGGAATTTGATCAAATTCTCTCTCTCTTTGATTAGATCTATGCTAACATGGGATCAAGATCATTCCATCATACAGAGGAGAAACCTTTAATTAATTAAACTGATACATCATCAAACTAATCCTCACACCATGAATAAATTAGTGATCTATCAAAGTAATCTTTCAAAGTTCATTAGTTCCAACATATTAGTCTAACATACCCCCAAGTAACTACTCCATACTCTCAAGAATCTCCAACTCTGTGTCACTCAGAGGGCCTCTTGGAAATCAGGCAAGATACAACCCTTTTTTGGGTACAATCTACTAATATTAAGAACAATTAATTTCAAGAATAACACCAATTAAATAAATTCAAGATTTCTAACTATGACAATATTTTAAGTTGCGCAGAAAATAATAACTAACACCAGTCCATTCCTAGAGGGAGCTTAGTCTTTCAAAACAGGATTACAAATAACAATGACTAACTGATTAGGAAAATTTATTGAAATTGCAAGCAAACTAAAATAAATAAACTCTAGAAATTTTCCAAATTCCATTGAAATCAAACAGTAATGAAAACTAAATTTTACAATGAACCTAGCTCAAAACTTCAGCCTAGATCACTGCTCAAATCTAAGAAAAACTAACTAAAAAGATAAGCTAAAACTAAATCTACGAAAAGAAATAAAAGAAAAATAAAACGAAAAAATAAAAATAATATACAAAAGAGACTCCAGCTACCTAAATGTTCCAGGTTCGGTGGAAGTTGCACACAGTGCCCTATGTACTTCTATTTATAGGTTTTAAAATGATGGGCTGCAATTCGAGGCAAAAGTTTTGGATTCCCAAAACTGGCCTAGTTGACGACTTTGTCGCGACATTGTAGCTATGTTTGTCCTCCAGCTTTGTTGTGATTCGCATTCAACAATTTTCTATGCCTTTTTTATGAATTATGTCGCAACATACTTTGAAAATGTCAAGACAGAGCTCAACTGAATTTGTCTTGTAATTGTCACGACATAAGTGTCTTATGTCATGACATTTCTTTCATGCCTTGCAGTGTTAATACTTAAATGGTATGTCACAACATAAAAAGCTTGGTCCCAACATAAGTGTCTTATGTCGCAACATTTCTTTCTATAGTTATTCTCAACCTTTGTTGCGACAATAAATTTCTATGTCGCGACAGAGTTCCATCTCAACATTATGTTGTGATTGTCATGACATAAAACTTCTGTTGTCGCGACATAGCTTTCTTGCCTTCGATGCTACCCTCTTAACTTTATGTCGCGACATAGATTAGAAATGTTGCGACATATATCATGCTTTGAACTTGTCATTCTCTGAAATGCTTGTCGCAACATCAAAACCTTTGTAGTGACCAACTTAACTTGACTTGTCTCTTTAATTTTCCATTTTCTGTTGCGACATAATTTTGTTGTGTCGCGACATTCTTTCTTCCCTTTTCAATTCTTTATGTCGCGACACAAGGTTGAATGTCTTGACAAAACTTTACTGCCATTTTCTTTTATCTTTGTCATGATAGAGAAAAAGAATGTCGCGACATTCTTCTTGCCTTCTATCTTCCATTCTTGTCAATAAAATGCTTTCTATGTCACGACATAATTTTGGCATTTCTTCAGGAACTTCTCAGGCAATGTCGTGACATAAAAATCCATTGTCGCAATATAGTTATGTCTTCTGATTTTCATTATGTCGCAACATTCATTTATTTATTGCAACATTTCTCAGTCAATCCTTCTCATATTATGTCACGACTGAGTTGTGAAATGTTTCTACAATCTTTAAACTTCCAACTTGAGCTCAGCTTTGTCTTTGTTGCGACATATCACTGCTTGTTGGGACATTGCCCTGTTGGGTGCCTTGAACTTTTGTTGTGACATTTTGAGATCATGTCGCAACATTTCTACCTTGGCCAATTTTTTGTTTCTTTTACATTCAAAACCTGCAAAACACAAAGTTGGTGATTATTCCATAATTCTGAATTAAAATGAATCATAAACTTCTAAAAAAATTCAAAAAAAAAGGACTAAAAATAGATGAGTTTAGGACTCATCAAATTCCCCCAAACTTAAAGTTTTGCTTGTCCTTAAGCAATGAAAAGAATTTTTTTTTTTTGTCCTCAAATAATTCAGATTTTAATTTTTAAGGACATTTTTCTATTTTGCACCAGACATATTTTCCCTTGTATCCACAATTTAGCTCAAAAACAAGTTAGTTGTAAAATTATTTTTGAACAAGTTTCCAATCCAAAACAAGGAAGATTTTCAAGTAAGTTTGCTAAATAGGAAAATAATTCCTATAATGTAAACATTTCAATTATTCAACCATGATTTGTGAGTGTGTGATGGTCTTCTTTCTTTTTCACCTTAGCAAATTAGTTCATCTTTTGAGACAGTACTCAGATAATAAACTTCTCCTTGATTCTTCTAAGTCCCATATGCTTGTTTGTCATATTAATCTCCACTACTGTAGGTAGATACAACTTTCAATATCAATTAGGTCTTTCAGGCTTGTAATGTGTAGCTTGGGTAATTGGGTAGATAAATGGACAATTGAGGCCCAAATTTACCCAAATTTCACTTACAACTCAACATATTTTCCTTCATTCTTCATCCTTTACTTTTCCATTGATGTCAACTTTCAAACAACCTCAAACTTGGTTTGGTGCATCATTATGCATACTCTCTATTGTGGTGTTTTTCTTGACCACCTTCAGACTGTAAATTCAATTCCTCATATGCTTTTTTACTTTTCATTTTCTATCACGACTTATGGAACAGTGCAATGTTTTGTCTTTTTAAGCTTTCTACCACCCTTAGAACACTTTGGGTTAGCAAATCCCATACCAGTTGGCATTAGGGTACTAAGTGTTGAAACACCCCTAAGAACTTAATTGTTCAAGGGAGGAAGGCTACAAGACAAAACTCATTCCACCTTGATACTTTGTATTTTCACAAATTCTTTTCCTCATTTTGTTTCCTCTTTCCTCATCTCAATTGATTTTCCTTTCTTATCCTCCTTTACATCTCAAAATAATACTCCCCCAAACTTGTCCTATTCTACTGGTGATGTACTTGTCATGCAATCTGAGTAAACAAGGGTTCTTTACTTTAGGATTAGATTTAAGGAAGGATTTAGGCTTTTCATTTGTTGGTTGATGTTGAAATTGGCTCTTGGCTCAAATCAGGAACTAAGGTATATGCTTATGCATATTACAAGGGTAGGCTTTGAAAGGTTCAAACTTCCAACAATGGCCTATATCATTACCTGTTAGTGGTATTGCCTAGGATTTCACCTTGACTAATAATCTAAGGACTTTATGGAGATTAAACTGTGATGGATCTCAGAAGATGTCCCTAATCTTAGCACAATTTGTTTATGAGGTACTTTTTGACCATGTGCATTGTTTTTCAAGATTCACAATAACTAAACTGTTTGCAAAAACAGAATTACAAGTCTTATTTCTTCCATCATTTGTTTAAATCTTCTTGAGTCTTGAAGTTCAACTTATTCATTGATAACATTACAACTTTCTCTTTCAATTCATCTCATCCTGTCCAAATTTCATCTATCAATTTCTTGTTTGGTTTTTGGACATGTTGCTATGCTATTTCACAACTAAAAAGCTTACATTAATCAAGCCATTCAATTCAGAAAAATCTATCATAACACAAGCAACTCAATTCACCCATCATTCAAATTCCACCAAACAATCCACAGCTTTCATCAACAAATATATTAAGGAAAACTGATTTCTCCATTAATCAACAAAGCTACACAAACTAAAAAGTCATCATTCTTTATTTATTGAAGAAAATGAAAAAGGAAATAGACACAAGAAAAATGTAAGAGAAAAATGGACACATAATGTTTTGCAACTGATTTTTTCATTTATGTTTTCATGTATAAGGGATTTAATTACAAAGATATAAGGAAAAGAAAAGAAGGCAGGTCATTTCTTTCTCCTATCATACTTAGGGGGAAGGTTCATATTTATTGGTTCAAACCTATAACCAGCAGAAGATGGAGATAATTGAGGGATTTGGGCATGTGGTCGTTTAGCCTTGTTACCTTCCTCTTTATTGAAGGCAGACCACTCCATTAAGAGAGACATTTGCTTAATAAGATCATTATGTCTCTGCCCAATGGAGTTTAGGACTCCCTTAAATTCACCTTATGCAGAGTACATCTTGATCAAATTGTTATTAACCATATCCAAGCTCTCTATCCATAATTTTTCCCTGTAGTTGAGGGTTGCTTCCATATCCTTATCCCTTTTTTCTATGAGGAGCTTGATTTCCTTCTAATGTTCCTATATAAATATCTAAAGCCATCTGCCTTTTGCAACATATTCTTCTCCATTGCATCCTCTCTCTCTTTCATTATCTTCAGTAGCTCATTGTCTCTTTTCAACTGATCTGAAATGAAGGCTTTTTCCCTTTCCTTGAGTTATCCACTTAATTATTTTTCTCTTCTATCTAGCTTATCCCTCCACTCTTCATCTCTTTGTTTGAGTGCATTCTCCAAATTTTGATATCTTTTCACCTCTGTATCCATGTACTCATCTCTTAATTGCAATTGGATTTTTATTTGTCTGTCCCTTTCCTTCATCTCTTGCCTCATAACTTTTAACATCTCCATCATTTCAGCATTGTTGCTCTGTTTCCTTGAGCTCTCAGCTAGCTCTTGATGAATTTCTCTAACATCTGAAGATGAATTCCCAATGGGGCTTAAGCTTCTCTGCGTCTCTTGTCTCTCTTGAACTGGGCTTTCCAAATGGGCTTGCTCATTTCTTCTATCATCTCCTTCCTCTTATTTAGTTTCTACTTCTTTCTCTTTACTTTTATTCTTTGGACCCTTGGCTATTCCAGTCAATGTTAGAGGAAAAGCTTTGGAACATGTTTCTTCTTCTTCCCAAGTTCCTTTCACACCTCATAAGATGCAGAGTCTAGTGATTGTTGCTGGGTGTGGGACCAGAACCTTGTATTTACTCTCATAGTAACTCGTAATGGGGAGTTTCAATTATTTTGCCCACATAATTTTGTGTACTCTCTTATAAGGCATACGTATATTGCCTTATTCTTTCTCACCGTATAACAAGTCGAAAACAGAACACAACCCCACATATGCCCAACTAGGTAGTAGACACAAAAATGCATAGGGATGACCAAAAATCAGTCTAGCCTTATAACAAGTCAAATAGAGGTCCTAAAACCCAATACAAAATCTGAGCTTATTATTCAATACCCAAAACAGTTTTGAACTATAGCCAAAACCGATTCTTAACTATTTCTAGCAATTACTCAAATCCTTAGGTTAGGTCCCAAACGGACCCTAGCAATTGCCCCCAATTTTTACCAAATCCTAACCAAAACAGTTTTGAACTAGAGCCAAAACTAATTCTTAGCAATTTCTAGATATTTCCCAAATCCTTAAGTTAGGTCCCAAACGGACCCTAACAATTACCCTAATTTCTACCAAATCCTAACTAAAACAGTTTTGAACTAGAGCAAAAAATTATTCTTAGTAATTTCTAGCAATTTTCCAAATCCTTAAGTTAGGTCCCAAATGGACCCTAAATGATTTGAACCAAACAGACCCTAGAAATTGCCCCAATTTCTACCGAATCCTAACCAAAACAATTTTAAACTAGAGCAAAATTGATTCTGAGCAATTTCCCAAATCCTTGAGTTAGGTCCTAAACGGACCCTAACTATCTCCTAACTAAAACAACAAAACACTGGGAAAAATACCAACAAGACATACCCAAATCGAGAACAAGTGGAATAAAACAATAAGAAAGGGAGAAAACTTACCAAAGATGCAGAAAAATTGGCCCTGTTGAGAGAAAAATGCAAAATGAAACCCTAACCACAGAGATATGAGCTGTAGAGTCAAAAAATTGAAGTCTTGTAGCCCAAATGTGAAGATCTATGGTAAGAAATTAGGTTTCTAGGGTTTTTGGCAGAGAAATGAAGGAGAATGAGAGAGGAAATGAGAGCAAAATGTGGAGTGGGGCGAGAAATGAAAATGTGTAGTCGTTTCTGGTGATGACCGGTTGCAACCGGTCGATATAAACTGGTCTACCGGGTTAAAGATATAAACCTATCGACCGTTTGGATGTAGTAGCCATCCATTTTGGTTCGTCATGGAAAGGTCGACCGGTTGGCATAAATGGTCGGCCGGTTTGTGTATACCAGCTGAAAGGCTGGGACTCCGGCTTTTGTCAACCTGGGATGGATGTTAGCCATCATTTTTAGGAGACAAACGGCCAACTTCAGCTCTCATATAAACCGGTCACCGCTTGACCAATAGCCATCCATGTTTTTTGAATGAAACTACGAATCGGTTGGCATTAGCTACGACCGCTACAGCATACCAAGTGTAAAAGAAGAAGCTCGAGTTAGAGCTTGCCACTAGTGGAACCCTCACCGGTTAAAGGTTGAGGAGAAGTGGACGTATGACAGGACCCGACCAGGATACCCCTCCAGGGTTCCCCGGGTGGTCCCGCCTAGAGAAGTCCCACTGTACAAACCATAGGGAATACACAATGGAACCCCACCTAAGAAAGAAGTATACACACGCAATACCACAATACCTCAATTATATAGAAAAACCCACGACCGACCTATCCAAATGTAGGTCATAACCACAACATACATAATAGGGACCCATATGAGTTTAATACTAATATCAGAGTATTCTAAGAGTATTTGCGAATTTAGGGTTACAAGATAAAAATAAATAGGTCCAACAAATCAAAGACAAATGGATGGGGTAGAGTACTGCAGCTGTCGCAGAAAGAGCGGTGTTGAATCTGGCGCGAGGTAGATCTTTACGAACTGCCTGGACCTAGGGAACGGATTTAAAACAATAAAACGTGAGATAATAAATCTCAGTGAGTGGCATAATTTATAAGGAAAATAAAGTCTTTAATTTTGAAAATTCCTTATTTCAAGACCTCACGTACATTCTTTTGCAAAGTTCCCCGTTTAAAATCATTTCACAAAACCCAACTTATACCAAGTCAACAATATGAAATCCATGCTCAAAATTTAACCGAAATTATAACCTGAATCTGTTTCACAACATACCATTGAGCATAAAATTATATAACCCTCATATCGTAAAAGAAAAATAATCAGGAAAATGCAACAACCATAAAGATTTAAATAGCTACAGTTTACCCAGAAAACCAACAATGTACCGTACCATATACCCATCATAAACCGTGGGATACCCACCTCACGACCCTCAACCTCGAAAGATGTCGTGGTAATAATAATAATGATGAACCGTCAGTGACCCGACCTCACGGCCGTGGAAATAACATATAACCATTGGGTAAACCCAACCTCACGACACCGTGGCAAACCCAGAATACCAAACCGTAGGGTAAACCCGACCTCACGGTTGTGGAAATAATGTATACCCGTTGGATGAATCCAACATCACGACACCGTGGCAACTAATAAACCGTCGGATAAACCGACCTCACGGTCGTGGAAATGATATATATAACCGTTGGATGAACCAACCTCACGACACCGTGGCAACCAATAAACCGTCGGGTAAACCGACCTCACGATCGTGGAATAATGTATAACCGTTGGATGAATCCAACCTCACGACACCGTGGAAAAACCCATTTCACTATAATATGGATACTGAATCAATGCTCTGGTACTATATGGTACATCAACCTATAACAACCAACACGGTATTCTTACTCACATATACTTTTCCAACGATGTTGTATTATAATATAACAACCAACACAAAGATCTTTACTCACATATACTTATCCAACGATACTGTATTATAATATAACAACCAACACAGTATCCTTACTCACATATACTTATCTAACGATACTGTATTATAATATAACACCCAACATAGTATCCTTACTCACAAGTACTCAAAATCTCTTTCTTAAAACAATAAGTTTTCAAAGTGGTTTAAAACCTCAACTAATGCTCCCAACATATTTGAGGTACCACAGACTCATCCAGGAACTCAGTAAAACTTCCAAATATTTAAAATGTTGACAAAATTCACATGAAATGATAACTTGTTTATATAAAGATTGATACTTTCATTTATGCACAACCAACCGTCCAATCAAATAAGTTATATATATAATAATTAACCATAAATATATATCATAATAATACCCCAAAGCATTTTAAAAACATATAAACCACTCACTGCACTGGGCTGACACGCCGCCCGTTCCCCAGACCGTCCCCGGCCCGGTGTGAGTGCCTGTAATATAAATAAAACACCATTTAGGCTCTAATAACTGAACCAACATTAGGATGCCCCAGAAGCCTTAGAATAACTTTTAGAACTATGAAACCATCTATATCGACTCCGACAGTCCACTACACGCATTCTATGTGCACGATACCCAAAATTGGGGCCACCCGGAGCTAATTTCGAAATTGAACCGTCCAATAATTCCTAAAAAACATCCACTTCACTAATCTAACTTCAATTTTTCCAAATTAATTCCATTTGACTTATTTCAAATCCCAACTTCCTGGTGAATTACCCGAAAAACAACTTAAAAATGGAAACTAACCAAACGACGCCCAAAATTTACAAACCACATATCAATGGAAAGCCCAAGAGACCAGGAACTCATCAGCACTATTATCTTGGTCCAACAATCGCTGCAGGCTAAAACCCGATCCAACCGTTTACCAACTTTGCTTTCTTCAGAACTTTCAACTGGGTGAGGAATCGCAAAAGGGACCACGGAAATGAGTTCAGTCTAAAAATGGTGGAAAGGAGCTTTGGGGTGGCCTCGGGCGGCCGAAAATGGCCTAAAATCAAGAAAACCCGGCGGTCCCATCAGGCCGCGCCGCCGCCGCTTCGCCGCCCCGATTCAAAGCGGCCCGGGCGGCGGTTGGCCGAGAAACTTCACGGCCGGGCGTCGCCCTGATGTCCCCTCCTCCCGTCCGCGCCGTGCTGTAGGTGGCCGGCCGGCAGCCTCTTTTGGTCCAAACTCCCACGGCCGCAAATGGTCAAAATGATCCTTACCGGGTGTCTAAGTGATTCGGGAGAGTTCTTCCTAGGTTTTGAGCTCAAGATGGTGCTTTGGAGGCTAGGGTTTCATTTGGCATCCAAAGTCATGTTTATATAGGGCCTAGGGTCACTTTCGGGTAAAAATTTGAAGACAGTTTGGACACTGTTAAAACACTGCCGTTTGAAATTACCAAGGTTATAACTTTTATCCGTATATTCCATTTGGACGTCGACCGGCCATGAACTCGCACGGGCGAGGCCTACGAAATGGTGTCTTAGTCATCCCAAAATTATTCATCCTTGAAAAAGTCAACTTTGGTCAACCTACTAAGTGTTGGTCAAACCTAGTCAAATTTTGTCAAACTTAGTCAAACTTGGTCAAACGTGTTGCAAACTTGTATTATTTGGTACGGGTCATTACAACGTAGGAGTGTGCCGAACCACTATAAATTCGGTTTTGTTTTCTCTATCCCTATATTGTTATTGCATTAAATAGAAGAATTTATTATTATTGAAAAAAAGTTTTTGAGAAAACCAATTCACCCCCCTTCTTGGTTAAGTTGCTAAGTCCTAGTGAACTTTCACATGTATTAGTAGAAATAAAATTATTGAGAAAGAAAAAAAATTGTAAATGAAGGGCAAAAGTTTAGGTTATATAATTTTAAAGCAACATCTAATATTTCATTTTGAATTAATATCTATAAATTTGTATAAATTTTTTATAATAAGAAATAAAAAGGTACATACCGGCCCGATCCCTCAGCAATTTCACCATTGACCCCCAAAAAAATCTCATAATTATAACTTCACTTTTACCCGATCCCTTGCTATCGAACGACTGACTCCCTAAAAAAATCTTATACTTATAACTTCACCATATATGTCACACCACAAGCTTTAAAGACAAAACTAAATGGAATTCAAGTCATCATACACTTAATATAAACTATTTAAAACAAATAAACATATTACTTAATTTTAAAAAAGTTAAAATTTCTTTTGTTATACACTTGCAATATTATTATTTTTTAAATGTTATTTAAAATATTCCTCATTTTAATAATTATTATTTGTGAATGTACTAACAAATTACTTCTAATCCAAATACATATCTATATCCGAAAACCATTAATGTTGAAATCAATTTTTTTTTTATAAATTATATAGTCAATGAATGTAATAAAATATTTTCATCATTATCTATATCCAAGCACCAATATTTTCATCCACCAATTTTTTTTTTGCATATAATATAAAAGCCTTAATTTGTATAATCTATATAGAAAAAGTGTTTTTCTTTTGAAAATTTAAATAAAAAGTCAAGGTAAATTTTTAACTAATTAGTTTAGTGTATATATATATATATATATATATATATATATATATATATATATATATATATATATATATATATATATATGTATGTATGTATGTGACTAAATTATTGGTGCCAAACTTTCCCTCCATTAAATTTTACATTTAGTCAAAGTCCAAAACTAGCTACTTATAGATTTGGTCACGGTTTTCAGTAAAACTGTGACCAAAAGTACACTAATGTAACTTTGGGTCATGGTTTTCAATAAAACTGTGACTGAAAGTACACTATGTGACTTTTGGTCATGGTTTTCAGTAAAACTGTGACAAAAAGTTCACTAATGTTATTTTTGGTCACGGTTTTCAATAAAATTGTGACCAATACATGAAAATCGTGACCAATACATAGAAAATGTGACTTTTGGTCACAGTTTTCAGCAAAACCATGACCAAAAGTACACTAATGTGACTTTGGGTCACGTTTTTACTTTAAACCGTGACCCAAAGTCGCATAGTGTACTTTTGGTCACGATTTTACTGAAAACCATGACCAAAAGTCCTAGTTCCATGTATTGGTCACGGGTTTCAATAAAACCGTGACCAATACATGCTAACTTATATATTTGGCCACGGTTTTATTTGAGACCGTGACCAAAAGTGACTTTCACTTAGTTTTTAGTCATGGTTTAGGGAAAAACCGTGACTAAACGATTCGCACCAAACTTTCCCGCCATTAGTATTTACATATAGTCATGGTTTTATTGGAAACCGTGACAAAAATTCCCATCAAATATTTTTGGTGACGGTTGATGAGTCCTAAACTCATCTTATTTTAGTCTACTTTTTTGGCATAATTTAGGAAATTTATGATTCATTTTAATGCTGAATTATAGAAACTTCTCCAACTTTGTGTTTTGCAGGTTTTGAATGAAAAATAAAACAATTCCAGCTTGAAAAGTAGAAAAAATGGCTAAGACAGAAATGTCTCGACATAATTTTAGAATGTCGCGACACAATTTCAAGACAACCAAGAAAGCCATGTCGCAATAAGAAATAATATGTCGCAACACTCAAGAAGAAGCCAAACTCAAGTTAGAAGTGAGCATTGTTGCGATATTTCACAACTTTTCCATGATATAATATGAGAAGAACTGAAGGATAAATGTGCAACAAAGAAGTTTATGTTGCGACATAGTGGGAATAAGAAGACAGAACTTTGTTGTGACATTGTTTTACTCTGTCATGACATTGATTCAAACAAATGGCAGCAGATATTTATCGCAACAAAAGAAAATTATGTCGCGACAGAAAATGGAAGAGCAATGAGATGAGTCAAGACAATTTGGTCGCGATAAAGATTTTAATGTTTCAACAAATAGTTTAGCTAGTGACAAAGAACAAGGAAAGAAATATGTAATGAGTTCATACTCAGCAGTGCAAGACAACAAGACTATGTAGCTATAAAGAAGTTTTATGTCACGACAATAACAACATACAACTATGAGGAACTCTGTTGCGACAAAGGTGAAGAGCTGAAGGCAAAAATATCTGTCGCGACAACAGAAAGCTATGTCACGACATAAGTTAAAGAGAAGTGCCCATAAGAGAAAAGAATACTGTCGCGACACAGTTTGAGCAAAAGAGTATTTTATGTCGCGACATTTCAAAATTAGGTTGTGACATAAAACAAAGCTGAAGAGGTGAGAAGCTCTATCGCGACAAAGGAATTTTATGTCACGACATTTTTCAAGAGCAACAAAGAATGAAACGTTGTTGCAACAAAGTTTTTATTTCGCGACACAAGACTCTCATGTTGCAACAATTAAAATACAACTTCAGCAAAACTCTGTCACGACATTTTAAAAGTTTGTCACAACATAATTCCAGAAGAAGGCAGTAAACTATGTCGCGACATAAAACTGTAAGCCACGACAAAGCTGGAGAACAAAGATGATAACTATGTCATGACATAATTTTCAATGTCGCGACAAAGCAACCTACTGGGCCAGATTTGAGACGCCCAGATCCCCGGGGGTCCGTTGACTACCCGTCAACCCGCGGAATACAAGTGGAGGACGGGTTACCCGACGCCACTTTAGAAAATCGGGTAGAGTCTCCTTTGTATGGGGAGCTCTACCCAATTACAAAACCTGCATATCCTGTCCCAAACAGTCCAATATATGCAATATATACAAATATGGATAAAAACGGCCTCAGTCTACGCAACAATATCCATAAAACATATACAACCATTTAATCCAACTATATCTCCAATAGTTACAAGAGTTAATATCTTTACTCTTAAACAATACATATATTAAATGAAGGGCTCCTAATACATGTACAACCACCAAAGCCACATCCCGCTCTTCACAATAAATCTCTAGGACAGCCGTCCTCTCGCGCACGCTCCCCGTACCAGAAATAAAGGGGGATCCCATAGACGGTGAGCTAAAGCCTCGCAGATTCGCCTGCTGGCCACTTCACCATCTAAGTGCGCAATGTTCCAAATTAAACACACATTCAAGCAAATGCATGATCCTACTTGAATGTCTACATGACCAACTCGCATCCCTAGCGTCCACGACTCTCACACCTCGTCCTGCTTCTGTATGAGAATTATTGTTTTATTAGTGGGCAACCCGGCGAATATATATCAATCGGGGCCGCTCCGGATTGCATTGATATATTATTTACTTGTGGGATTCACCATGAATATATATCAACTGGCCGCCCGACTATTGATATATATTATTTATTTGTGGACTACCCTCCGATGAATATCAATCAGCCGCCCGACGATTGGGATATTTATTTGTTTGGACTACTCCGATAATTACATTTTAGACTACCTCCGAACCATTTTCTCTAAACTCATCTCATGCACTAACTCCTATAGTCCTAGGATGTTCCAGTGCATATGGAATGCATGTATGCCAGTCCCAATACAGTCTAATCACATGCAAATATATAAACATGAATATACTCGCATAATATCCAATCACACAATCATGTCATGTAATTTATCGATTTCAATCATCAAAATTAAATTATCGGCTAATGATCAAACACGAGCAATTTAATTTAAATCACTCAGCCAAACACATATTTCCTTTCACAAAAAATATATATCGAGAATTGACTATTTCGAGAATAGTGAAACCTCTTGCTACTATTCCCGAAAAATCACAAACTCGGGTTCAATAGTAAAACCCGGGTTTCACGACCATTTTCGGCCCCAATCCAATCAATACACATCAACACACAAATCCATGATTTCACACTGTAGTCAGTCAGGAGCAATACGCTGCTCCATTTGGTTTCAAAATTTTGTATTCATTCTGGCCCCATGTTTGGGACCGATCCAACAGCCCCCAATGGCCTCAATCGACTCAAACATTCGAAAAACACTAAAAATGGGAATAAAACCCAAGTAGGGAGAAATCCTACATCAAGGAGTTTGAAGAAACTCCCTAAATCCGGTACCCACGCGAAGCCCTCTCCGCGTAAAGCATTTCTCCCTCTTGTACTGAAGACTGCCGACGGTCGGATCGCGCTTATTTCTAGAGAGAAGTTCTCTCTCTCTCAAAAAAACGCACCATTTATTTGGCTACTGGTTCCCCTTTTCTTATTTCACGTTTTTTGGCTCTTTTTGTTGGAGAAGACGGCCACTGTTACCATTTTTTTTTTGTCCTTAAAGGCTACGAATCCATTTTATTTGATTAATTCTTTTCTCACCAAGCTTTGATATCTCTAGCACTATATCGGCCGTCCATTTTCGTCATTTCTATACTCATACCACTTATGGTACATGAGTACTGCTATATGCCTTCGTCGATCGAAAAACGATTTACTTACACCCTAAATGCGATGTCAAAACGTGTCGTACTCGACCGTCTCAAAGAGCTGCGAAATTTTACAAGGCACGATTTCGCGACGATTCCAACGGTGCAATCCGTTTCGTCATCCGAGATCTAGAGAATTAATTACGGATTTTTAATCGTAATTAAAATTTTGTAATCAAAATTACGATTTTGCCCTTATTCCAGAAATTGGAATTTCTCGGGTCTTACAAGATTTTTGGAATTCACAATTTTAGCCTTGAAGTTTGGCCCATCATTTGAAAACCAATTAATAGAAGCACTTAGGGCATTGTGCGTAGCTCCCGCAAAACCAGGGAACTTCTGGGTAGCTTAAAACTCTTTTGTATATTATTTATTTTTTCTTTTCGTCATTTTAGTTTTAGCTTAGCATTTTAGTAGTAGTTTTTGTTTCTTTTGGGAAAAAGGCGCCTTTTTTTTGTAAGGGCCCCACCCCCTGGCCCACTCCGACGAGGGGTGGTCCCACTCACAGGCTATAGGGGCATGTCCCTTTGCCCTTTTCTTTCGCCTTCGTGAGAGCTCGAACCCAAGACCAAAGGGACATATTGAAATGGGGAGCACTCTCACTACCAACTGAGCTACTGATCTTGTGCGAAGTTTCCAGTATGGATTCATTATAAAATTATAGTTTTCATTACTGTCTGACTTTAATGGAATTTTGGGAAAATTTTCTAAAGTTCATTTGTTTCAGTTCGCTTATAATCTCATTGAATTTTCTTGATCAGTTAGTCACTGTTATTTGTAATCCAGTTTTAAAAGACTGAGCTCCCTCTTGGAATGGATTGATGTTAATTATTATTTTCTATATAATTTGAAAGAATGTCATAGTTCGAAATCTTGAATTTATTTAATTGGTATTGTTCTTGAAGTCACTTGTTCAGAATATTAGTAGTGTGTACCCCAAAAAAAAAGGACTATATCTTGCTCTGATTTCCAAGAGACCCTCTTAGTGACACAGAGATGGAGATTCTTGAGAGTATGGAGCAATTACTTGGGGGTATGTTAGACTAATATTATGGAACTAATAAACTCTAAAAGATTACTTCGATAGATCATTAATTCACTCATAGTGTGAGAATGGTTGGATGATGTATCAATTTAGTTGATAAGAGGTTTCTCCTTAGTATGATAAAAGGATCTTGATCCCTTGTTAGCAAAGATCTAATCAAGAAGATAGAAAATTTTATTAGATTTAAAGGATGAGATACCAATTAGATTGGAGAGGCTTACAGAATCCTGTCTATTGGGGCAAGAATTCTTTAGTCCTAAGATTTGGGTGTAAAGTATTAAAAAGGAAAAATACCTAGATCTTAGAAAGAGGATTATATTCTACAAGTAACGTATTATACTCATGTATCCAAAAGGAACCTGGATCAATAATCAATGAAACGTATGGCTTATGGAGAAATCCAGACTATACTACCTTGCATCTTTAACAAGTTCATATTACGAACTAATGGTTGAACTATGTTATAAAATAATGCAAGAATGTATAATTGTACTATGATCTATCTCCCAGTGTTAGCTTACCCAAAGAACTTTTCAATTAAATTCTTTTGAATTCTATATATATAGTTATAGAATTTTATTTATTTTTACATTTCCTTTAGTTCTAAACCAAATCTCTTTTAAAATTAGAGTTCAAATTGTAAGGATCTTGAGTAAATGGAGTAATTGAGATTTAGATTTCTAATCAATCCTTGTGGGAACGATATCTAGACTTAAATCCACTTTTATTACTTGAATGACCTAGCACTTGCAGTGAACTAGACCAAAAGACATTTTCAAATGAAGCCTTCTCATATAACGCAAACAACATATTTTATATCTATGGTAAATCTAACAAATTAGTTGATCACATATTTTGGGTTTTAACAAGTTAGAAGGCAGTGCTGACTACTTGATTAATTTAGTCTTCAACAATTAGTTAGTTTTTGGTCTATGTTAAACAATTGTTGTCTAACAAGTTTTTGGCGCCGTTGCCAAGGACTAAATAGCCTCTGGTAGTTGTGTTGAAGATTTGGTGGATATATTTTGGTTTGTCAATCAACAAGTGCGGTTATCGGGGATCGAATGGAGAGTTTGAATATCAATATTCCAACCAAAGAGAGAATTGCTAATTTGGACATTTTTCTCTGTTTTATCAAAAAAATTCATAAAATTACATAAATAGTTTTAACTGTAATAGCTGAGATAGCTAATAAAAATCTTTTATGAGCTTAAATGAATATAGATATTTTTCACAGATTTCATTTGATCTTAATGTGTTTCTATTTCAGGAAAATCTTACATGCATAGAAATCCAGAAGCTGAATTGTTGCCTTTGGATATAAAACTGGAAAAAACACTAAGAAATCTGAGAAAAGTGAAAAGTGTTGATTCAATAACTATGGCAGAGTAAAGAGAGATACGACAACTTATTCTAGAAGAACCAATAGCAGAGTAACCTCAGATACAAATGACTATGGAGGATTTTTGGAGGCCAGTTATTCAAGATGAATACTCTACTGTGAGACAACCTGCTATAGAGGCCAATAATTTTGAGCTTAAGCTAGCATTGATCACAATGGTGCAATAGCATCAATACACTGGGCATCCAAGTGAAGACCTCAGTGAGCATATGAGAAGATTTTTGCAGATGGAAAATACGATGAATAGGGTGAGGCCTAAGGTGATCAAGCTACAACTATTCTCTTTTTCATTGAGAGATGTGGCAGCCACTTGGTTTGAATCACTGCCATATGGATCAGTGAATAATTGGGAAGAGTTGGTGGAAGCCTACTGATGAGTGTAAAACTCATCTATGTTTTGTGTTCATTTCACAAGCTATTTTGAGCATTTTATATCCATATTCATATTAAAACTCTGCTTTTCCTCGAAATTTGGTTTTGCAGGATTTTGATAAACGAAGTGATTTTAGTAAGAAAAAGATGGAAAATGTTTTAAAAAGAAGAGTGTCGGATGTCTCCGCAGTGTCATTAAAGAAAGATCAAAATTTTCTGCTATCATTTGGAGCATCAAATGGGTTCAAAATATACTTCACGGTTTACATTCTACATTCAAGAGCTTTCAGCGACACCTGCGCCCAATCCGAGTTAAAACGAAGAAATTATGGCCCCGACAAGTTGGACAAAGAAAACTCTATTGCGACAAAGTTTTCTGTCGCAACAGAGAAACTCTGTCACTATAGAGAAAACGTTGTCGTGACAGAGAAAACTCTATCGTGACAAAAAAACTATGTCGTGACAAAAAAAGCTGGAAAAAAACCAAAAAAATGCCAAAAATTGATATTTTGGCTTGTATTCAAGCCCATTTCACCCTAGGACTATAAATGCTCGTTTTTTAGGTTTTTAGGGCAACGGGAAGGTGGGAGAACACCTCTCATGGGGTTTCTCTCTCTAAAGCCCACTTACATTTTTTAGTTTCTTTGCATATTTTGATTTTAATAGATGCCAAGTAGTTTTGGAGCAGATTTTTATTTCTATTAAAGAGATTTCGGTGCCGTATAACAGAGATTCAGATTTCATTACTGTTTAGACAAAGATTGAAACTAAAATCTTGATTTTTTTTCTCACTCCTTGTCTCTTGATTGCTTTCTTCATTTCTTGCTTTTTGTTTGATTGGTGATGATTGGAATCCAGTAATGGAACATTAAACACCCTAAAGGTGAGAGTTAAATTTTGAACATTCATGTTCTTGAATTCTCGATTATTTTAATTAGGTTTTGGCTAATTTATATAATTTATCTTGCATTCATATATAATTAATTTATTCGGAATATTAATGGCTTATGCCAAAATAGTTGCATCTTGCTCACGATTTCAAGAGGCCCTTTAGTGACACATAGATGGAGATTCTAAAAAAATGAAAGCATTAACAGGGTATGTTAGACTAATATTATGGAACTAACAAACTCTAAAAGATTACTTTGATAGATCACTAATTTACTCTTGGTTTGAGGATTAATTAGACGATGTATCCGTTTAATCTTTAGAGGGCTCACCTCAATCTGATAGAATGTCCTTGATCCCGTGTTAGCATATATCTAATTAAGGAGAGAGAGAACTTTATTAGATTTGATGGCTGAGATACCAATTACATTAGAGAGGGCTTGCTTTATCCTGTCTATTGGGGCAAGAATTCTTTTGTCTTAAGAAATGGTTGTGAAGTTTTCGAAAAGAAAAACAAGTGTCAGATTTTACAAGTAGCTATTTAGACCCATTTGTCTGAAAGGAACATGGATCTCTAATTAGTGAAATGTATGGTGTATGGAGAAATCCAAGCTATACTACATTGCTATTGGACAAATCCGGCATTCAACCACAAATGTTACAAGCTTTAAAAATCTGGCTGTTTCATAAATAATTATCCCTATCCTAATTTTCTCTTCATACCTTTTAAATTAAGTAGTTGTTTATTTTGTAGATTTAGGATTAGTTTTAAGTAAATATTTGTTCGAATTAAATTGATTTTATTCACATCTTGTTTGTTAAGCACAAATAGTGAAGAACCCTTGTAATGGTGATCAAGAATTCCAATTAGAAGAACATCCAATCCTGTGGAAGATATTCGGACTTTTTATAGTCCACTTTATTACTTGTATGACCCGTGCGCTAGCGGAAGGGGTTGAGTGTTGAGTAATACTTTAATTTCATTTTGATACACTTACTTTGTTTAAATCGGTTTGAGTTTACCACATTCCTCCCTTAGCGTATTTTCATATATACAACATTTGGTCTCAACAAGTTTTTGGCGTTGTTGCTAGGGCTTTAGTTAGTCTTTTGTATCCATCTATAGAAAATTTGGTCAACAAGTTTTTAGCCCTGTTGTCGGGGATTAGATAATATTCTTTTGGTAATAGTGGCACAAATTTGTATATATAATTTAGTCAACAAGTTTTTGACGTCGTTGCCAGGAATTAGATAATATTCCTTTGGTAATAGTGACAGAAATTTTTATATATAATTTGGTCAACAAGTTTTTGGCCCCCTTTCTAGGGATTGGCGCGGTTAACTCTCTCATTGGAAGTTGACATTTGAAGCGAAATTGCTGTTTAAGCGAATTTTATTTTATTTTTTAGTTTTGGGTATTGATTTGTTTCTTAGTTAATTTTTTTTATTAGTATTTTGTATTTTATTTTCTTTTGTTTTTCTTCTTATTTGTTGGTACTTATGGAGGAATATTCAAGAGAAGATAGACTTGCCTCCATAGAAGCTAAGCTTGACTTCCTTATTCATCATTTGAACCCAAGAATTCACAATGAGTCACTCATGGAACATGGAGTGTTGCCTTATCAAGGGAGTTCAAACCCCACATTTTAGGAGGAAGAATAGTTGTCTCCTGTTAAGGAGCAGATTTTGACCTACATGGGTGAGAACAAGAAGATGATTAGTATTCATGAGCATAAATTTCCAGATTTAGATGTCTTCCAAGTCAACACTAGTACTAGATTGAAAAACGTAGAAGCTCAAATAGGACACTTGGATATTCAAGCATTCAAAGGAAGAAAGAATTATCTGGACCTCTAAATGCTTTGCCCGAATCCCAATGAATGCATGGATACTCCTTGACGTGTAAAAATTTCCTATCTGAAATTTGTGAAGAGGAGGTGAAAATGAAGCTAGAAATTGAAAAGGCTGCTCTAAACAACCAGAGAATGGAAAGTCATGGTGGATAAATTGAAATTTGAAGAAAGAAAGTCGTGATATGCTATTAACGTCTTTAGTGAAGATTGACACGCATTAGTCGCCGTGGATTTTGTGGCTGTTGAAGGATCAAAGACTTTGAAGATATTAAAAGACCACTTCCTTCCTCAAGCCAAGCGTAGTTGACATCAACAGGGCAACTCACATGATTGTGAGTGAGGGAAAGCAAAAGTTCAATCTTCACCAACCATTACCTTTTGATGACGAAAAAGAACCATGTGAAAATGCAGGCTTGCTTCCAAAGGAGCACATGTTTGAGCAGTCATGCTAAGCATAAATGTGTTTGCATACGTACGTAAGGGAGTATTTTGAAGAAATTGTAGGCTGAACCACACTTACGATTAAAGGATTCTGAATTTCTTTCCCCTCTTCAAAATGCGGGGAAGAAATCGTACTTGAGAGCTGAATAGTTATGAAAAGAGGAGTGTTGCCAGAGATGGATGATTGGTCCGACCAGCTTTTGTGCCACACTAATGAGTTGGTGGACTCCAAAAAGAGCGACTTCTTGGAGAGCAGCGAAAGCTAAGTAATAAGGATTATATCCTCATCTTTTCTCTTTCGCTTTATCACATTTTCAATTACTTTATTTGTTGCTGTTTTTTCTTTGTTGGGATGAAAAATTCTAAGCAGTTATTTCTGCTTTGTTTGGTGTTTTGAATAAAGTTTGAGCTCAACATGTGTTGTCATGACTGGTTGCAGAGCAAAAGACTCTATCAGGGCAGCATCTTTTAATGTCGAGAGTCTGAAAATCTTGAGTGGCGAGCGAAAGTGGAGTTAGTTTCCAACTCTCTCACATTACCCTTTTACTTTATTGCTTGATTTGCTCATTGCTAGACATTTAAGACAATGTTCATCTCAAAAGTTTAAGAGTGTTTATTTTTTAGTTAGTTTATCTGTATCACCCATATTCACGTAAATAACTGAGGAAGAAAGTTTTTGGTGCTTTTATGGATAATGACTTTGTTAGATGCTTTTCAACTTACATCTAGTTTAGGTTGTTAGTTAGTAGGATTTTCCTTAGAGTTTTTATATTGATGTCAGTAGAAGATCATAATTGAACCCTTGAGATGTGGACAGTATTCAAGATAATAGGACTTAATGTATGGGTTGTCTCTACATAGGCTATTTATTCATTGGTTTCTCAAAAATCTGCATGGTCACTAAGTACACTTGAAAAGTAGTTTTTGCTTGAGTTAGAGAAGGTTTATGAGAATCATCAATTTGATCTTCTATGAGTTCTAGAACATTTCTCATTATAAACGAGCGAAATCTAAACAACCTGACAATTAAGAAATATCAAGCCATCCTTGGAAAAGATTGTGCCTTTCAAGCCTTTATTAATATGCATATGCATGTTATAATGCATAGAATGTTGAGCCTTAAAGAGCTAAATTCTATTTATAAGAACAAGTTGAGCCAATAACCTTCTATACATCACTATCCTCGAGTGCAGACAAAACTCACATAACATGATTTGTTTAATTGAAATGTGGTGAGGAGCAAGTTTGGGGAGTTATTTTCATAGGAAAAATAACTCCCAGAATTGGTGAAATGAGTTAAGTTGAAAATCAAAAGAGTGAGTAAGTAGGAGGAGAAAAAAAAGAAAAAAAAACATAAAAATATCGAGTAAAAAATACAATAAAAATCAAGGAGGGTAATTACAGTCTCGTAGCCTTCCTTCACCAGAAGTAAGTAAATCTAAAGAGGGTGTCTCAACATAAAATAAAATTGGTTTAGGAGCTACTAATTTAAAGCTCGTAAAGGTTAGTAGAAAGCTTAAGGGGTTTGACATTACATCCTCTATTGACTCAGTCTATAAGAAAAAAGCTTCTTAGTGTTGTTGAAAGAATGTAGAATTTTGTGAAAGGTGATATGAGAATATGGAGTGATCACACCTACCGCAGTTTTAGGGAATTTTGAAGTGTCCTTATTACTGGTGTTAGAATCAAGTGGAGTGGAGCTGTCAATGCGAAGAAAAATATATGTATGTTTGGGTAAGTTTTATCTACAAAATGACTGCTTTCGACTACCCCGCACCAATACATTACAAGCTTATAAAGACTGCTTGATCTTGAGAGTTGTGTGTGCCTACATTAGTGGAGAGTGATAAGAACAACAAGCTTCTGGAGCCTAAATAAATTATCTTGGGAAATCCCAGTGCTTATCTCAAATCTCATAAACTCATCTGGCTTGCAATTGTTTGGATAGGGAAGACACAGCCTGCTTATGAGAACCATGATCCTAAATTTGTCTATTATGAGATTAATTCACTATTAAAATGAATAAATTATCTTGAATCATATTCCCTATTTTCCTTGTAAAGGTAAATTGCTTGAAACACATATCACATACCCTTGAAACCTTGATTACTGGGTTGCTGATTAAATAAAGGTGAAATGAACTCTTACTCTTCCATTTGGCCCGAGACAGAAACAGCTTCTTTCTTTTCTTTGCTTGAGGACAAGAAAAACATTAAGTTTGGGGGCATTTGATGAATGTAAACTATCTATGTTTGGAGTTCATTTCACAAGCTATTTGACATTTATATCTGTGTTGTAAAAACTCATAACATTTCCTCGAAATTTGGTTTTGTAAGTTTTGGTGAAGCAGTGATTTAGTAAGAAAAGATGCAAAAATGTTTCCAAAAAAGAGAGTTAATCGGATGTCTCACAAGTGTGTCAATGAGAATATCAGTACATGTATCATTTGGAGCATCAAATGGGTTCAAATCATAACAATTTATTTACACATTCAAGGAAATCTTCCCTGAGCACACTCTTGCATGAATCGAGTTAAAGAAGAGATTATGGCCCGACAAATTAAACAAAGAAAGCTGTCGGGACAAAGCTGCAGCTCGCGACAAAGTTTTCTACGTCGTGGATAGAAAACTACCTTCGTGACAAAGTTTTCGGTCATTGACAAAACTTCTGTCGCGACGAGTTTCTCCGTTGTGTGAGAAAACTCTCATCATTAAAAAACATGTCATGGAGATAAAATCTTTGAAAAAAAAACAAAAAAGGCCAAAAATGGATACTTTGGCTTGTTTTCAAGCCCATTTCACCCTAGGACTATAAATACTCATTTTTTAGGTTTTTAAGGCAACAGGAAGGTGGGAGAACAACTCTCATGGGGTTTCTATCTCTAAATTGCCCATTTTCTTTAGTTTTACTGCATATTTTGATTTTTAATAGATCTTAAAGTAGTTTTGGAGCAGATTTTTATTTCTATTAAAGAGATTTCCTTGCCGATAATGTAGATTTAGATTTCAGACATCGTCAGACAAAGATTGAAACTAAAATCTAGATTTTTCGCACTCCCGTCCTTAATTTCTTTCTTCATTTTCTCATTGCTTGATCGGGTGATGATCGAATCCAAGAATGGAACATTAACACCTCTGGGGTGGGGATTAATTGTCCAACATTCGGGATTTGCAGATTCTTAGTTATTTACTGGTTTGAAGACCTAATTCTATATAATTCAGACTGTCATAATTAGTCGTTGGAATATTAGTAAATTATACCTAGAAAATAGTTGTATCTTGCTCCTCGATTTTAAGGCCCTCCGAGTGTATTACGTAGATGGAGCATTAAACACCCTGTGGTGAGGATTAATTGTCGAACATCTCGCATTTGCATTCTCGCTATTTTGTGGGCTCAAGACCGACTCTGGTATAATTCAGATCACTCATAATTAAATGTCTGGAATATTAGTAGTTTATACCTAGAAAACAGATCTTGCCTGATTTCCGTGAGGCCCTCTCGAGTGACACATAGATGGAGATTCCTAGAGCAAAGAGCTGTGAATCTCGGGGTATAAGAATTAATATTATGGAACTAACGAACTCTAAAAGATTACTGATAAATTACCAATTTACCATGGTGGAGAGGATTAATTAGATGTGATGCATCTGGGCTTAATCTTAGAGGTCTCACCTCAATCTGATAGAATGACCTTGATCTCGTGTTAGCATAGATCTAATTAAGGAGAGAGAGAACTTTATTAGATTTGATGGTTGAGATACCAATTACATTGGAGAGGGCTTGCATTATCCTGCCTATGGGGGTAAGAATTCTTTAGTCCTAAGAAATGGTTGTGAAGTTTTGGAAAAGAAAAACAATCAAATCTTAAAGAGGGTCAGATTTTACAAGTAGTTATTTAGACCCATTTGTCTGAAAGGAACATGGATCTCTAATTAGTGAAATGTATGGTGTATGGAGAAATCCAAGCTATACTACATTGCTCTTGGACAAATCCAACATTTAACTCACAAATGTTGCACTTTGAAGGAAATGCAAACTATTTTGTAAATAATTATCCCTATCCCTAGTGCCTCTCTTCATACCTTTTAGATTTAAGTAGTTGTTTATTTGGTAGATTTTAGGATTAGCTTTAAATCATTATTTATTTCAATTAAATTGATTTTATTCCACATCCTATTTGGTCACCTAAATAGTGAAGAGCCCTTGTAATCGGGGTGATGAAATTCTAATTAAAGAGAACCTCCAATCCTCGTGGGTACGATATTCGGACTTTTAGAGTCCACTTTATTACTTGTATGACCCGTGCACTTGCGGAAAGGGGTTGAGTGTTGATAATACTTTTCATTTCAGTTTTTAGTACACTTACTTTTGCTCTTAAATCAGTTTTGAGGATTTGGCCATATCTAATTCCTTGGCCATATTTTCATATATACATAATTTTAACTTCAAATAAGTTTTGCATCATGTTAGGGACTTTAGTTATCTTGGTAATGCTTATACAAAATTTGGTCAACAAGGTTTTGGCACTGTTGCCGGGGATTAGATAATATTCCTTTGGTAATAGTTGGAGAAATTTATATATATAATTTGGTCAACAAGTTTTTAACGTCGTTGCCGGGGATTAGATAATATTCATTTGGTAATAGTGACATAAATTTGTATATATAATTTGGTCAACACCTACATGAGTAGATTCTTCCCTCATGCCCTCACTTCACAAAGGAGAGGGGAAATCATAGTGTTCAAACAAGGAGAGGATAAAAGTTTCTATTGTGCATGGGAAAGATTCAAGAGATTGCTGAAAAATGCCCAATGCATGGCATTGATCTAATTACACAAATGGACATCTTTTATCACTCTATGAACTAAACCTCTAAAGGCATAATAGATGTAGCCTACTGTGGAGCATTCAAGAGGAGGCAAGACAACTGATTGAAGATCTTGCCAAATGCAACTATAGAGCTCCATTTGAGACTTCAGGGAGCAGTAGTAAACTGAAGGGAAGTGGGGTGACAGTATTGAATAGAATGACTATCATAGAAGCAAAACTAGATGCATTGATGAACAGGATGAGAAACCAGGAAAGAATAATGCACTTAGCACATGAAGTGGGAACAGTTGAAAGAAATGAGCAATAGAGTAATGCTGAAGAGGGACTAGACCTTATCAAGTTAAGGAGGAACAGTTTCTCAATGCTAATAGAAGCTACAATTTTAAGTCATACCTCAACTTGATGGGAATTTCTCATATGGACCTACAACACAACAAGGATAGAGACTTGTGCAGAATTATCAACAGCAGGAGGGTCCACATGGTTTCCAAGGACAGCAGCAACAGAATAGCCAGAGGGTTGAAAATCAGGGGTAGAGAAGGTCTCAGTCTTTTGAAGAACATATGTTCAGCTTTATGAGAGAAAACAAAAGACTACTGAATCTACATGAACAAAAGTTTGTTGAGCTAGCATCATTCTAGGCAAACACAAATGTGTTCAGGCCAACATAAATGCCTCTTTGAAAAATCTGGAGACACAAGTACGACAGCTGGCCCTAGCAATGCAAAATCAGTCCAAGGATGCCTTCCCAAGCGATACAAAGAAGAATTCTAAGGATTGTATGGTGGTGACTCTAAGAAGTGGAAGAGGGATAGAAAGCCGAAAAGAAGAAGAGGAGAAAAAAATTGAAAGAGAAGAGAAAGAAGAAACTGGAAAAGAGACTAAGTTAAGCAGTTCAGACTTAGCATAAGAGACTGAGAAAGAAAAGGTGCAAAATGAGCAGCAGGTGGAGAAAGGAGAATTGAAAAAGAAGGAAGAAAAACAAGTTTACATGCCTGTTGTTCCTTTCCCTTAAAGGCTTCAGAAAGCAAAGATGGAGGAGCAGTTCTCTAGATTATTGGATGTCTTCAAGTAAAAAGAGATTAATCTGCCCTTTGTTAAGGCATTGACTCGGATGCCTAACTATGCCAAGTTTCTAAAGGACACTCTGAGTAAGAAGAGAAAATTTGTTGAATAAGGAGTGGTGAATTTGACAATAACATGCAATGCAGTGATTTAGAGGAGTTTACCATAGAAAATGTAGGATCTTGGCAGCTTCACCATTTCCTGCACCATTGGGAATTTTGAATTCAAAAAGGCTTTATGTGACTCAGGAGCTATCATCAACTTGATGCCATTGTTAGTGGTGAAGAGACTTAGTTTGCGGGAATTAACCCCATGTACCATAACCTTGCGTATGGCGACAGTACAATGGCACAACTCAAGGAGTCCTGAAGATGTACTAACTGGCGGGAAAGTTCATTTTCCTATGGAGTTTGTAGTTGCGTGATGGAGGAAGATTTAAACAAGTTTTTATCAGTTACTTGGAAGACCTTCCGACTCACTCGCACCGCCTTGATAAATGTTAAAAAGGGAGAACTCACTCTCAGGGTGGGAGAAGAATCAGTGCACTTCAACTTGAACAAAATCCTAATGTAGTCTTAGTGTGAAGGTATAGATTGTAAGACTGTAGAAACAATAGTTCCCATCAGTCCTGAGCTAGACTCATTGGAAAAGTACTAGTGCTTCCATTTAGCCAATCATCCATCATAGACATCACTTCATTTTTATAACCATTCAGGTCAAGGATGATTTCTTCCAAATTTTGAAGAGGGGAAAGAAACTCATAATCCCCTTTAATTATGGCTGGTGGTTCAGCCACAATTTCTTCAAAACAGTCCCATTTGTGTGATGTAGATGCAAACACATTTATGCTTAAGAGGGACTGTTCAAACATGTGCCCTTTTTATGGAAGCAAGCTTTAGAATTTTATGCGCATTGTTATTTCTTGCTCCGTCAAAGGTAATGGTTGGTGAAGATTGAACTTTTCTTTTTCCTCACACACAAGTGTTGATAGACCAAAATATATATATAAATTTATGACACTATTACCAAAGGACTATTAACTAATCCTCAGCAATGGCGCCAATAAACTTGTTGAGACTGACCAAGAATCTCCTAGAGTAAATCATTTTCAATTTTGGTTTTGGCCATTATACCGTGGAAGCAATGTGTCGACAAGTAATAAATCGATTTAAGTCAAGATATTTCATCCCACAGAGATCTCAAGAATTTAGATCAACTACCCTTACTACTCAAGCCCATACTATTCGACTATAACATTGTGTTCCAGCTTAAGAAGCTGTAACATATACAAGTATATAATAAAAACAAATGAACAATCAAATAAACTGAAATTTAAAGAATAATGAATAATGAATAGTTAAGAAAATAAATGGAAACTGAATAGTCATCTTTTAGAGTACACATTAAGATCAATGCTATTGTGAAGTATCAATTCGTCGTTAATACCACTTGTATGTGTATTTTATTTTAAAATCTTTCCAAGGCGTTTAGTAGTACAGCTCGATCTCTCCACACTCCACATTTCATTATCTAATTTTTCCTGATTCTTTCAAGACGTAGACTTATATAACTACTTTTAGTGCGGGTTTTCCTTAGTCTGCATTTTCTTCGCAATACTTCATACCCATTATACGTGACCGGTACACCTTAATTCCCAAGTTATCTACGGGCAAGGATATAACTCCTGTGTTACTCTTCCTCAAAATTAGAATAGATCACTTCTCCTTGATTAGATCTCAACACTCTGATTGGCCTCACTATCCGAACTGAGAACTCTCTTTGCTTGTTTAAATTGGATTACTCAGTTCAACTCATTCTCGATTTCAAGTGAAGAGATTTCATCCTTAAGCAAACTTAGCAAAGCTCAATAGATCTCTAATAGCAGGTTAATATACCTTAAGGAAATGTCTATAACTCCTGTGAATGTCTTCTCCAGGTCATCCCGTAGGACCCCTTGAAATCATAGCAATGAAACAATTCTTAAAACGGGGTATAAGAAACTAATATTCAGATCAAAAACATTAATCCTACAACCGAAAGTAAATTCATAAACTGAAATTCACAATTTGCTGGAAACAACTACAGGAAAGATAATTTCTGACAATAGCATTCAATTAATGGAAGCTGGGTTCCTCAATTACTGAATTACACACTACAACATTCCTCTTATCATAAGAATAACTGCATTATGAAACTGGAGGAGCCGAATTCCAGAAATTTGTCTGAACTTCAAACATTCCAGGTAGTAATTTGAAAAGAATTAAATTCTCAGATTCAAATTTCTCGTCAAATCTTATAACATCCAGCCTCCGTAAAATAAAACGAAAACTGTAACGATAAATCTAATCTAATTCTAACTACAAAATTGAAGAAAAGAAAAGAAAAAGAAATTAAAAGGAAAATAAAGAAAATGAGTCACCTTACCTGCATTCGCCGTGTCGCCAAGTCGCTATGAGCCGGGTAGCCGCAGATGATAGGTTTCTACCAGCCCTAATGCGCCAGGGATTCCAGTTAGTCGCCCATGTTGGCTCATGTCGCGACATTGACTTTGTCGCGACATCATCCATGTCGCGACATCGGTCCATGTCGCACATCGCCTTGGGTCTTCGCGCCTCTTCAACTCGTGTTCCCGATGTCGCGATGATCATTTCATGCCTTTGCGTGTTTCAATCGATGAGCTTCGATGTCGCTACAGATCGATCTCACGTGACATTCACTTTATGTTCTTAAATTTCAACTGAAGTTTTCTTATGTCGCGAATAACAACCTATTGTCGTGGATATCAACTGATCACCGCGATGCTTCAATCTTGTCGCCACTTGTATCTTTCTAATCGTTGTTTTGATGTCGCGACATCAATCCTTGGTCATGGCATGCGCTATATGCTACCGGCTAGTTTTAAGGAGCCGTTTCGCTGGTTTACATCAACTTTGTCACGACAACATCTCATGTGCTCTGCAACTTCACCGTCGCCTATGCTGTCGACATCACTCTTAAGGAACTTACAAGCTTCCATCGACAGCCTCGTGTCGCGACATCAATCTCTTGTCGCGACATCGCCTTACGGCTCGCTAGCTTTCACTGATGGTTCCCCGATGTCGCGACATCGATCTCACGTCACACATCAACTTAAGAACTCGTAATCTTCAACCTGCTTGCTCCTCGATGTCACGACATCAATATCTTGTCTACATCACTCGGCGGATCCGCAGCCTTTGAACCGTCCTTCCTAGTGTCGCGACATCGATATCTTGTCGCGACATCAAATTATGTCTCTGGAGGCTTCAACTGGTGTTCCTGATGTCGCGACCTCAACCTCTTGTTGCGACATCACTCTTAAGGAACTGCAACCTTCAATCGAAAGAAAGTCTCATGCTCACTGGACCCTTTGTCGCATATCACATTATGTCTCCGGGAGGCCTAACTGGCTGTTTTCGTGTCGCGACGCCCTCTGTCACATACAATATCACTTCAAGTCACAACAGCTTTCATTTTTTCAACCCGCTTGCAGCTCAAGGTTGTTTTGTCGCGAATTTCCATCCCTTTGTCGCGACATCAACCTTTGTCGCGACATCAATGGTAGTTGTCGCGACATCATTTCTAAAGCTCGCCAACTCACCGCCTATCTCATGATCCCTGCCGCGACCGCATCAAATTTCCTTCAATTTTCCCCGATGTCGCTAATTTATAATCGGATCAGGTAACTCCCAAAATCGCAACATTAGTTAACCAATATTTATTTCGCCCGCTATTTTCTGCATTTTTACTCCGCCAGTTGCTGCATTTTCTTCTTTCTTTTATACTCCCTGCAAATAACAAATTTGGTGAGTTTCTTCATATTTCTGCATCTTAATTATTCCTTTTTACATTAAAATCAAACAGAAAAATGGACTAAAAATAGATGACTTTTAAGCTCATCAACAAGCAAGGTGAGTTCCCCCTTGTTGATGTGAATCCATGCTTGGCTTGAGGAAAGAAGTGGTCTTCTTAATATCTTTAAATTTTTTAGATCCCCTTTAATTCCACAAGCCACAAAATCTATGGGGAAGGTAAATGTGTCAATCTTCACCAAAATGTTTTCTAATGGCCACATTTGATTTTCTTTCTCTTCAAATTTCAATTTATCCACTAATGGCTCTTCATCCTCTAAGTTGTTTAGGAGTGCCTTGTTCTCAATTTCCAGCTCATTTTCACCTTCTTCCACAAATTTCAGGATAGGAAATTTCTGCACATTGCTCAAAGGAGTATCCATGCATTCATTGGGATTTGTCAAAGTATTACTAGGAGAGGTCCTAGAGAATTTTTCTTTGAATGCCTGGACTAAGTGTCCTATTTGAGCTTCAACGTTTTTCAATCTAGGTGTTGACTTGGAAGACATCTAAATCTGGAAATTTCTGCTCATGAAGACTAATCATCTTCTTGTTCCCATCCGTGTAGATAAAAATTTGTTCCTTAACAGGAGACAACTCTTCTTCCTTCTGAAATGTGGGGTTTGAACTCTTTGATAGGCGGCAATAATTTTGCTCCATGAGGAGTCATTGTGAATTCTGGTCCAAATGATGAATAAGGGAAGCTGGTTTAGTTTATGGAGGCAAATCTATCTTCCCTTGAATATTCCTCCATAAGTACCTACAAATAAGAAGAAAAAGAAAGAAAATAAAGTACAAAAATACTAACAGTAAAAAACAATTAGCTAAGAAACAAATCACAACCAAAAATAAAAATAAAATAAAAATTGCCTAAATAAGCAAACCACCCGTTCTTCAAAGTGTCAACTTCCAATGGGAGAAAGTGAACCGCGCCAATCCCAGGCAAAGATGCCAAAAACTTGTTGACCAAATTTTTGACATGGCTATCAAAGACTAACTAAAGTCCCCGGTAACGGTACCAAAAATTTGTTGGGACCAAATGATGTGTATATGAAAATATGGTTAAGGGAGTGAATGTGGTAAATACTCACAAATTGATTTGAAACAAAAGTAAGTGTACTCAAAAACTGAAATGAAAAGTATTACCAACACTCAACCCCTTTCCGCAAGTGCACATGTCATACAAGTGATAAAGTGGAATCTAAAAGTCCAGATATCGTACCCACAAGGATTGGAGGTTCTCTCTAATTGGAATTTGTTCACCACGATTACAAGGGCTCTTCACTATTTAGGCGACCAATTGAGATGTGGAATAAAATCAATTTAATTGAAACAAAAACTGATTTAAAATTAATCCTAAAATCTACCAAATAAACAACTACTTAATTCTAAAAGGTATGAAGAGAGGCACAAGGGATGGGGATAATTATTTAACAATCAATTTGCATTTCCTTGGAAGCGCGCAACATTTGTGAGTTGAATGCTGGATTTGTCCAAGAGCAATGTAGTATATCTTGGATTTCTCCAGACGCTGTACATTATTTCACTATCTAACACACCATATTCCTTTCTAGGACATATGGGTCTAAATAGCTACTTGTAAAATCTGACCCTCTGTAAGATTTGATTGTTTTCCTTTTCCAAAACTTCACAACCATTTCTTAGGACTGAAGAATTCTTACCCCCATAGATTATGCAAGCCTTCTCCAATCTAATTGGCATCTCGTTCTTCAAATCTAATAAAATTTTCTATCTCCTTGATTAGATCTTTGCTAACACGGGATCAAGATCTTTTCATCAGACTAAGGAGAAAACTCTAATCAACTAAATTAATACATCCTCTAATTAATCCTCACACCATGAGTAAATTAGTGATCTATCAAAGTAATTCTTCAAAGTTCATTAGTTCCAAAATATTAATCTAACATACCCCCAAGTTACTGCTCTTTACTCTCAAGAATCTCCATCTCTATGTCACTCAGAGGGCCTCCTAGGGATCAGAGCAAAGAAACATCTCTTTTTTGGGTATAAGCTACAAATATTCCGAACAGTTCATTGTATGAACAGTACCAATTATATAAATTAAGTTTCAAACCCACAAAATAACTGAGAAACTACAAATCTGAATGTTCAACAATTAATCCCCACCCCTAGAGGGTGTTTAATGTTCCATTACTAGATTCCAATCATCACCAATCAAACAAAAAGTAAGAAAATGACGAAATAAATCAAGAGACAAGGAGTGAGAGAAAAATCCATATTTTAGTTTCAATCTTTGTCTAAACAATAATGAAATCTGAATCTCTGTTATACAACACCGAAATCTCTTCAATAGAAATAAATATTTGCTCCAAAACTATTCTAAGATCTATTAAAAATCAAAATCTGCAGTAAAACTAAAAAAAATGGGCAGTTTAGAGAGAGAAACCCCATGAGAGGTGTTCTCCCACCTCCCCATTGCCCTAAAAACCTAAAAAAAACGTGTATTTATAGTCCTAGGGTGAAATATACTTGAAAATAGGCCAAAATAACAAATTTCTACGTTTTTTCAAAGGTTTTTGTCGTGACGTAGTTTTCTCCGTCAAGGACAAAGTTTTCTCTGTCAGGATAGTAGTTTTCACATGCTGCAGTTTGCTCAGGCGATAGAAAACTTCATTAACAATGATAGAGTTTTTCTCCGCTTGCGATAGCTTTCTTTGTCTAACTTTGGCTGAAAATATAACTTCTTTGTCTTAACTCTAATTTGGGCGTGTGAGGTGTCGTTGGAAATCCCTTTGAATGTAAAATGTAACCGTGAGTATATTTGAACCTTTTGATGCTTTAGATGATACATAAAAATTGATCTTCTCAATGACGCACTGTGAGACATCCTAAGAATCCTCTTTTTGAAAAACATTCATATTTTCTTACAAATCACTGTCATCAAAAATCCTGAAAATGTGTTGAGAAATTATGAGTTTTACATAAATATGAATATAAAATACTTAAAATAGCATGTGAAATGAAATCAAAACATAGATGAGTTTTACACTCATCAGACACAAGACACTCATGTCGCGACAATTAAAAGACAACTTCATCAGAACTCTGTCGCAACATTTTCAAAGTTTGTCGCAACATAATTCTAGAAGAAGGCAGTAAACTATGTCGTGACATAAAACTGCCAGCCTTGACAAAGCTGGAGAATAAAGATGACAACTATGTCGCCAACCCCAACAAAGTTGGAGAACAAAGATGACAACTATGTCGCGACAAAGCAACCTACTAGGCTAGATTTTTATTATCCACAATTTCAACCTATTGACATGTGCACTTGCATTAAACTAGACCAAAACACATTTTCAAATGAAGCCTTCTCATATAAGGCAAACAACATATTTGATATCTCTTGTAAATCTAACAAATTGGTTGATCACATATTTTGGTTTTTAACAAGTTTTTGGCGCCATTGCCTGGGCTTGAACTGTCTTAGGAGGCAGTGTTGACTACTTGGTTAATTTGGTCTTCAACAATTAGTCAATTTTGGTCTATGTTAAACGATTTATGTCCAACAAGTTTTTGGCACCGTTGTCAGGGACTGAATAGCCTCTGGTAGCTGTGTTGAAGATTTGGTTGATATATTTTGGCTTGTCAATCAACAAGTACTGAGAAGGAAAACAACAATTTAAAGAGGCCTGCGTCCAAGTAGCCTTTTAGACCTAATGGCACTCTGGGCTTTAGGAATATAGTTAGCTAAAGAGTGAAATGTGTAGTGTCATGAGGAATTCCAAGGCTACACTACCCTGATCTTGGACAATTCCAGAGTTCTTGTCCATAACAGTATTTTTCTTGAGGAATTTTACAAATTGATAACCACAACACTGATTTCTTCCCTGTTTATTTCAAATTCGTGTTGATGGGTCATAAGTGTAATTGTACAGTTGTATTCAGGGGTAGAGCTCCCTGCATGTGCTGAGACTCTCGCGATTTTCATTAAATCATGGGTCCCTTAAAAGGGGACACGATGTCAGGTGTTGGGTTACCTCGACATCCACGAGTATTCCGCGAGTTGACTGGCTACAACCCGACCCCCAAGACTAGCGCCACATGTGTCTGGGCAATCAATTTTGGTGTCATAATCAGAGTTTCGCATCGCCTTAACACTTTCATGGGCTTTCACTATTGGAATTATGTCTAACCATAAATATCGGGTCTTTCACCTGGCAAAAGTCTATCCCCTCGCTTCTATTACCCGACACATATTTTCTTTACTATTTCATTTAACCGTATGATCATGGAATCGTCCAATCCGCATCGAGCCTACCAAATCAAACACCAAACGCAGTTTTGATTATAACCATACACTCACACTCATTCAATGCAATGTCACCGTGCATATGCACTGCAATGCGTCATTGCATGTTATATGATGCCACATGTATAATTAATGCTACATGGATAACACAAACCACACCACTCACCAGGTGTCATGGACAATCACATCACCTACATATGACTTCCATACATCATTTCATTCATGTCAATATATTATGCACACATATATTAACATCAACATACAACATGTCATTCTATGTTCAAGCAATGACACACACACAATGAAGCCATGTATTTTCCATTTGCACATATAAACTTATCACATGCCAATACATTAGAACACACATATTGACATCCAAACATGTCACCCTTGGGCCAAGCAAATGATAATTTCAAATAAGTCACAGTAACGGCCCCGCAAGCCACAACACCTATAAACCGGCCACGACTCCACCAAACAGCCCATAAACACAGCTTCACATACCATAGGTTCGAAGAGGCTTACCTTCTCGCCTAGGCGAAGTGATTCACCTAGGCAAAGTGGTTCGCCTAGGTGTTTAAAGCCTTGCCTATGCGACTTAAAACCCCAAAACTCATTCCTCAAGCCTGCCTAGGCGCACCCTTTCCTGAACATTATCTTCGCCTAGGCGAACACAAATTCCCGCCAGGCGGGACCCCTTTCTTCCTGGGGAAGCTCCATGTCCTTGCCAAGGCGAAGCACAGTTCTCCTAGGAGAAGGACGCCTAACAGGAACTCTAACATCCGACAATTTCCATCCCAAAAATGTAAAGTAAACCAAGGTAGGAAGAATCCCTTACCTCTTGAAGCGTAGAAGAAACCTTAGGAAGCCTCGTGGACACTTCCTAAACTGAAACCTTTGATTTCCCAAACTTCATTCGATCTTCATGAAACTCGTGGAGCCGATAACTCCCATGAGCTCTCTCGTCGATGCAATTAACTTTCTCGTTTCGTCCGAATTCAACCACGAATTCTATGGATCGTGGAAGGAAGCTCTTGGCTATCCTCTCTCTCTCTCTCTCTCTCTCTCTCTCTCTCTCTCTCTCTCTCGTTCGATCACAGCAAAAAAATGTGATTTTTCTACCCTAAGTCCCCTTTTGTTCTAACTTAAGTTTAAGTTAAGGATTCACGCTGCTGCAATTTGTCCACACCTACTCCAACCATTCTTGGCCCTGCGATTCATCTTGTCTCAATTCAAGTTCAAATCATATTCCATGAACTTAACTCAAGTCAATTTATAACTTCCGAAATTTTCGTAAAAATTTCGCTTCTGGGAGTCAACGGACACCAGTCTGGTTAACTAGATTTCGTAAGACGAATCCAACGGTGAGGTCCATTTAATCATCCGAGATCTAGAAAATTTCCAGGTTTTCAACCTATACTGTAGTGGCAAATTACCGTTTTGCCATTTTTTAGAAAATTTTGATTTTTTTCTCGGGTTTTACAAGAATTTCTATTTAATAACAACAATAAGTTTATAAAATAGCCAAAGATATCAAATTTAGATATTTTTATTCATGGAACTATTCTTTTTCGATACTCAAAGAATTATATATTAAATTCACTATATATAATTATTAATTTCTTGTTTTAATACCAACAAGTGTGCCCAAAATATCAAATTTAGATATTTGTACCCTATCAAAGTTGGTGTTAACACGTATACACTTACTGGTTAAGGTAGTTTATTTCAACAGTATATAGATTTGTTAAATTCGACTACGATTCTCTTACTTGATAAATAAATTCAAATTTATATTTTTTTTTCGATATTGTCTTACGTGCATTAGCACGTATACACTTACTACTATAATAAAAAATACAACCCCCCTGATACCCCTCTCTCCCCTGCAATTTGATCCCAAACTGTAAGTTTTCATCCCCTAAAATTCTCCCTCTTAAACCTAGCCTTAGTTATGAATCGAAACCCTAATTTCTCCCTAATTTATGTTTCGTCTCCCCAACAACTTTGCTTGAACATGTAAATTAAAAAAATCCACATTGCAAATGTACAACAAAAGATCATCATTTCAAGGATTTCAATAAAAGAATAATCATGTAAATGCAATCAATTTCATGGATGAATACAAATAATTTTTTTTAAGAAAAGTCGTAAGTTGATCTCTTACACTCATACAAGAATGATCAAAGCCGAGGAACATGGAGAAGAAACCCTAGACAAGGACAAACAAAATCAAGAATCCAAGCACCATAAGCCAGACGATAAGAACCAATAGAAGAGCCTGCATTGCATCTACAAGCCTCACAAATCCCCAAATGCACAACAATCGTCCTAGCGCAAAGGGCTTTGGCGTAGTCGTACGAGTAGGTGACGCCGACGACGCCTTATGTCAACGCTGGGATTAATCTAGGGGAGAGAGGGGGTATCAAGGGTGGGAGGTTAGGGATAAGGGCATTTTTGTAAAACTGATTTTTGGGTTTAATGAATCACATGCAAAGCTGTCACATCAACTAAAAAGACGCATGAGGGGTGCCACGCCAGTAACGTTAACGCTTTCGTTTGCCTATCTGTGAATTTCGTTAATAGAAGAGATATAAGTGTGTCACAGCAGAAACGATTGGGGCATGGTTGGACCGAAAAAAACGTTAAGGGCCATATGGAACATACTACCAAATGTTAGGGGCATTTCTCCACCTTTTCTCAAAATTTTGTTCTCAATAGTGTTAAATAAGATTAAGTATTTAGTTGTTTGTTTTTCTAAAAAAAATTAACTCTTAATTTTTAGACAATAAATTTTTAAATGAAAAATTTAAAATATATATGATTTTATTTAATTAGCATGAAAGGGATCATAAGAGTTTCAATTAGATCATAAAATATATGACTTTCTCTTAATTCAATATTTAGTTTTTATCAATAGAAAAAAATTTTAAAAAAAACATTAAGAAAAAGCTAAAAAGCCAAATATTTTAGCTTTTTTTCATTCGGCAAAAATTTAAAAAATTTAGCAATAAGTCATCAAAAATTTAAAAAATAAAAGCTATTTTTCTTTAAGAAAAAAGTCAAAAACAAACTCCACCTATACCTGTAGGCTATAAGGTTGAATCTCTGGTTGGAAATGATGAAAAAAATTGTTGACGGAAAGGAGCAACCGGTCATGTACGACGACTACCTTTAGGGCCGACTAAGGTTTTCGGATCATTTGGAAACCGTGATGCTGATACCTTGATAAAGACGGCTAGAGTTTTTGGCTCGCCTTCTTCTCTCGCTCCTTCCAAACAAAAGAATATTTATATTTTTTTTCTTGTTGATTTGTGACCCCAATTTGGTTTTGGGTTTATGTTCGACCTGAAGTCTCACGGTGCGACTTTCTACTCGAGTATTTTCGTCATATCAACATATTTGGGTTTATTCTCTATTCCGTTGCAATTTGTAATTTATATTATATTCATAAGCCTGTAGTTTTTTCTCGCAAGGGTTCCACGTAAATTTGGTATTTATTTATTTGTTTCTTATTTAATTATTATGCCATTGATTTCAACATTTCTTTTTTCCAAATCAACAATTGCCATTTTATCATTTTCTTTTTTGACTTTCATCATTGGATTGTTCCTTATACTCATCCCGCCCCTTTACCATTTGATCCAAGTCTCAAAGGTAGCATTTTTTGAATTTTTGAAGGTGAATATCCTATCCTTCTTTGGCATAAGGTGCACTTTGTTTCACTTTGTCCTTGAACTTTTTCGATCCCAAAATACTCCGGACGTTACGAAGTCACCCATGCCCACTCCGCTAAAATAAGTCACAACCACGTTGGAAACCCAGATACGTAGGGGGTGTTTAACCGGGTTTGTCCATTTGTGACCTTTTCAAACCGTAGGGACATGAGTGAGTTACGAAAGTAAGTGTTAGGAGTATCTTAGGATTGGAAAGCTTTAAGGCAAATCGATACGTGACGTGAAACCCTGGGGCCTTATGCACCTTATCACATCTTCTTTCTTAATTTTCACCTTGCTAGGTTTTGATTAAACAAAGGTTTATGGACGCTTGTTAATTATGAGCCAAGGGACATAATACTAGTAAATTAAACAAGAATGTGCGGAATACACACATAAAAAGACTGGGGAATCACCACAAAGATATGAAGTTTGGCTAAAACTCTATCTTAAAAGTCCATCTCCCTAAAAACTATTAACAGCTCAATTTCCTATACATTAAAAAACTCTGAAGAACAATTTAGTGGGAGGTGGTAGGGATGCCAAACATGGTCAGGTGCTTTTCCATTTTTTCTGATTTTTACACAAACATAAAAAAAGAATGTAAGATTTTTTCTTTTCTTTTAAAAAAAAAATATTTTTGGGGGATTATATATATGGTCACCAACGACCTCTTGAATCTTGAACTGGTAACTTTTTTCGGTTTAATGATCTATCCGATTTTTTTTTTCTTTTTTTTATTCAATCACTTGTCCGATTTTTAAAACATTGATAGCTAGGTCATATTCTTGTAATTTTAGGTAATATACTATTTCTCCATTTATTCCCCGGTTTGGAGGTGTTGGCTAAGCAATGGTTTGACACTTCTGGTCATCGGTCAATCCGTTGGGCATTTTAGACAATTGGGTTCTTAAATTTAAGTTTTTTTTTTTTTTTTTTTTTTTTTTTTTTTTTTTTTTTTTTTTTTTAAAAGAAATTCTTCAAATGTAAGTATTATAAAAAAAAATCCTAAATTTATTATATTTTTTTTGTTACGTAGAAAATGTTATTTGAAGAGACATTTTCTTAAAAATTGTTTTTTTTGTTACGTAGAAAATGTTATTTGAAGAGACATTTTCTTAAAAATTGTGCATGTGCAGTGAAGAACACCTTCTTAAATTATGAATTTTAACTCAAAATTCAAAATTTCCTAAAGTATGAGTACTTTCCATGTGACAAAAACAAAAAAAAACAAAAAAAAAAAGAGAGAGTGAGAGAGGGAGGTAGATTTAGGAATATTTTCATACATTGGAAGAATTTTTATTTTAATTTAAGAAAATTTGTGGAAAAGCCCTCAATCCGCCATCATTAACCTGCGAAACTCCACCACCTAGTCTCCTTCTAGTTCAAGGAAAATATTAAGCCCGCCCTCAGCCGTCGGGCCCGGTAGCAGAAAAACAATGCCTGGCTTAACAACCATGGGAGCAGCACATTTAAGCCTTCCCCAAGCGAATTCCTGTCCCCAAGCCCATCCTCCACCTAGAAACAAGTGAGAAAATGTCTTCCCTACAAGGCATCCCTGTATTCACTTCCAACCAGTCTATACCAGACCTAATACACTCATCATCAAACCTATCAATCCCTTCTTGCACTCTCCTTACAAGACTTGAATACTCTTCATCCTTTAGCTCCCTCTCTCTCGCTCTCGCAAACCCGGCAATTAACGCGTTACCGGAGAATCCCACCGGAGCTTAGGGCACGGTCCTGGTTCGAGTGTCCACCGGAAACAGCATGGTTGAGATCTTGTCTTCTGCGATCTCCACTGCTATGCTCCTTGCTTTCCATATCTTTGATGCTACAGCTTCAAAAGCTGTGCAGTTTTTTAACTTCTCATCCTTGAGGGATGCTTTCTTTAAGGCTTGGATGTCTTTGGCTGAGAAATTGATGGCATGAATCTGATTATAAGGTTGAGTTTTATCGATGAGGACAGTACTGGTTCCACTGAGGGTGAATGAGTTGTCGGTATCGGTGGCTTTTGAGTACTCAAAATGAGGGTGGCTGATTTGGGGCGAGTTCCGGGCTCGGAATATGGTCTGGTTCGACGTCAAGACGACGGCTAAGCCTTCGCTACAGGAAAGGGAAGCCAAGTTCGTGTTAAACTGGCGAACGAAGACACCGTCTAGGGCGCAGTGGTTGTACCTTGATCCCAGGGCCAGGCCTCCGCATGCAAACTGTGTCAACTGATATCATTGGAAAGGAAAGGAAGAAGCTCAGCATCAAGAGACATTTGAATTGCACCAAACAAAGAGGGGCAGTGGTTATGTTTTTGAAAACTATTTTTTAAAAACTGTTTTAGGAGACACGGAGAACATGTTTTAGTGTTCTATGGAAATAAGGTCCTATTTGATTCATGTTTTTAAAGACTATAATTGAGAATATTTTTTGAAATCATAGAGAACATGGAAATTGTGTTATCTGAAAACTGTTCTTATTATCTAAATTAAGTGTTTTTTGTGTTTTTCTTGTTTTTTTTTTAAAAAAAAAAAAATCAAACGTGTTCTGTGTTTTCCTTAGTACATAAAAAAACAGTTTTCAAAAAAACAGAGAACCCAATTTTGGTGTTTTATATAAAAATGTTATTTTTCTATCAATTTAGTGTTTTAAGTATTTTCCCATAACAAAAAATGGGAATCAAACATGTTTTTACAGTTTTCCTTATTCTCCTTACTTTTTAGAATAGAAAATAGTTTTCGAAAATAGAAACCAAACAGCCCTACACCTCTGGTTGCTTTTTGTTTTTTTAAAATTGTTCTTGAGCACAGTTTTAGAAAACACAAAGAACACCCATCTTGGGTGTTTTATGTTTTTTTTCTCTCAATTTAGTCTTTTTTGTGTTTTTCTTGAAAAAAAAAAATGAACCAAACATATCACCGTTTTCCAAATTCTCCTTATTTTTGAGAATAAAAAACAAGTTTCGAAAACATAAAACAATCAGACCCTACTAGTATTGTTTTGTTTTTTCAAAACAAAAAAACTGTCGTTCAAAATAGCATCCATAAATCTTAAACCAGTACAGTAAAAGAACCTGGAAAAGCCCTAGAGGCTTGTCTTTCAGCTCCAGCTCATCCTCATTCTCTTTAAGCAAAAACGGCCAGCGCACGAACTCCGGCAGGCGTCGCCAGCTCTCCGAGCTGGCTCAACCTAGTCTTAATCGTGGCTGTAGCAAGCATGAATCTCGCACTGTTGCAGTCAATCTCGAGCCGCCGTCTATTCGCCTCCAACGACAATTCCAGTCTTCCAGCCATGAAGTCAATCATAAGTCACGAGCAGGCGAGATATCCCGTGGCTTATGCGCCGACAAGCCTCCGTGAAGCTCATCTGATTCGCCGCCATCATCTCCAGCAATGGCTGGCTGTACTCATGCATAGAATGAACCTCGTGGATATCCTTCCTGTGAATGCCGGAAGCCTCCATGTCCAGCGCCGTCACGTGGTGGCCCGCCTCCTATTGCTGTGGCTACCTTTGTGGCACCTTTTTAGCTCATGGCAAGCTCCGAACCAGCACAGAAATGTCTTTACTTCTGCTCCGCCTCCATTTGTTATTCACTTTTTTTTGTGTACACTTGTAGTCAGTGGCGGATCCAAACTCGAAGAGGCGAATTCTTCAATAAATTAATTTTTTCTGAAAATATGTCAATATATAGAAATAAAGTATGAACAATTATATTAATAAAAGTTTAAGCTTGAAGGATAGAAAGAGTAAAAATCCCGAAGCTACACTATGTTTTATGCTGAGATAATTGATTTCTCACGACTATCCATATTTTGGCAGTCAAAAATGAGTTCGTTGTCAATAGAATCAAATATCTCATTTTCTATGTATACAACTAAACTGTCATTTAACCATTCACCCCTCGTTCTATTTCGCAAATCAGTTTTCACAGCTTTCATAACAGAAAATACTCTTTCAACAGATGTTGTCGCAATAGGTAAAAGTAATGTCAATTCAACTAAACGATAAACCATCGGAAAAACTCTATATTTCATAGTTTCTTTCATCTTCTTTGCTAGACTTCTGATCTTCACATTAAAAAAAACAGACCATCCATTCTCATATCACTAAGAAAGGTGAAGTTTGAGAAATAAGTAATGCGCCCGTCGTCTCTTTAGTAAAAAGATCGGCCAAGATACTTCAAACATCCATATCAAGGGTGAAATTCATTCTTTGGATCAAGACACCAATGCAATCCAAAAATAAATCACGTGCTTGCTTAAGAAAGCGATGATTCATCATCTTGTATAATTGAATCAATAACCTAACAAAATATTAATAGTAATTAAAATTAAATATTGGCATTAACAAAAGAAATAAATAAAGTCTGGGTTTTAAATTTTACCTGTAATCTTTCCCTTTCGGTAATGATGATAGTTTTATGACCGTTTGTCCATCCCTCTTCATTTGAAGACTAGTCTTGGTACTATGTCTTCCATATTCTGTTAATTTCCTTAACCTGACAAAATGAAAGTGAATCAATGCAGTAGGGAGGGCGGGCGTCTGTTTATTTCTTTTTTTTTTTCAATTAGGACCAAAACAACTTCGTTTTGGTCTTAATTAAAAAAAAAAAATCGGCCCTCCTTCCGGCGATAGGGGTGCGGCGCCCCCTGCTTTGGATCCGCCCTTTGCTTGTAGTTGTTAATGAATGGATGCTAGCCTTTGTTTAGAGATGATTATGAGAGATTTGTGCGGAAATGCTTCGTTTGAGAAAAAAAAAATAGTTTGAGTATCAAACTATTGAGGCCAAACCTGATCTGCGATCTTGGCAACTTGAACAACAACAGTGATTTAGGCGAGAAGCGCGTAAGCAAACGACGGTTTAAAAAACGAAGCTAATTACGTGACATCAGCGTGGCTTTGAATTGGATTTCGGCCGATGACAACAGCGGCATTTGAATTAATTCATTTGCCACCGACGGCAACAGCGGCAATTGGCCGTATAGTTTTTTGGGAGAGTTTGGCAAGTGGAGGTAGGCAAAATTGGAAAGAGAATGTTCTATCTAAATGGTTGGCAGCAATTTCTTATGGAGAAAACTGTAGAAGAGGGACACTTTTTGGTTTTTCGATATGCTGGAAATTCTATATTTGATTTTAAATTGTTGGGGAGAATTGAGTGTGAAAAGGAACACACTGAGGAGGTTGATATGGATTTCTACAAAAAGGGTTTTTGTGTAAATGAGAAGGATGTGGAAGAAGCAGTAGAGGAGGAGGTGGAGGAGGAAGAGGGGGAAAAGGAAGAAGATGTGATGAGTATCTTAAATACTCATTTTATCCCTATGCTTTATTTAGTTTTTCTAGTGTTTTTATGTTAAATAAGTGCCCTAATGCTCTAAAAGTTCATACTTATGATCCAGGTCATCCATTTGGTGGGAATCGTGCAAAATTAATTGGAAAAGCGCTACAAAAGCAGCTACTGTATTTTGACATTTTCAGATATCATATGAGCTCCAATTGAAGCAAGCTTTATATGTATGAATTCTAAATTTCAAGAGCTTTCCAGGGATACCAAGAACACCAAAATTGGAGTTCGAACAAAGAAGTTATGCAAGTTCCAAAACTTGAAGAAAATCAGAAAACATTGCAGCACCTTCAGCAGGAGAGGCTACTGTATTTTGATGTTTTCAGATATCATATGAGCTCATATTATATCAAGCCATATATGGATGGATTCTACACTTCAAAAGCTTTCCAACGGTACCAAGAACACCCAAATCGGAGTTCGTATGACAAAGTTATGGCCTTACAAAGTTGTAGCAAAAACAGGGGACTGCAGCGACGTGCGGTGCCAGCCAACGTCGCGGCGTTGCCGACTCAAACATCCCAGCGTCGCGACGTTTGCTGCGCGGCGTCGCGGCGTTCGAGTCGGTTTTGGGTGGATTTTAGCCCATTTTGGTATGATGGAGGGTTTAAAACTCAAACTCAGAAAGGAAGGCGATGGGGGAGCGGCAGGGCTCGGAGAAGGGGACTTTGTCCCGCTGGGACCAGGAGGTTGGGAGCTGTTTTTGAAGATTTGGGAAAGATCATGAAGTTTGTGGAAGAAATCCGAGAACTCACCATCATTTGATCATTATAGTTTCTTCTCCTCTTTTCTCATGTTTTATCTAATTTATGATGTATCAAGCCTCTATCATGCTTTAAATTTGTAGATCTAGGGTTTGGTTGTATATTGAACATGAGTTTTATATCTATTTGTTAATGTTCCGTTTTCTGTTTCTTGTGAATGCACCTCTATTGATTCATACTTGGTTCCTATTTACATATTGATTTTTTGGCTAATCTCCAATGTGGTGAGTGGTTCTTTGCAAGATTTGAAGAAGGGAGTAAAAGAACTGAACATAGATGAATCAACCTAATTAGCTTACAGTAGTGTAGAAATTATGGTAATTAGGGAGCGTGTGAGACTTTTGGATCTTAAAGCATCTCTCTAATGCTTGGGGTTGAGCTGAGAAGCAAGACCTAGTGTTAGTTGGTAGGTTATTCGAGCCTCGAGAGAACATAATTAAATTAGACAAGAATTAGGAAAGCATTTTCATGAAACAATGAAGTAGAATTTTGACTTAGATCTAAGAGGATTGTCAGGTGCACCAAGTACCCTAGGAATTTATCATCTCTTAGTATCCCTTAGTTGCGATCTTCATTAGTTAGATTTAGAAATTTCATTAGTTTAGTTTTAAATTTTGTTTTACTATCACGTTGTTAGTTTGGATATTAGAGAAATTTTCTAATTTTGGTACTTAGCAACCCCATTTTCTCTGTGGATCGTGCTCCGTATAGGTACACTTTATTACTTGACAAGCGTATACTTGCGCGGAATAGGCGCCCTTTTTATATTTTTCTGCATAATTTTATATACACATCACAAAATACGCCTATCATGAAGCTGAAGAGAAAGAGGTAGAAGACAATGAAGAAGAGGAAGACCAATCACAACCAAAATCTCCTAACATGGAAGCTGCTGTTCTCAAGCATAAATATTCTACCAGAGGCCACCCAACAATCAATAGAAAAAGTAATTGTAAGTTCTGTAATTCGTTTCATTTCTTAACAGTTTTATTATTTCTTTCCATGCTCACATTCATCTATCTGTACATGTATGAGTTTGTGCATTTATTTGTCAACATTTGGCCTCTGAAGATGAAAATTGAAGAGGAAGAGGTGGAAAACTGATAGAAAAAAGAAGAAGGAGGAAGAAAAGAGGAAAGGTGAAGACAATGAAGAAGAGGAAGAAAAATCACAACCAAAATCTCCTAATATGGAAGTGGCTATACTAAAGCATAAATATTGTGACGCCCCAAATCCCGGGGGTCCGTTGACTACCCGTCAACCTGCGGAAACACTCGTGAATGTCGAGTGACCCGACATTTCTCACGAAAATCGGGCAGAGTCTCCTTTGTACGGGGAACTCTACCCAAATACAAAACCTGTCCCAATCACATACAACGACCACGCAGGGTCCAAATGAGAGTAAAATAATGGCCTCTTGGGCCCCTGCATCAACACTTATCAAAATATATCCCAACCAATGGTATATCTCACATGGTTCAAGAGTTAAAAGTCTACTCTTATACAACACATTAAAATTCTAGAATTCTAATACATGTAATACATCATAAAATCCAAGCCAAGCCACAAACCGACATCCTTCTAAAGCGGCCTCTATGATGAGTCGTCTCCTCGTGCGCTCCCTGTACCTGAAAACAATATCCCTCGATAGGGTGAGCTAATGCTTAGTAGTGGAATCACTAATTGGACTCCCCATCCACCCTAAGTGGTATGCAATGCTCGATGAAAACATACGTTCAAGTAAATGCGTGATCCTACTTGAATCTCTACATGATCAACTCATATCGAGTCCTCACTTGGAAGCTCCCTCACACTTACCTAAGCCACGTATGAGAAACCTTATTTTCAACAAAGATGTTTGTTTTTATTTGTGGACAACCCTCCGATATAAGTAGTGGACAGACTCCGATGATATTTTTAGTGGACAACCCTCCGATGTATATCAATTGGGCCGACTCCGACGATTGATATTTTATATGGACTACCCTCCGATAAATATTATTTTTAGTCAACCCTTCGAAACCATTCTCTCAAGAATCACCTCATGCACTCACTCCTATCGTCCTAGGGTGCCCTAGTGCATATGGAATGCATGATGCCAATTCCAATACAGATAATACCACACATGCTAATATATAAAACACGATACATATTAACATAATTTGATCACACAACATGTTATGAAATTTCACAATTCATCACCCCAAAAATTAGCTCACGTGGGCTAATTAACAAACACGAGCAATTCGATTTGAATCACCCAACCAAACACATTTTTCATAAAATTTATTTAGTGAACACTATTCATGTGAAAAGTGAAACCCTCGGGTCACTGTTCACGACCACTTATCCAATCATCGGTTCACTTTGTGAACCCGAATTTCACAGCCATTTCCCGCCTCATACAAACCAACACAAGATTTATTTCACAAATTTCATAATTAACAACCCAAACAACCCATAAAACCGTTACGGTCTACTCCATGGCTCCCAAAATTTTCAATAATTCGGTCCCAAGTTTTGGGACCGATCAAACGGCCGTTCAAGGCCTCCTTCATAAAGAAAGTATACTCTTACTTAAACAAAGTGTAAAACCCAAGTAGGATAAATCCCCTACCTCATGGAGTTGTCGAAAAATCCCAAAGCAGAATCCATAGCGTGGGCCTCGTCGTAGAGCAGCCTTCATGCTTATCAAGAAACAATTAAAGCGGGTGGTCTTCTAGAGAAACCTAGAGAGAAGTCTCTCTCTCACTCAAGAAAACAAATCTGAAGCTCATTGGAAGTCCTCCCCATTTTTTTTTTCCTTTTTGTCTCCAATTAATGGAGAAGATGAGTCATTATACGCTCTTTCATCTTTTTCCTCATTTTACTATTCATCCATGTCCCCAAAATCTTGGATTTTCGACATTTGGCACTATCTCGGCCATCCATTACCATCATTTCTCTACTCATGCCACTTATGACACATGAGTACGTGTTATATGTGACTTTTGTCGCATCAAATATCGTTTTACGGCACCCGAAACGCGATGCCTCGAAAAACGTGCAAATCCTGACTATCTTGGAATTCAACGAAATTCGACGTGGTAGCTATATTTCGTGAGACGATTCCAATGGTGAAATCTGTTTCATCATCCGAGATCTAGAGAATAAATTTTGGATTTTTAACCGAAATTATGATTTTGCCATTTTTCCATAAATTGGAAATTTCTCGGGTCTTACATTCTCCCCTCCTTAAAAGGAATTTCGTCCCGAAATTCTGGACAATCACAATCACTCACATGCATATGCAACGTGTACAATACCATGCATGTAAACTAGTCATTTAAATATTAAACAAGCTTCAAACTCATTGCCTTCATCCTAAACAAGAAGGGATGAGTGGCCCATCGTGTCCTCGCGCTCTACGTGGCTCTTCCACTCCATAGTCTGCAGCCATGGCACCTCAGCCTCACGGTCTTGCTTCGCAAAACCTGATCACGGCTATCCAAAATGCTGCCCAGTCCCTCTCGAAGGTCCATCGGTGTCAGCCTCGATCTGTCCCCCGATCCACCCACATGGTACGGATCTAAGAGTATACTTCGGACATGGAGCGTGAAATGCACCTCATGGACACGTCTTTGAGCGATAGCATGCCGGTGCGTCACGGTGCCTGCTCTCGGTAACCAGAAGGTGATGGATCTCGATAACTCGTACTTGAACGACCCTCCTCTCTTAGGCATCACCTTCAAGAAAACATGATCCCCGACCTCGAACTCTAAGGGTCGGCGTCGTACATCTGCATAGCTCTTCTCTGGAAGCTCTAAGGCGGGTGAGAAGATGTTGTTATGTCAAGCTCGCTTCTCGGAGGTGTCTCACAATCATATCGGGACCCGAGTGATGGAGCTCTCTCCCCACCTCGGTCCAAGTTAACGATGATCTTGCATGGCCTCCCATATAATGCCTCATACGGTGCCATCGTATGCTCGCGATACTTGTTGTTGTAGGCGAATTCCATTGGGAGCCAAATACTCGCTCCCGGCTATATGGTCAAGGGCCTTTCATGAGCATGTCACTAACTTACACAATATAGTCTTCTCGGGCCCGACCATGCAATACGAGGGTGGAGTTCAGTACTCATCGTCGGTAGTGTGCACTGTAGCCTTTTGGAAAGTCTTCCAAAAGTGCCGCAGTAAACCTCGGGTCCCAATCGAATATGGATCTTGGTACAGATGTGTTGGACTATCTCTCGAGATGCGATCGTGAGAATCTCTCGTCTGAAGGTCATCGCATGACTAGAAAATGTCTTGAGCTTTGTAAGTGGGTCCACTATCACCATACCGCATCATGTCCTCACGATTGTCTAGTGGCAGAGTGGGTCCTGAAATCCGTCGTAGCGTGCTCCCGGCTTCCGCTCGGCCACCTCCGGCGGCTGAAGTAGCCTGGCAGCCACAGTGTTCAGCCTTCAACACCTGGCGACCGTGAGACATGTGAGACAAAGTCCCTAAATGTCTCTTCCATCTACTCGATGAAATGCGGCGGCGAAGATCACAGTACATCTTCACGCCACTGGATGCCTGACGAATCGAAGGCGGTGAAACTCCTGAGAATCTCCTGCAGCGGTCGGCCCAGAACCCTGCATCCTTCTCTCCGAAGACTACCATCGTGGGCGATCCAACCCTCGTCCTGTACGATTGTACTGGTCACGATGGACACTATCTCTACGTCACGCCACTTTCGGGCTTCGATCGCTCGCTGTGAGGCGGTGCCAGCCCGCTAAGCTGACGTGCCACGAGTGCGCTTTCGTTTGTCACCCATGGCTTGAGCTGTCCAGTCTTGAGCATCAGCCACTCTGAGAAACTATACTAGGCGCTCCTCTGACCGGTAGTGCGCCGACCACCACATTTGCCTTACGAGGATGGTAATGCAAAGTAAGTCATAATCCTCTAGGAACTCAGTCCATCTGCGTTGCCTCATGTTGAGGTCGTGCGTGAAAATATACTTCAAACTTTTGTGAGTGCGGTACACTTCAAACTCCTGTCATTATAAGTAGTGGCGCGAATCTTGGCAAAGACTACGGCCTTGACTCCACATGTCGTGTGTGGGGTAATTCGCTCTCATGATTCTTCAGCGGCGAGACCATAAGCTACTACCCTCCCAGACGCATCAAAACACATACCAATCCGGCCCTCGAAGCATCACAATATACTGTGTACCCCTGTCCCCTGTCCGGGACTACTAAGATAGGAGTTGAAGTAAGTCTCCTCTTCAACTCTTGGAATGCCTCCTCGCATCGATCATCCCAATCAAACTTGACCTCCTTAGGGTCGGTCCTCGTCATAGAGTCTTCTTGTCGGAGAAATCTCGATAGATCTCTTGTAATGCGGCCAATCCCAAGAAACTCGTATCTCGGCGGCTTGGCCTCTCAAACTCATCAAGGCCTCGACCTTCTCTAGGTCAGCGACACGCGATGCGACACCACGTGTCCCAATCTCACCTTAGTAAGCCAAAACTCACGCTTCTTGAACTTGTGCAGTGTGGTCTCGACAAGCTGACAAAAGCGATCCTCAAGTGATTCTCTTCTCCCACTCACGGCGGGAGTAGATCAAAATGTCATCCACGAACAACTACGACAAGGCGATCTAAATAGGGTTGGAATATCCTGTGCATGGATCCATGAATCTTTGGCGTGTTCGTCGATCAAAGGCGTCACCATGAATGCAAAGTGCCCATAACGCGTCCTAAACGCTATCTTAGGGATATCTGTCTCCCTAACCCTCAACTGATGGTAACTAGTGAGAAGGTCTATCTTGGAGTAGACTCGCCCTCCTCTCAACTGATCAAATAAATCGTCAATCCTCGGTAATGGGTACCGATTCTTAATCGTAACCCTGTTCAACTGTCGGTAATCAATACACAGTCGAAGGGTCTTGTCCTTCTTCTTTGCAAACAAGGCCAAGACCCATGGTGAAGTGTAACAAATTCACGATGAACCCCTTGTCCGATATCATGGGTGGACTCTAGTTCCTGCATTCAGGTAATGAATTATTGGAGTCATAGAGATGGGTGAAATACCCGAGTTACCACCCCGGCTTCGATGCGAAGTCTACAACCTACGTGAGTGATCCGGGTAACTCATCTGTAAAAACATCCACATACTGCTTTTCTCGAGAGTGATCCAAGTGCGGTCTACCATCGTCCTGGGTAAGGCTGTTTAGCCCGACAGTAAGCGTCTTCCTTTGGACTCGTATACTCTCTCACGGGGGAAAAATGTCATGCTTGTCTCCACGAAATACCACAGTACCATCATGGCGAGAATAGCCCTCTAGCTCACAATGTTAATGACCGCATGGGCATCAGTGGGTCATCCCGGGATGACATGAAGACTCACAGCGTATCCATGATCTCAGTCCCTTGTGAGTAGAGTCCCCGAAGATCTCGGCTCCTTGACCATGACATATCATCCACTATTCGCTCCTAATCCTAGGGAGAACTCACATACAAAGGCTCCTCTAAGGCTCAGCCTCTAAGCCCAACTCGATCCTGGCCGATGCGTGATGAATGAATGCGAAGCACGGAATCGAATAACACTCTCGCGTGGCAAGATAGCAAACGTACCTGTATAAGCGTGTCAGGCGACTCGGCCTGGCGGTGTGATGGGCGTGGGCCGCCTGAGACATATGCCCCCACCTGGGGCCCTCGTCTTCTGCCTCTACCCATACTCTGCCTCTCGGGCTTGCCTGTGAAATGGGAGGTGCCACAGTGTAGCTCCACGAAACTAAGGCCCAGCTCCTTTGGCTTGTCTGCCGTCTTTGTGGAGGCGTGCGTATCCTCTCTGTCACGCCGCGTGGGGCGTGTTGTCGAACGCGGGATCACGTCTGCGAGGCGATCCCTTCTCATGTTAATACAGGCTATGGCGACAATGGTAGCACACCCATCTGTCTCGCCCCAGTAAACCAACTCTCATCTGTCCACTGGCCGGGATGGTCGTGACTCGAAACCCTCATGGCCCAAGCTCTCTACCTCTTTCTGAGTAGAAGAGTGATATCCTTCCTCTTACTACTAACTTTTCCATCCCAGTGCAGGAGCATTCTCTATCTCTGCATAGTCGAGAGGCTGTCTGACCATAGATCCATATCCTGTAGGCGAAGGCCTACAATCCTGGCTTACGAATGGACAACTTCAGTCCATTCTCAAATCTCCTAACCTTGGCCATGCATTGTACGTAATCATCAATCGGGCTAACTCTGAACCTAGCCACATAATCCATCACCGCTATCGCCCGGCCTACCTCTAGGAACCCCAGCCTTGGCATGCATCGTGAATCTCCTGAAAGTACTTGCCCACATCGTTCTCCCAAACTTTGCCTGTCATGTCTCCTCTAAGTCTCTAGAGGTCCTTACCCATCTCCACCATACTGGGCCTCACCTCTAACTGAACGCAGCCTAACCCGATCTGGATCGCGCCAGGTAATCTCTTGTATGGCCTCTAAATACCTTTCTCTACCAGATGAACTTAAATGGTTCCGCCAACACTGTCTCCTCTCGCGAATGCTCGTAGGTATAAAAGCCAAACTCTCTGACGCTACTGTGGACCTCCCGCGACCGCCGCTTATACCACTATTGGTAAGACCCAGAATTTCCACTTCTCGGAAAATGGCAAAATCGTACTTCGATTATAAATTATATTTCGTTAAAAATCCGGAATTTATTCTCAGATTGGATGACGGAAACAATTACCATCGAATCGCCCTGACAAATTTAGCTAAGATCGTGAAATTGTCAAATTCCGAGATTTAGGAACTTGCTAATGCTTTTCGAGGCCTAAGTTCTGGGTCGTGAAACGATCGGAAGTAAAAAATCACATATAACACGATCATGTGTCATAAGTGGAAATGAGTAGAGAAATGGGATGAAAATGGACGCCGAGATAGTGTTTAATGTCAAATCGGGCAAAAAGTAAGGACATAATGGCTATTCGAGGATTTGTTTAAAATGAGAATAATGCTAAAATGAATAGTGCCATTCTAACCTCAAAAAGAAGCAAAACGCGGAAAAATAAAAAACTTGGTGAGTTTCATTTTTTTGAAGGTTTTGTAGAGAGAGCTTTCAAAATATCGCGATCCGACTGGCCAGCCTTCGATGTACAAAGCCGCCGCAAGTTAGGAGTTTCCTCAAAATCCGTGAGGTAAGGGGTTTCTCCTACTTGGGTTTTTATTCCTTCTTTAAATTACTTTGTCGATGTTTGAGCTTAATGAGGCTGTGAGGGGACGTTTGATCTGCCCCAAATCTTGGGACCGAATTGTTATAAATTTTTGAAACCCAAATGGAGCAGTCGTGACTGCCACAATTGATTTGGGTTGTTAAATTTTGCAATTATGTATTAAATCATGTATTGGTTTGGAAAGGGTCGGGAATGGCCGTGAAATTCGGGTTCACAAAGTGAACCGACGATTGGTTATTTTTCGGGAATAGTAACCAAGGGTTTCACTATTCCCAAGAATAGTGTTCACAAATAATTTTCGTGAATTAATATGTTTGGTCGAGTGGTTCAAGTCGAATTGCTCGTGTTTGACCATTAGCTCATGTGGGCTAATTTCGATGTGATGAAATGCGTAATTACATAACATGATTGTGTGATTGAATTTTATATGAATATATGCATGTTTATATACTTACATGTGTTATAGAATTGAATGGAATTGGCATCATGCATTCCATATGACACTGGGACATCCTAGGACGATAGGAGTGAGTGCATGAGATGAGTCTAGAGAAAATGGTTCGGAGGGTTGTATAAAACTAATAATTATTGGAGGTAGTCCTTTAAAAATATTGTCGTCGGAGGCGACTTGATTAAATACATCGGTGGTGTAAATAATATCAATCGTCGGAGACGGTCTAATTGATATATATACATCGGAGGGTAGTCCATATAAAATATCAATCGTCGGTCGACCTAATTGATATACAGCGGTAGTCATAAATATAACATCGGAGACGGTCCATTACTTAGATCGGAGGGTAGACCACAATTAAAACAAATAACTTTGTTTGAAATTAGTTTTCTCATACGTGTCTTAGGCAAGTGTGAGGGAGTCGGTGAGGACTTGGGATATGAGTTTAGCAGTTAGACATTCAAGTAGGATCATGCATTTGCTTGAATGTGTGTTTATTTTGGAGCATTGCATATGAACTTAGGTGGAGAGTAGCCCATTTATGGTGATTCCACTACTGAGCATTAGCTCACCCTATCGAGGAACATATTTTCGGTGCGGGAGTGCACGAGGGACGGCTAGATCCTGGGGTACAGGGTTTAGAAGAAAAGCCGGATTGTGGCTTTGGTTTATGATGTATACATGTATTAGAATGTTAGAATTTTAATATATGTTGTGTAAAAGAGAATTGATTAACTCTTTTGAAACCATTGGATATAGTTGGTTTATATTATAATGAGTATTGTTAGTATTGGGCTAGTGGTCGTTTTGCTCATGTTGTGATTATGTGGAATTTGTTTGAGACGGGTTTCATACGAGGTGTTGTATTTAGGTAGAGCTCCGTACAAAGGGGCTACGGGTTTTTAGTGGCGTCGGGTAACGGGACATCCACTTGTATTCCCGGGTTGACGGTTAGTCAACGGACCCGGGTTTAGGCGTCCACGAAACTGGTATCATAGCTTAGGTATACTAATACACGGGAGCTCGGTTTTGGTAAATCATCACCACTAGGTGTGGTTCGATATTGAGTTTAGGTTTGAGATTACCTGAAATCCACGAGAATAGAACCTTTGCATGCATGGTGTTGATGTGATTAAATGTATAACATGAGTTGTATGTTATGTGAATGATGTTTATAACATGGTTTGTGATATGTTATGATGTTATGTGCTTAGTACTTAGCACATAGATGTGTTAGGAAATGGTGGAGTTTTACAGTGTGTGAAAACTGGAACAAAGAGAAGAAATTAAATAAATTGGAATGAATTTATTTGGTTTATTGAGAAATGAAAAACAACATAATAATAATATATATATATATATATATATATATATATATATACTAGATATTATATGTATATAAGGTGGAGAAAATTTTTCACAGTGAAAAAGCTGGAAAAAAAATAAAAGAAAATAAATTTTATAAATTTATTTGGATTTAGAGTGAAAGAAAATAATATTTTTGGATTTACAAGGAGTGTAAGAAGAAAATTGAAGAAAGAATTTATATATATATATACATATATATATATATATATATATATATATATATATATATATATATATATATATATATATACATATATATATTGATAGCAAATTTGAAAGAAAAAAAAAAACGAAAAAAAAATTGAGTGCGAGAAATTTGGAATTTGGCTCTTTACTTGAGTGTGTGCAATCTGATGAATTTTATTGCGAGGGTGTATAAGCTAGTTTAGGAAAAAGTATCATATTACTAGCGGCCCGAGGCGTGAAATTTCTTTGGGCGTATCAGCTGCAGTAGCGGCCACAACCAGCCAGACTTACAACATAACAGCTAAGCGCGCGAAACTCGCGAGAGCGCGGCATGGCTATGGCGTCTGTAATGAAGCGCCACGAAGCGAAACGCTAACGCCTTGGCAATGTACTTAAGCTGGCCCCAGGCGGCGCGGCCTTGGCAACATCAGCCTTGAGAAGCGATACTTGGCGTAAGCCTTCCAGCAACGGCGAAAACGCGCGGCTTTCTGCCATCGTTAACGGCGTACCTTCGGTGCGCAGGCACGTTTCGACTCGATCTTGTTTTAAGTACGTTTGGACATTATTAGTGAACCCAGATTCATGAACACTATTCATCACAAAGTGCCGAAAAAATATTTATTAAATTAAATTAAAATAAATAAATCAAATAAAATTTGTGAAATTTTTCTAAAAATAAAATTTTTCGAAAATGAAATTTTGTTGATAAAAATATTTAAATATATAATTGTTGCCCATTACGTAATGCAAAGATAATATATCTTCATGATTTATGTGTATGAATAGTGTCTCGAGCGTGTTTGAGCCATAGAATCTTGCATTGAATTTGACTGCCATGTTAATTGTGATGGCTGTAGTAAAGAAGTGAGGGCGTAGAGGGGCGTCCACGGGAGCCTTCAGTCGAACTATGGAGCATTTATTGTGCTTGATGTTGATCAGCCAGGTGCCCTAAAAATTGTAGGTATGCGGCGTTTGCTAGCGCTGAGCTAAGCGTAGTAGGTAGTCGGGAAGGTCTAGTAACCTCGAGTTTAGGGCACATCATCCTCGAGCATTCACGGGGGGAGGAATAAAGTAAGTGTGAGACCATTGGTTCATACGGATCGGAGATGTTAGAGGCTAGGGAGATTCGCCCCCAACACTACCGGGGATTAAATAGTGCGTTCGGCTAGAGTGAAGATATGTGAAGTATGGTGGAAATGGGCAAGGACCTCTAGAGACCTTAGAGGAGCCTTTGTATGTGAGTTCTCCCCTAGGGATTAGGTCGAGAATAGGGATGAGATGTCGTGGTTGAGAGTTGGAGATCCCGGGGACTCTACTCATAGTGGACCTGAGGATCATGGACATGTCAGAGTTCGATGTCATCTTAGGGATGGATTGCAGAAACTACTAGGGTCGTTATCGTTGAGTAGGAGGATTCTGCTTGTAGGCGGGGCGGTGCTCGTGTGGTATTTTTAGGGAATGAGCATTACATTTTCCCAGACGTTATCTGAGTCCGATTGTCATGGAATGAAATTAGCGAGTTGGCTAGCAAACCGCCACGGAGGACGAGAGATGCGGACAAATCCACCTCGGTGAGTAATAGTGGTATGTGGATGTTTTCGGATGAGCTACGGACTACCTCAGCGAAAGAGATTCGTGAACTTGACATCGAGTTACACCTGGTACTTCACCCCGTCTATATTTCACGCGGATGGCACCGAGTTGAGTTCACGAGAACTTCGAGTCGGTTACATGAGCTATTGGACAAGGGGTTTATCGGGTGATCTCACTTCACGTGATTTTTCAGTTCTATTTGCGAGAAGAAGAAGGTGAGGCACGGCGTACGTGACTACGAGACGGAGTTGGACGGGGGTTCACGATCAGAGCCGGTACCCATTACAGGGATTGACGATTTATTTGAGCAGTTAAGAGGAGCGTGGGTCTACTCAAGATGACCCCTTCGCCTTGGTTACCATCAATTGAGGTTAGGAGACATATATCCCTAAGACATCGTTTAGGACGCGTTATGGGCACTTTGAGTTTACGGTGATGCCCTTTGGATTGATGAATGCGCCAGCAACATTGATGGATCTCATGCATAGGATATTCCAACCTTATCTAGATCAATTTATCGTAGTCTTCATGGATGACATCTTGATCTACTCCCAGTCAGAGTGGGAGCATGAGTATCACTTGAGGATTATGTTACAGTTGTTGAGAGACCATCATTTATACCCGAGTTCGGTAAAAGTTCGAGTTTTGAAAACTGCGGGGTGAGATTTTAGGACCGCGTGATGTCGGCATCAAAGTGTCGGTCGACACAAAAGTTGAGCGTGATGAGTTGGGAGAAGGCCAGAAGTCGATCTTCGAGATATGTAGTTTCTTGGGATTAATTTGGGTATTATAGGAGATTCATTAGAGATTTCTCCGGGATAAGCGACTTTATGACTAGGTTGACTCGGAAGGAGAGTCAGTTTGAGTGGGATGACCGTGCGAGGAGGCATTGCAAAAATTGAAGAAAAGAGACTTCAGCTCTATCTTGATAGTCCGGGACGGGACGGGGGGTACCTGGGGTGTATTGTGATGCCTCGAGGGCCGGATTGGGATGTGTTTTGATGCAGTCCAGGAGGGTAGTATTTTATGGTTCTCTTCAATTGAAGAATCATGAGCAGAATTACCCCACACACGACATAGAGTTGGCGGCTGTAGTCTTCGCCTTGAAGATTTGGCGCCACTACTTATATGGTGAGGAGTTCGAGGTGTACTAAGACCATAAAAGTCTGAAGTATATTTTCACGCAGCGAGACCTCAACATGGCCTTGGCGAATGGATGGAGTTCCTGGGGATTATGACTTCACTTCATTACCATCCCGAGTAAGGCAAATGTGGTGGGCGTGCGGCTCAGTGGAAGTCACGGAGCGTTAGCTAAGTATAGCTCTCGGGGTGGCGGATGCTCGAGGCTGTGGGCCAGTTTGAGGCTGATTATAACGGCTTGAGACTAGGGGGTACAGCAGGGAGTTTGAGTGGCACCACCCAGTCTGCGGTGAGCGAGTGATTGAGTCAGTGGCAAGGCGTAGAGATGGTGTCCATCGGGGCCAGAATGCAATTCAAATGCGGGTGATGAGAGCTGGACCGTTCCACGGAGATGGTAGTCTTGATATAGGGAAGGGTAGTGGTTCCCGGGTTGTTGATTTGAGAGGAGATTCTCAGGGAGTTTCACTTCTCTCGATTTCTTGGGTGCATCCGGGGTGGCACAGTGTACCAGATCTTCGTCGCGATGTGCTAGACGGAATGAAGAGACACGTAGGGGACTTTGTGCGGCGATGTCTCACATGTTAGTGAGTTAAATTTGACACGAAGCGGCCCGGGGCTACCGACCATTGAAGGTAGCTAAGTGGAAGTGGGAGCACGTCACGATGCTGTGACCAGCACCCACGAGGCGCGGCATAAGCATGACGGTATGGGTGATAGTGGGCCAGGCTCCACGAAGTGACATTTTCTAACCCGTACGGATGACCTTCGCCTTGGAGAGATTCTTCAGGTTGTACATTCGAGAGATGGTCAGGCTGCATGGGTCACCGGTATCCATAGTATCGGATAGGGACTGAGGTTTCTGACTCCCTTTTGGAAAAGTTTCCAAAAGGCTATGGGCACACAGCTGATGATGAGTACAGCTTTCCTCCCTCAGACAAATGGTCAGTCTGAGAGGACTATCTAGGTATTAAGGGACATCTCTTCTGAGCATGCGTCTAGATCATAAAAATTAGTTGGGAGGAGCATTTTCCCTTAGTCGGTCGCTACAACAACGGGTTATCGGGCGTGTATACGGATGGCAGTATGAGGCCTTATATGGGAGGTACATACGGGTCACCATTATGTTGGGCGAGGTGGGGAGAGAGCTCCATTGCGGTCCTGATTTGATTAGAGACACATTCGAAGGTGGCTTAATATGGCGGTGTCTTCTCACATTTCAGAGGCGGCGGAAAACTATCACGGATCTCTGACTGTCGACCCTTAGAGTTGTTCGAGTTGAGGATCATGCATCTTCTTGAAGGTTATGCACAGAAAGGTGGTTAGATTCGTGGCGCGGGGAAGTTATCGCCCAGGGTTTATTGGGCCGCTGGGTGCGGAGGATAGGGGCGTTGTAGGCGTGCGGCGGCTGCAGCCCGGCATGTCATGTGTCCGTGGTGTTCCGTCTCCGTGCTCCGGGAGGCGCCGCCAGTCGGCTCATGTGGTGGATTGGGGACCAGTTGAGGTTGACACTTGATGGGACCTTCGAGGGGGACCGGTATGCATTACGGATAGCCGTGATCGGGTTTTGCGATGAAGGCGTGAGGCTAGTGTAGAGTGTTATGGCGCTAGCGTGGGTGGAGGGTCGATGTGGGGCGAGGACGCGATGCGGGCCGTCTATCCGCTTCTTGTTTAGGGATGAAGGTACGTGGTTTTGAGTCGTTTAAGATTTAAATGTTTGCATGCATGGTAGGAGTGCACGTTGCACATGCATGTGAGTGATTGTGATCGTCTGAGATTTCGGGACGAAATTCGCTGGGGAGGAGAATGTAATGCCAGGAATTTCCAATTTCTGGAAAAATGGCAAAATCGTAATTTCGATTATAAAATTGTTATTTCGGTTAAAAATCCAGAATTTATTCTCTAGATCTCGGATTACAAAGAAAGCAGTTTCCTTTGTTGGAATAGTCTCGCGAAATCCTAATTGCACGTAAAATTTTGTCGAATTCGAGACGGTCGAATTTACATGTTTTCGAGGCATCGTGGTTCGAGGTCAGTAAAACGCGATTTTCGATGAGACAAAATCCTCATAACACGTACTCATGTTATAAGTGGCATGAGTAGAGAAATGATGAAAATGGACGGCCCAGAGATAGTGCCAGAATCTTCAGAAAGCGTAAAGAAGGACATAATGGTCATTTTAGGATTTGTTTAAATGAGAATAATGCCAAAAAATGAATAGTACCGTCTCTAACCTCAAAAAGAAAGCAAAAAACATGAAAATCAGAAAAAACTTGCAGTAGCCATTTTTTTGAAGGTTTTAGAGAGAGAGAGAGAGCTTATACCCAAAATATCGTGATCAGGCCGTCGGCGGTCTTCGGGACAAGAAGGAAAGGCCCGGTACACGCGGAGAGGGGCAGTGTGGGTACGGATTTAGGGAGTTTCCTCAAACTCCGTGAGGTAGGGGTTTCTCCCTACTTGGGTTTTATTCCTTCTTTAAGTACTTTGTCGATGTTTGAGCTTAATGAGGCCGTGAGGGGCCGTTTGATCGGTCCCAAATCTTGGGATTGTTATAAATTGTTGAAACCCAAATGGAGCAGCCGTGACTGCCACGGCTGATTTGTGTTGTTAAATTTTGCAATTATGTATTAAATCATATATTGGTTTGAAAAAGAGATGAATGGCGCGTGACGATTCGGGTTCCTGAGTGAGCAAACGATTGGTTATTTTTCGGGAATAGTAACTGAGGGTTTAACTATTCCCAAGAATAGTGTTCACAAAATAATTTTCGTGAATTAATATGTTTGGTCGAGTGGTTCAAGTCAAATTTCTCATGTTTGACCATTAGCTCATGTGAGCTAATTTTGATGTGATGAAATGCGTAATTACATAACATGATTGTGTGATTGAATTTTATATGAATATATGCATGTTTATATACTTACATGTGTTATAGAATTGAATGGAATTGGCATCATGCATTCCATATACACTGGGACATCCTAGGACGATAGAATTGGAAATTACTGAGATGAGTCTAGAAAATGGTTAGTTGTATTAATGAACTATAGGGTAGTCCACACTAAAAATATCAATCGTCGGAGACGACCCAATTGATATACATCGGAGGGTAGTCCATAAATAATATCAATCGTCGGAGACGGTCTAATTGATATATATACATCGGAGGGTAGTCCACATATAAAATATCAATCGTCGGAGTCGACCTAATTGATATACATCGGAGGGTAGTCCACTAAATATAACATCGGAGACGGTCCATTACTTAGATCGGAGGGTAGACCACAATTAAAACAAATAACTTTGTTTGAAATTAGTTTCTCGTACGTGAAGCGGCGAGTGTGAGGGAGTTGAATGAGGACTCGGGATATGAGTTGGCTTGGTTAGACATTCAAGTTGGATCATGCATTTGCTTGAATGTGTGTTTATTTTGGAGCATTGCATATGCACTTAGGTGGAGAGTAGCCCATTTAGGGTGATTCCACTACTGAGCATTAGCTCACCCTGTCGAGGGAACATATTTTCAGGTATAGGGAGTGCACGAGGAGACGGCTCATCCTAGAGGCTGAGTTTAGAAGAAAAGACGGATTGTGGCTTTGGTTTGTGATGTATACATGTATTAGAATGTTAGAATTTTAATATATGTTGTGTAAAAGAGAATTGATTAACTCTTTTGAAACTATTGGATATAGTTGGTTTATATTATAATGAGTATTGTTATTGGGCCCAAGTGGTCGTTTTACTCATGTTGTGATTATATTGGACTGTTTGGGACAGGTTTCATACAGGTGTTGTATTTGGGTAGAGCTCCCCGTACAAAGGAGACTGGGTTTTGAAGTGGCGTCAGTGTGACATCCACGCTTGTATTAAAGTGGGTTGTGAATTGTAGTCAATGGCAGCGAGTTTAGGGCGTCACACATTGCTATAGCTGTCGGCAGTAATACCTCGGCCTCTACAAAGGCTTCTTGATCAAATGCGGTGGTGGTCAAATGTCGGTGGTGCTGACCAATACCCAGTATGGGCGACCTTTACGTCCTCGTTTTCATAACCATCTCCATGTCGAAATGGCAAGTTAAATACAATGCAGTAACTCTAAGGCATAAACACATCAGAGACACTAATCATGCTCAGAATACAGTTCATATACTATGTCCCTGCATTCCTAAGCAATGCAAGTCAACTAATTCAACATATCAAATCATTTTTTTTTTCATCAAAAAGTTTATTTTCGAAAATTTTATTTTTCTAAAATTTTGTCTCATTTTACTTGATTTGATTTTATTTTATTTAAAAAAATTTCTTTCTTTCTTTTTCGAATTTTTTTTTTCTTTGAACAGTGTTCATGAACAATGGTTCGAACAGTGACTCAAAACAGTGTTCTTAGTCAAAACTAAGTCGAGTGCATAATGCACCCAACATTAGCGCCTGGCGTATACGCCTGCGCCGAAGCGTGTCGAACTGTGGCCGGCAGTGTCGCGCATGCAAAAAGCGCCCTGCGCGCCGTGTCGTGCGAGTCATGCACGCGCAATACCACCGCAGCGCTGGCGCTTTATTTGCACCCGTACGTGCACATTGCGCCCCGCGCAGCGCGCATTGCGCCCGCGCGCGCTGCTTTGCTCCCGCGCGCCTTGCAGTGCCGTAGCGCTGTCGCGTCTCGGCATGATCTTATCTTTCAAATGAAGCGTGTATTCGAGTTATTGATTTCTTCTTCCATTTTTTCATTTCTTTCCGGCTCTTTGAAGTACCCAAAAATATGTGTACATTTTTTCATTCTCCAGGTATACCAAAATAAATTTATAAAAATTTATTTTCTTCGATTTACTTTGTAAACGAAAAAAAATATTTCTCCACCTCGAATTTTTTTCATTTAATTCGGGACTAGTTTCGTCCAAATTTTTGTTACCTAAGGTTTTAATTTCCCAGAGCCTAGTGTTCACATTTTTCCTATCCTATCCACAGCGTATAAATTGCCTGATTCATAACAATCAACATGCTTTTCACACCATTCATCAATCACATGATCACACACAAAACACACATGCAGTGTCCTAGTTTTGTTCCGTGCCTTCCTAGGTAACCTCATACCTAAACCTAACATCAAGCCACACCAAGTGGTGATGTCCTTACCACAGTATGCTTTAAGCCAAGTTCCCCAGTACTGGTATTCGTATATCTAAGCTGTGCAAATTTGTGACGCCTCAAATCCACGGGGGTAGTTGACTACCGTCAGCACAGGAAACACCCAGTAGACTATGGGTGACAGACATTCTCAAGCTCGGGGCGAGTCTCTTTGTACGGGAGCTCTACCGTACAAAACTGTCAATCCATCTGATGACCACCTTGAGTTGAAATGGGAGTAATATAATGGCACTCTTGGGCCCTACATCAACACTCAATCAAAATATATCCCGACCCATGGTATATCACATGGTTCAAAGAGTTAAAAGTCTACTCTTATACAACATTAAAATTTAAATTACCAATACATGTAATACATCATAAATCCAAACCTGGCTGGCTTCCTTACGGCCTATGATGGCGAGATACCATAATAAGCTCCGCGTACGAAAATAATATCCCTCGACGGGGTGAGCTAATGCTTAGTAAGTGGAATCACTAAATACTCTCCCTTTAAATTGCATATGCAATGCTCCAATAGCTTAGCACATTCAAGTAAATGGGTGATCTGCTTGAATGTCTATGATCAACTCATATCCAGAATTATATGACTCCCTCACACTTGCCTAAGCCACGTATGAAACCTTATTTTCAACAAAGATGTTTGTTTTGTTGGCTGGACAACCCTCCGATATAAGTAGTGGAGCGACTAGATGATCTTTTTAGTGGGCTGACCCTCAGTGTATATCAATTGGGTAGACTCAGGCGATTGATATTTTATATGAACTACCCTCAGATAATTATTATTTTTTAATTGACCCTCAGAAACCATTCTCTCAAGAATCACCTCATGCACTCACTCCCTATACTCTAAGGGTGCCTAGTGCATATGCATGATGCCAATTCTAATACAGGATAATACCACTGCATTGCTAATATATAAAACATGATCACATGTGCGTAATTTGATCACACAACATGTTATGAGAGTTTGCAATTCATCACCCAAAAGAATTAGCTCATGCAGACCATTAACAAACACAGGCTGGTCGATTTGAACCCTGACCAAACACATTTTCACAAAATTATTTAGTGAACACTATTCGTGAACGGTGAAACCCTCGGGTCAGCTGTTCATATTACTATCAATCATCGGTTAAACTGTGACTTTCAGATTTCACGACCATTTAGGCTCATACAAACCAACACAAGATTTATTTCTAAATTTCATAATTAACTGCTTAAACAGCCCGTAAAACTGTTACGGGCTGTTAGTAGCTAAAATTTTAATGGTCGATTCACTGGTTTTGGGGCCAGTCAACGACCGTTCAAGGCCTCGCCTGTAAAACATTATATAGCACTTAAACAAAGTGTAAAACCCAAGTAGGATAAATCCCCTACCTCACGGAGTTTGTCGAAAACTCCCAAAACCGGAGTCCACACGTAGGCCTCGTGCGTAGAGCAACCTTCCTTCTTGTCCCGACGAATTCCGACGGTCGGATTGCCCAGAAACCTAGAGAGAAGTCTGTCTCTCTCTCACTCAAAAAAACAAATCCGAAGCTCACCGGAAGTCCTCCCCATTTTTTTTTCCTTTTTGTCTCCAATTAATGGAGAAGATGAATCACTATACGCTCTTTCGTCTTTTTCCTCATTTTACTATTCATCCATGTCCCCAAAATCTTGGATTTTCGACATTTGGCACTATCTCGGCCATCCATTACCATCATTTCTCTACTCATGCCACTTATGACACATGAGTACGTGTTATATAGCTGACTTTATGCATCAAATATCGTTTCTGACACCCAAACGCGATGCCTCGGCGTGCAAATCTGTGTCTTGGAATTCAACGAAATTCGACGTGGTAGCTATATTTCGTGAGACGATTACAACGGTGAAATCCGTTTCGTCATCCGAGATCTAGAGAATAAATTTCGGATTTTTAACGGAAATTACAATTTTGCTCTTTTTACATAAATTGGAATTTCTCGGGTCTTACAAATATTCTACCAGAGGCCACCCACCAATGAAGAGAAAAAATTATTGTAAGAAATATACGACCAAATGCCGCTGTTGCCGTCGGCGGCAAATGAATTAATTCAAATGCCGTTGTTGTCGTCGGCGGCAAATGAAATCCAATTCAAAAGCCATAGTTGACGTCGACGGCAATTAGCTATGGTTCTTTAAAAACCGTCGTTCTGGTTTGCGGTCTTTGCCCAAATCAAATGCCACTGTTTGAGTTGCTGGCATTGCGCATCAGTTTGGTCAATAGTTTGTGACCCAAACTAATTTTATCTTCTTCTTTTTTCTCAAATTAAGCATTTCCATACAAAACTCTGATTATGAAGTTCCTCTCTTTAACAATAGAAAAGTCTAGACAAGTGGGTGTGTACATCGCTTTTCATTCTTCTTTCAGTGAAGCAGAAAATTCGGCACAAGACCGATTAATGAAAATTTTGAATTTAGATTATCTCTTTTTAAAATTTTAAATTTCATGTGGTATAGTTTTTAATTTTAGATTTAAGTCTTAGTAAAAAAAAATTATTATATTCTAACAAAAATATTTAGTTGAACATGATTCTTGATATGCAACAAGAGTCAAGTCTATGTTTGATAAGAAAAGCCGCCGGCGCGGTGTTGGCGTCTGCGGCTGTATCATCATTCTCTCCACCAACTTCACCTCCTCCATTTTCTTTATCCGTCGCCTTTGCTTTATGTCTTTGTTTTTTTCTTAATGTTCACAACATTTGTGATTTACGTTTTCTTAAAAAAAAAATAAATTTTACGCACTTGTAAATATACTACTATGAGGGAAAAAAAAATGTCATTCGACAACCCACTACTATGTATTATTTTATATAGAATAGAAATGGACATTATAGTAAACGTTTTAAATCGAATCAATTTACATAACTAATGCACAAGGGATGAGGGAGTTTTATATATCTTTAAATTAAATTCAATGTGAGTTTGATTTATATTTAATGAGTTTTATTTTAAGATTATATTAATGAATGCCTACGATTTGTATTTAGTGTCACTTACACTAAATATTTTTCTCCACAAATTAAAAAAATTTGTTTCTTTTTAAAATATTGTTAATATTCATATTAAACCAAAATCCTACACGTTCAAGCTTTTAGAAGAGTTGGGCATTTAACAAATATATTTATTAGATTCCAAGTCATATAAATTGGTTTGAAGGGTTTTTTTTTTTTTGGTAAGAGATATTTTTGTCATAATCATAGGCAAAAATAAATCGTATGTTTATAGTAGTAGAACATGTTGTCAAAGCCATGTCACACAAGTTGTTGCATCATACTGTGTGACACAACTTACCTTATTCAACCAAATCGTTTTTGAAGCAAATATTCTAGAGATCAAGAAATAATATTTCCCAAGAAGAATAAGGAAGAGTAGAGGGTGACATTGAGCAATAATGGACGGATCAAATCTAGAAGATTGGATCACGTTTGATGAGTTTTCTATGGGAGAAAAATATTTCGTTATGATTTTTATAGAATGAAATCAGGGTCTTTGATGAGCCAAAATCATAATATTTGATGAGATATTTATGGAGATAAAATCTAGATAATAAAGGGATAATTACAATGGTTAAGAGACCTTCCATAAGCGGTGTAGATCATCGCACCGTCGAGAGAATATTAGAAAATATTGAAGCATGAGAATAAAAAGGGGACTAGAAGACGTTTCATGATGTCCCTCTAGAACACACCAAAGCTGAGTTGAAGATTCAGAGGTCGAGGAATTTCCTTAGCATGAAATGTTATTCTTATGTTATGTATGCATGAGTTTCTATGGGGAGAATTCTGTATGTGGGTGTCTAGATGGCATGTTTGGGGGAATGAGGGGATCTCATTATATATTTCACTATAAGAGAATTAGGCGAAAGAGAGTTGGAGAAAGGGGGAACCTTGTCTCATGTAAGACCAAAGTAAAAGACGCAAGTTTTATGAACATTAAGAAAAAAACAAAGACATAAAGCAAAGGCGGCGGATAAATGAAATGGAGGTGAGGTTGGTGGAGAGAATGATGATTCAACCGCAGACGCTGACACCGCACTGACAAATTTTCTTATCAAACACATACTTAACTCTTGTTGCATATCAAGAATCAGTGTCTTTCTTCGATCCGTCGGTGAATCAAATGAGCTTCTCGGAGGCTTGCCGATGCATAAGCCACGGGATATCTTGTATGCTCGTGACTTATGATTGACTGGAGCTATCGTTAGAGACGAGTAGCCGGAGGTATGAAGTATATGTGCGCAAGTATACGCTTCGTAACAAGCAACACAATGGTAAGTAGAGTATCGTCCCTTAGAGAGTTGGTTACCAAGTACTATAATTATAATACCCTAAACTTTATCCAGACTATGTAAACGATGAGATGAAATTTTCCTACTCAATGGCATAAGAAATAATATTATGAAGTAAAGTCAAGTGATGAAGAACTTTATGAAAATAAGAGAACATAGGGTTTTAGGTTATTTGACAAATTCCTATGAAGGCATCTAGGTGAGCAAGGTCTCCAATGTTTGGTTCACTTATCAAAGATGGATTTCAGAACAATCGAACTATTCTTTCTCAAGTAATAGTTAGCTAACCTGAGAAAAGGTTTTACTGTATTTCTACCTCACACCATCACAACTCTGGTTGCATTAAGCGTAAGAAATCAATAATGTCACATACAATCCATAAATATCTCTATCTTATGCGAAAGTATGGTGTTTTATACATGATCTAACCTTATATTCTCTACTCAGACTCATATTAGGTCACACAACATGCCAAAGGTGATCAATCAAAAGCAAGTAGTTAAAGCCATATAAAACACTTGATAAGCAAGAACCAAACATCAAGAATTTACAACCTGAAAACCAAATCCATAGTTCAATGTCAAACTACTCCCAAAGGAATAGACGGAAAGTCTAGAACAACATAATAGAAGTTGCAATGGAAAAAAAATGAGAAAAACATGGATAAAAGGAAAAAAATAAAACTAAAACTGGTAGACAGTTGCTGCTCCTCCGTATCCTTATGATCTCTACCAAATCCCCCCCTAATTTTACCCTAATCCTTTTTCTTTTATACTCCCCCAAAATAAGCAAGATTGGGCTTTTGCAAGTCATTGGGCTTCGTTACACGCTACAACGTAACACATTTGCACTGCAGCATGATCAAAAAAATGGCAAGTAAAAAATGTACACATTGTAGCATGTAGATAATCAAGCTTCAGTGTGGAGATCATCAAGCTATAAGGGTAGTTTTGAAGATTAAAGAGTAAAATAAGGGTAGCTTTAGAAAGTAAAAGTGTAAAACACATCGTACATTTAAGAGTAGTATATATAGATATTGATAAGTAGTTTCACATAAAAACTTTTAAGACTTAAGTACAATTGTATAACAAACTTTGCAAGTAGTTCCAAAACTTCACGTGCACTGGTCTTACATGAGATAAGGCCACTATCGACTTTATTTCGCTGAAATTTTCGTAGTGAAATATAGGAATGGGATCACTCATTCCCCCAAACATGCCATCTAGACACCCACATACCAAATTCTCCCCATAGAAACTCATGCATACATAACATAAGAATAACATTTAATGCTAAGGAAACTCCTCGACCTCTGAGTCTTTAACTCAGCTTTGGTGTGTTATAGAGGGACACCATGAAACGTCTTCTAGTCCCCTTTTTATTCTCATGCTTCAATATCTCTTTCAATATTCTCCTTGATTTGCAAGATGATCTCCAATTCGTGTTTATGGAAGGTCCCCTTAACTGTTGTAATTATCCCTTTATTATCTAGATTTTTTCTCAATAAATATCTCATCAAATATTATGATTTGCTTGAATAAGGTAAGTTGAGTCACAATATGATGCAACAACTTGTGTGACATGAGCTTTAACAACATGTTCTACTACTAGAAACATACAATTTATTTTTGCCTAAGATTATGACAAAAATATATCGAACAAAAAAAAAAAAAAAAACCTTCAAACCAATTTATATAACTTCGGAATCTAATAAATATATTTGTTAAATGCCCAACTCTCCTAAATGCTCCAACTCGTAGGATTTTTGTTTAATATGAATATTAACAATTTTTAAAAAGAAACAAATTTTTGTTGAGAAGAATATTTTGGTGATTTTAAATAAGTAGACAGCATTGTTAACAAGTAAATAGGGTATCGGGTATTGGGTTTATTGTAACGCCCCAAAAAAACTCTAGAATTTTTATAATAATTTTATTATATATTAAGGTATAAAAAATTAGACGAACTTAGGTTTTTTAAAGGAAAATTGATAAATTGTCAAACTGTGAAAATGATAAATGTGAAATGAATATGTGAGCATATGATTGAATGTTATATGCTAAATTGAGAAATTTATTAAACCCGGAAATAAACCCCAGAAAATATAAAAGAAACTGATTGGCCAATAAGGACATGGAGTCGAGAATAGAATAAGCTTAAATAAAAAAATGAATTAATGATAAATGAAAGTGAAATGAAGAGTTAAATGCCAAAAATGAGAAATGTGATTTATTGAAGTGCCAAACATGGCCTTAGGAGAAGTGAGTAATATTAGACCATCTTGGTCTTAGAATGCTCATTTGAGCAAAAATGTTTTCGAGACAAGAGAGTGGAGAAAGCTAGGGTTTGCAAGAAGAAGTGGTTTTGGTGTGATTTCTTCCCATTCCTTGATTCTAAATGATTAAGCATCATGGGAGAAGAAGATTCAAAGGGATTTAAAGGTAAGAACCAAACCCTAGATTTCTTTAAATGGTATTTGGGTTAGAAAAACCCTAATCCATCCATGGGTTTTGCTCATGGCTGGTTTAGGATGGTTTTTGGATGTCTTTGGGAGTGAATCCCATGTTTTAGTTTAGGTTTTTGAGGATTTTTTTGAGAAAAATCGCAAAAAAAAAAGGAAAATGGGAATCTGGGCAAAACAGGCACCCTCGCTGCGACGAAGTCTTTCACCGCAGTGAAGGGTTGCCTCACCACGGCGAAGTTGAAGGGCCAAAAATGCCTCCCCTTGGGTTCGCTAAAGTAGGCTGCTCTGTAGTGAAGTCACTATTCACGAAGGCAAAATTTTGGATTTTGTTAGAAAGTCTAGTATTTAATAGATAGTTTGGGACCCTAATAAATGAATAATGGGGGTTCAAAGAAGAATGAAACTAAGTGAAAAACGTATCGTACCTCGTCGATATTCGTTAAGTGTGATTAGTGCTATTTCACTAAATGTGATGTGTGTGATTTGCTAAGGACTGGTGTGGATCACCTAACCTAGGATCGAGATTGAAGGTAAGGCAAAAAGAAATAGAAAGATTGGTTTGTTCTATCTTCTCCTATTCTTGTTTCAATATTTGAAAATGTTTGTTCTAAATGCATAAGAAAAGCATATTGATTTGCTTTAATTGATTTAAGGCAAATGATTGTGAAATGGTTGCTATTGCATGATTATTGAAAATGAACTGTTTATACAAATGTATATATTGTATTGTATTTTGATATAAAGAATTTGAACGCCCTTAATAAAATGTTAACCGTTTAATTCACATTAAGGATAGATTGGTATACCAATAAGGGTTAAATTAGCAGTAATGCGAACAAATGTATTGATGTGTCACTCCGATCAACAGCCCAGCAGGACAATATCGGTAGTGTTCACGAATTGATTTTTAGTAACCAGTCAGTAGCCCAGCAGGACCGTATTATGTTATAAAATTGTTTTTATACCAGCCTGCAGCCCAACAGGACCGTGTCGGTGACTCCTATATCCTTTATACGGAAAACATACGTTAAATTCGTTAAGGGCAGAACTGAATTGATAAATTGGAATTGAAAAGCATGATTGCAATTGAAATGAAAAGAGCATTGTAGAAATGCAGTTTGGTTATAAATGATTTGTGCATATGAAGTGTATATTTAGGATGATCAGTGAACCATAAATGATTGTATATGAAATAAGTATATGTATTATATTGACATTGATCATCCAAAAAGATTTGAAAGTTCTGTTTAGTAAAATTTTATGATTTGATTTAAACTGAAACAGAAGAATGGAAATGTATAGAACCACTAAGCATGAAAATTCTTAGCGTATTGTTTTATCAATGTCTGATCTGAAATCATGAGGACGAAGCCCAGATCGGAGCGTCAGGTCATAAAGAAAGAATTGCGGAGTATGCTCCGACATATGCATTCACTCCATTGTTTTGAACATTGATATTTTGTAAAAACAATTTGAACTCTGGACATCTATTTTGTAAAGGCATGGATTGCCTTCATAGTGAATGTATTTTGTTAAATGTAAATGTTTATGGGCTTGCCCTAAATTGAAACCTCTTCCGCAAAGATTTGAGAACAGAAACGTTTATATGAATAAATGGATTTGATTGATGGCTTCAGACCGAGCTCAGTTGAAGGATCCCGACCTGGATTAACCTCATGAAACCGAGGGGACCTCCCGGCACTCCAATGGATATAGAAACTTTTCCTTAAAGCGGTCGAATAAATCCATCACGTGGACCCTTTTTTAATCCTTAACATATCTTTAGAAAATAATGCGGACGAAGTGGTAAATTTTTTTTTTTTTATTTTCTTTTAACTCAAACGCTTAGATTTTTCGAAAAATTGTGAGTTTCCTCTGTTTTTGGTTTCCCAAATTTACAAAATCTGCGAAAAATTTAAAAACCTACTTCCTAATCTTTCCATCCTCAACTTCTCGGCTTCGTTTTAAGTTCCTCGTCACTTAACCCAATCAAACACAATATATACATATATACATTTATTCATTTCAATCATCAAAACATTAGAAACTTCTTCAAATCCATGCATTTGTTTTTATCAAAAGATTGGGCTTGGCCAAGACAGCCGGCCAGCCTCGTACCTCGTCGCGAGAGATCAAAGCCCGCGTAGTTCCTTTTCAACTTTATCACGTATACATATATCCATAACAAAATATTCAACATATCTGATATGGAAAATTATATATACAATGAAATCACAAGCGTTGTCTCCTCAAGGTCTCGACTCACCGCACGGAGTCCTCTATCGAAGACACCTATCTCGGGTCTGAAAATGTTTTGAAACAAACCAGGAAAGAATGAGCTAAAGGAGCCCAGTGAGTGTACATTTTCATTTAAATAACATTTTTAGTATATATCAAGTAATACATACTATTACAATTAAAATCAATTTATGTCTTAAACATTTATGCCTTAAACTTTCTTTCTTTCTTTATAATAAATACTTATACAATTAAAATCCATTTATGCCTTAAACTTTCTTTCTTTATTTCTTTCTTTCTGATGGAACCCAGGGGAATAAACACACCGAACAGTTTCCGGGTACTGACGGTGAGGGACAATCACATTCCAATCATAACCACTACGCTGCGGAGAAACTCACGCTTTGCATAGGGTTCCAATCATAGTACCTTATCACGTGTAAGGATATTATTCTAGACACCTAATTCCCTCCTTCAGTTAGTAACCTATAACTTTACCCTCTAAATCCTTACACGCTTAAGGTACCTCGGCCGATATCAGTCATAGGGGGTTTAGGGTAACCATCAGTAAACATTTCTTAAAATACATTTATAAATACATTTAAATCCTTTACTTTATCATTAAAACACACTTGCTTTTACACATTTTAAAACTTTCATGATACTTTAACATATACATACCTATTTCATATACATATAAATATATATATATTGATGCAAGATAAAACATTTCCATATGCCTTAACATTTCCATAAACATTTCCAATAAACATTCAGTTTAACATTAAAACCATTCACTTTTAAAAACTCAATTTTCAAAATATCATTTTCACTCACAGTTCACCGCTCAATCCCGCTTGCTTCCCGTCGAATTCCGTTCCCGTCGTAGTCCTTTTCACCTTTTTCAAGAAAACCACAACTATACATTAATCATAACTTCCATTTTAATCCACTATACACATTCATTTAAAGCCAAATGAACAAATTACCCTTAAGCACTAAAAACCCACTCATTTTTGCCAACCTTTTTCCAACAAATACTCTATAGACTTTATGACTCAAAAATTATTCAAACGGTCTTCAAAATTTATGAAACTCTCCAGATCAGTCCTTTATATATCCAATGACATCTCTTTAAATTTTCAATTTAAATTCCTTCTCTAAAGCCCTCAACCACATAACACAAGTTATTGTGTTTTACATCTAGATAATAAACAGAATCTGCACATAGCTCCACTTTGAAAAATTTTATGGGCACTTTGGGATTACAATTTGCTTGAACTTCCTTCAGATAAATTTTTCCCCTAGAAGTATATTTTACCTAGAATTTTGAATCACTCAATTTGGATGAGTGAAACTCCACTTATGGCCAAAACACTACAACATACCCAAAACAGAGCAAAATCAGTGAGCTACACGAGCTCACCTTTCAGTCATGTTGGGAGTAGAGCTAATTTGCTCTTGGTCCCTTCTATACATTTACAGCCCTATCTCTTATGGTTTTCTTGCAATTGGAACCAATTCATTTTGGATGATTCTAACTTAATCTATAGCCAAAACAAAAACAGGGGTTTTACAGAAATTTTGACAGCATTCCCTTTACTTTACCCAACATTCTCCTTTTACAACTATTCCATAATACCTCAATTTCATAAATCCCTAACCAATTTCAACATATCATACAAAATTCAACATCAAACCCTAACCATTCCTCCTTGATTTTCAAACCCTAACCCTAATCCATTTCTTTCTCGAATTTCTATCAAAAGCATCATCATTCATCCTCAAATACCCCAATTCTACCATCCATACAAGAAAATCAAAGCATTAGACATGAAAACATAAAAATCCAACACCACCATTAAAACTTACTTGTTTTGGTTTCATAGCTCCTCTCTCTTGATTTCACTTGTAGATCACTGAAACTTGAATGAGGAGAAAAAACCACATCTCATACCTTGGCCCTTCACTTTTTCTTCTTGCTTCTCCTTTCTCTCCTTTCTTTTCTCTCTTTTCTTCCCTCTCCTTTCTCTCCTACGGGTTCTCCTCCTTTTTGAGCCAACTTAATCTCTTAAATTTTGATTTGCTTCACGCATGACAAAATTGCCCTTTCACACTTACTTAAAATTACCCTTGAACCAAAAGAAACTCATTGAGGTCCGTTCTAATGAATCCACAAATCCATTAACCTATTATTTTATTCATAACTTAGTCATTAAGAAAGGTTTTAATTGGCTCTCACAAGAAAATATCTCCCTTATAGAATATTTTATCTCAGTTTTACCTTATACTGCTTTTATACCGATTAAATGTCAAAAATATTCTATGGTCGTCTAAACTTCAAATTGACCATGAAATATTTTAATTAATCCTTCCACACATTGGATTCAGGCCTGCGAAATCATGAAATCGGATTTAAATCATTAAATCGAATCAGGATAATAAGCGTATCAGTTACGTTGGATCGCTGGAAACTATCCAAACGGACTCCGTTTCACTCTGTTTCAGTTTCGTTAGACTCTAAGATATATTCTGGACATTTTAGTATTTTATTGATTTCAGAAAAATTTCAGCGCGACTCGAATTCGGTCAGAAATCACTATTCACTTAAATCTCTATTCTCTTCTAAATATCGGTTCAAAGTCACAGGAACTGAAATTTCTTCAAATTCCTTTGCAAACCTCACGTCGGATATAATAGAAAAATCACTATTTCTTAGGGCATTAGTTCTGATTTTAAAATTCACATCATGTCGAATGACGTCAGGAGCGTTCTAGAATTCTAAGCTACCCTCAGTTCTATCATTAGACCTCAAATCGGTTCAAACTACTATTATAACATTCAATCGGGTTGGGGGTATTACAATCACCCCTCGCATAAAAAATTCGTCCTCGAGGTAAAACATTAAATACACGCATCGAGATGGGAATAATGCCTCTTCATCTGCTCCTCATGCTCCCATGTAGCTTCCTCTACCGTATGACTCCTCCACAATACCTTCACCAGCGGAATAGTCTTGTTGCGCAGAACTTGCTCTCGACGGTCGAGGATCTGCACTGGTTCCTCTTCGTATGTCAAATTCTCCTGTATTTCCCTTTGGTTGCTCTGTCGATACATGTGAAGAGATGCAGTATGTACTTGACATAGAGCATGGAAAACATCGTGAATGTCGAGGTCAGATGTAGCTCCAATCGATATGCCTCTCCAATCCCTCTCAACAATCTGTATGGCCCAATATATCATGGACTCAAACTTTCCACGTTTCCCGAATCTTGAGTACGCCCTTCATGGGGAAATCCTCAAAATACCATATCCCTACCGAACTTTAGGTCCCTCGGCGTTATCCGCATAACTTTAAGTCGGTCTTGTACGGGTGCCAGTCTATCCCTTATAGCTTTGATCTTATCCTGAGTCACTTGAACAATTTAGGACCTACTAATTTCCTTTACGCCTACCTCGTCCCAGCCAATTTGAGTTAAACATTTCCGTCCATAAAAGAGCCTCATAAGGGGCCATACCATCACGGCACAAATCGCGCTTGTTGTGTATGCAAACTCCATCGGGGGTAGATGGGTGTCCAGGCTCCCTCACAAACTCCAGAACATGCCACTAGCATATCCTCTAAAGTCTGTATAATCTCTCAGTTAGCCCATCTGTCTTGTGGATGAAAGCCGTACTAAAATGCACAGTTTAGTGCCAAGGGCATTATGTGGGCCGAACCGTGAGAATAAACACAGGATCTCATGCAGGAAACAATGGGCGGCGTACCATGCAGTCGATAATCTAGCATTATGGTGGGCGGCTTATCGATGAATCTTTATTCCATTCTTGATAGGGAGGAAATGGGCTGATTTCGTCAGTCTGTCCACAATCACCCATATCGTATCGTGGCCACTCGGCAGGTAAGGTCCTACCACAAATCCATAGTGATTCTCTCCCATTTCCACGAGGATCGGGAATTGTATAAAAGCCGGCGAGCTTTTGATGTTAGGCTTTCACTGCGACATGTGTGAGACATGCGGGACGAACTCTGCCCAGTATCCCTCTTCATACCTCCACCGGTAGTGTTCCTTTAGGGTATGATACATCTTTGTGCTTCCGGATGCATAGCATAAAGGAGGGAATGGGCTTCCTCCGTAATCTCTCTCGCCCCCACATCACATGCAGTTACCTGACCTGTCCCATGACCACGGTACCATCCTCTCACCGATGACAAATCCTCTCGTTACTTGACTACACTTCACCTTTCAACTTCACTATCGTGGATCCACGAATGCGAAGCTCTCTAATCCGTCTATCAATACGGGACGTACATGAAATGTGGCTAACGGTGCTCCCGAATGTTAGTTCAGTCTCTACCTTGAGACCTCAATTCTATGAGTCGCGGAAGATGCCTGACCCTCGAGTGCGATAGGGAACTCATGGGTCTTCTACTAAGAGCATACATACCACGTTCGCCTTTCGAGGATGATATTCAGTAGATGCATTCCATAATCCTTGATCGATTCCATCTCCTCGTCTCATGTTCCAGTTTCCTTCTGCGTAAACAAATGCAAGCTCTTATGATCCGTAAAAATCCTGCAGGGCCTCGTATAAGTAATATGCCTCCATATCCAGCGAGGCCAAATACTCTGACTGCTAGCTGAGTCGTGTGTAGGATAGTGCATTCATGCTTCTTCAATTGCCTAGAAGCATATGCAATCACCTTGTCATTACGCATTAATACACAACTAAGCCTTGCCTAGAAGGCATCCTGATACAACTATGAAAACCATCACCTTTTTGATGGAAGTGTAATCACTTGTGTTTGAGGGTCAATCTCCTTTAGTTCATTGAAACTTCTGTGACACGCCTCGCGACCATAAAAGCGGTTCCTCTTTCCTCGTCGGTCTAGTCAAAGGTGCGGCTATCTTGAAAATCCCTCTAGCAGACTTCTTGTAATACCTGCCAAACCCGAGAAAACTCCTTCTTATCTGTAACACTGCGAGAGTTTCCATTCGGTATAACCGACTTTGCGGATCCCTTTGAGACCCCCTCTGCAGAAACTATGTGTCCCAAAAAGGCGACATTGTCGAGCCAAAACTGACACTTATTGAGTTTAGCATATAGCGTGTTCCGCCAATGTTGCGGTCACTCCAGCAAAGTACTCTGCATGTTCTTCTCCACTTTGCCGAATAGATCAGTATATCGTCGATAAACACGATCCTGGCCAGTCACGTGAGGCTGAAAATCCTGTTCATGAGATCCATAAAAGCGGCTGGGGCATTCGTAAGTCCAAATGACATGACTAGAAACTCAAATGCCCGTCTGGAGTGTTACGAATCTTTGTCTTGGGAACATCCTCATCATGAACTCTCAAGCGGTATGATGATAGCGACCTCAAATCAATGCCAGAATACCTTAGCTCCTGGCCCGATCAAAGAGATCATCAATCTGGAAGAGGATGCGATTGCGTATTGTTACTTTATTCAACTCTGTGTACCTTAATCGCATGCTCCGAATCCTTCTTCTTCACAAAATAAAAAGCCGGTGCTCCCCCGAGGAGATGTGCCGATCTGGCTTGAACCCCTTGTTGACCATTTTCTTCCATCTGCACCTTAAGTTCTTTCCAATTCTGCTGGGGGGCCATCCTATATGTCTCGAAAATCGGTTACATCCCGAGGCTAACTCGATCACGAGAAAATCGATGTCTCTATGCGGGGTAGTCTGGAAGATCATCTGAAACACGTCAGGAAATTCTCGACTCTTAGGAATGTCTTTGATCCTAATATCATCATCTCTCACCTGTTGCATAGGCTAGATACGGATATGATTTGAACATCTTCCCGGCCATCATCCGACCCACATCATACTCGAGGACAATATCTTTTTCTTACCTAACAAAAGTAATCTCTGGTTCCCGTCTGGAACTTAACTTCTTTCTGAAACAATCCATGGTGGCGTGATGTCAGAGACAACCAGTCCATCCCTAGTATCATCGAGTCACGGATGTCCAACAATACAAATTGGCCGCAAACTCGCGGCCACGATAATCACTCTCTGACCCTTAATACTCTATACACTTTATAAAATTAAGATCTCTCTGTACGAAGGGAGACTACCATCACACAATCTATGGGTTGTATCTCTATGTTCACTTATTACGATAAATTTCGCATGAAATAAGCGAGTGAGTAGCACCGGATCTATCAAGACATAGCATCACTTTCAGAAACTTGGATGTACTGTCATGACCTGCAGTGCTACATCGCCTCCCTCTTGAGTGGTTCTGGAAACACCTAGCACATTAATGCGGGGATACGTCCGTCACGTCTCTGGATGGTAGAACCTACTGCTAGTCCTCTCGGATCTAGTAAATGTGTAAAAGTGGGGCCTCTATGCGAAACCCCCTCATTCGACCACGACCTGCCCGATCTTGCGAAGCCCACTCTGTCACATGTCCCTCTGATCCATTTGCGGAAACTATCTTTGTGGGCACTCTTTAATGTCGGTATCCCACGCCATGGCCTTCACATCCCCGATGCACTCACCATAATGGTTCTTCAGCACTTAGCACACTGCGGCTTTGAACCCTTGGGCTACATACCGTGGCCTCACTTAACCACTGGCTGGGGCGGCCTTTGGCCCCGGGCTCTTGCCACCGAGTCCTTTGTGTCTTTCCTCCCCTCTTGAACTGCTTACTGGAACCTCCCTGAACCCACGTCGACCCACTCCGTTTCTATCCTTGATTGTGCGTAGCCTGGGATTTCAACCCCATGCTCCTCTACGGCCACTAGCTGCGGCCTCGACCACTGGCGTGCTGTGTGTGGGGCTGTCGGCCCATCTTATGGTCTAATCTGGGCGAAGACCTCACAGCCAAATCTCTTGGTCTTCGAGCCGTCATCCACGATAAATGGGACATGTACGTGAGCTCGGGGAAAACTCCGCTCATGGCCCATCCACGGTGACCCTGCTCCAGCCTAAGAGACTCCTCGACCTTTGCATCTGGTAGCCCAGAATTTAGAACAGGCTTGTCTGTAAACTCTTCCTTAAAGCGTGCCCGGGACCTCCCTCTGCGGGCATCTCCTGCAGGCGCCTCCACCACTCCGATGCTCATCCGTAGGAGAAGGCGAAAAGTGACCATCTGCTCCGTAGGTACACTTTGCCTCACGGTAGACCAGTTCATTTCCCTCTATGCATGTGAAGCCTTTTGGGTCTCCCGATCCATCAGTTTCGATGCCCCTAGCTCGCCCCCTCTCTGCTAGGAAGCTCACAGGCTCTGGGGCTGTCGAGAAGCTAGCCGAGTGGCTAAAGGCGAGCCATCTTGCTCTAATGGTGTCTACGTCCTCCACGACCTCGGAGGTGGTGGCGGAGTCTGTCTGTGGTGGCATAGGGTCCTCTGTCTTGTCGGTGGAGAGAACATAGCGAGATTCATCAACATATTCTCTGGTGAGGTGGTACTCTCTGCCTCGGGAGCTCTCTAGTGGAAATTCGGCCTCGTGCCTTTCTGAATTCAAAATTTAATATGTCATGTAATGCATATATGATTTTAAATCACATAAATATTTATGCAATTTTAAAATAAAACATTTAAAACAATCATATGAACATAAAATTTTCAAATCTTTTTATAACATGTTCAAAGCGAGTAGCTCACGATACCCGTTGAAGGATCTAGAGCCGGATTAACCTCATGAAAGCCCAGGGGCCTCGGCACTCAATGGATATAGAAACTTTTCCTTAAAACAGTCAAATAAAATCCATGGAGCGGACCCCTTTTTTTAATCCTTAACATATCTTTAGAAAATAATGCGGAAGCGAAGTGGTAAATTTTTTTTTTTTTATTTTCTTTTCTTTTTTTCATGTAGATTTTTCCAGAAAAATTGGCTAGAGTTTCCTACATTTTGGACTTTCCCAAATTTACAAAACACTACTTGAAAACATTTAAAAACACTTCTAATCTTTTGTCTCAACTTCCTCAACTTCCGTTTTAAGTTCTCGTCGACAATCAAACACAATAACACTACATATATACATTTATTTAAAACTTTCAATCATCAAAACATTAGAAACTTCTTCAAATCCATGCATTTGTTTTATCAAAGGTGGGCAGCGCAGGACTTAAGTAGACGCCTCGTACCTCGTCCTTTGGGGATCAAAGCCCACGTAGTTTCCTTTCAATTTTATACATATACATATATCCATAACAAAATATTCAACATATACAGTATGGAAAATTATATATACAATGAAATCACAGGCGTCGTCTCCTCAAGGTCTCGACTCACTGCACGGGAGGGTCCTCTATCGGCGCACCTATCTCGGGTCCTGAAAATGTTTTTGAAACATACGGAAAAGAATGAGCTAAAGGAGCCCAGTGAGTGTACATTTTCATTTAAATAACATTTTCAGTATATATCAAAGTAATACATACTATTACAATTAAAATCAATTTATGTCTTAAACATTTATGCCTTAAACTTTCTTTCTTTCTCTATAATAAATACTTATACAATTAAAATCCATTTATACCTTAAACTTTCTTTCTTTATTTTCTTTCCTTTACGATGGAACCCGGGAATAAACACACGAGCAGTTTCGAGATGCAGCGGTGAGGGACAATCACATTCAGTCCATAGCACTACGCTACGGGAGAAACTCACGCTTTGCATAGGGTTCAGTCATAGTACCTTATCACGTGTAAGGATATTTATTCTAGACACCTAATTCCCTCCCTCGGTTAGTAACCTATGCTTTACCTCTAAATCCTTACACGCTTAAGGTACCTCGGCCGATATCAGTCATAGGGGGTTTAGGGTAACCATCAGTAAAACATTTCTTCAAAATACATTTATAAATACATTTAAATCCTTTACTTTATCATTAAAACACATATGCATTTTTTACACATTTTAAAACTTTCATGATACTTTAACATATGCAGCCACCTATTTCATATACATATAAATATATATATTGATGCAAAGATAAAACATTTCCATATGCCTTAACATTTCCATAAACATTTTCAATAAACATTCAGTTTAACATTAAAACCATTCACTTTTAAAGCTCAATTTTCAAAATATCATTTTTCCTCACAGTTCAAGCTTGATCCAGCTTGCTTCAGTGAATTCCCGTTTCCCGTCCGATAGTCCTTTTCACCTTTTTCAAGAAAACCACAACTACACATTAATCATATCTTCCATTTTAATCCACCATACACATTCATTTAAAGCCAAATGAACAAATTACCCATAAGCACTAAAAACCCACTCATTTTGGCCAACCTTTTTCCAACAAATACTCTATAGACTTTATGACTCAAAAAATATTCAAACGGTCTTCAAAATTTATGAAACTCTCCAGATCAGTCCTTTATATATCCAATGACATATCTTTAAATTTTCAATTTAAAATTCCTTCTCTAAAGCCCTCAACCACATAACACAAGTTATTGTGTTTTACATCTAGATGGCAGAACAGAATCTGCACATAGCTCCTCTTTGACAAATTTTCTGGGCACTTTGGGATTACAATTTGCTTGAACTTCCTTCAAATAAATTTTTCCCCTAGAAGTCTATTTTACCCAGAATTTTGAATCACTCAATTTTGATGAGTGAAACTCCACTTATGGCCAAAACACTACAACATACCCAAAACAGAGCAAAATCAGTGAGCTACACGAGCTCACCTTTCAGTCAATATTTAGGAGCCTTAGAGCTACAATTTATACTGGTCCCTTTCTATACATTTTAGCCCTATCTCTTATGGTTCTTTACCAATTGGGACCAATTCATTTGGATGATTCTAATTTAATCTATGGCCAAAATAAAAACAGGGCTTTTACATAAATTTTTGACAGCATTCCCTTTACTTTACCCAACATTCTCCTTTTTACAACTATTCCATAATACCTCAATTTCATAAATCCCTAACCAATTTCAACATATCATACAAAATTCAACATCAAACCCTAATCATTCCACTCATGATTTTCAAACCCTAACCTAATCCATTTCTTTCTCAATTTTCTATCAAAAGCATCATCATTCATCCTCAAAATACTGATTCCACCATCCATACAAGAAAATCAAAGCATTAGACGCAAAACATAAAAATCCAACTTTCCCACCATTAAAAACTTACTTGTTTTTTGTTTTCCTTGGCTCCTCTCTCTTGATTCCACTTGTAGATCACTTGAAGAGCTTGAATGAGGAGAAAAAAATCACATCTCATACCTTGGCCCTACACTTTTTCTTCTTGCTTCTCCTTTCTCTCCTTTCTTTTCTCTCTTTTCTTCCCTCTCCTTTCTCTCTCTGGGTTCTCCTCCTTTTTGAGCCAACTTAATCTCTTAAATTTTGATTTTGCTTCACATGACAAAATTGCCTTTCACACTGCAAGAATGCATGGAACCAAAAGCTCATTGGTCAGAACAATGAATCACAAATCCATTAACCTATTATTTTATTCATAACTTAGTCATTAAGAAAGGTTTTAATTGGCTTTCACAATATCTCCCTTATAAGCGATTTTATCTCGGTTTCACACTTATCTTGCTTTTATACCGATTAAATGCTCAAAAAAATATTCTATGAGTAAGTCTAAACTTCAAATTGACCATGAAATATTTCCAATTAAATCCTTCACATTGGATTCCAGGCTCTGAAATCATCGAAATCGGATTTAAAATCATTAAAATCGGAAATCCGGATAATAGCGTATTATTATCCGAATTACGTTCGGATCGCCTGGAAACTATCCAAACGGACTCCGTTTCACTCTGTTTCAGTTTCGTTAGACTCTATGATATATTCTGGACATTTTCGTATTTTCGGCCCAATTTAGAAAAATTTATTGTAGATAAATTTGGTCAGGAAATCACTATTCATAAATCTCTATTCTCTTCTAAATATCAGTTCAAAGTCATAGAACTGAAATTTCTTTAAAATTCCTTTGCAAACCACTTGTCCGGATATAATAGAAAAATCGCTTTATTTCTTAGGGCATTCGGTTACAATTTTGAAAATTCCACATCATGTCGAATGACGATCGGGACGTTCTAAATTCTAAGCTACCCTCGTTTCTATCATTAGACCTCAAATCAGTTCAAAAACTACTATTATAACATTCAATCAGGTTGGGGTATTACATCAGTGGTCGCCACATTTATGTTTTAGGTTTTAGGGTTTAGGGTTTTAAAAGGGTTTAAGGTTTAGGGTTTTAAACGAGTTTATGGTTTAGGGTTTAGGGGTTTAGGGGTTTAGGGGTTTAGGGTTTAGAGTTTAGGGGTTTAAGGTTTAGGGTTTAGGGTTTAGGGTTTAGGGGTTTGGGTTTTAGGGGTTTGGGTTTTAGGGTTTAGGATTTAGGGTTTAAGGGTTTGGGGATTGGGGTTTAGGGTTTAGGGTTTAGGATTTAGGGTTTAGGGTTTAGGGTTTAGGATTTAGGGTTTAGGGTTTAAGGTTTATGGTTTAGGGTTAAGGAGCCCATGCGTGATAAAATCCATCATTTCTGGATTACATCCAATGATCATTTTACAAAAAAAATTCATTTGTTTTCAAACCAAAAGCTTTTTAGATGTTATACCTCAATGATCATTTATGTACAAAACTCATGTGTCTTTTTGTGGATAGTGAATTTTTGGTGTCCCACCACCGACTTCACACGCCTAGACACTTTTACGGGTAGGAATTATGTCTAACCACAAATCACAGGGTGTTCCCTTTGAAGTGTCTATCCACACGTATGTAAGCGACCCCAGGCGATGCGACAGGCTCTATTGGCGATACGAGCCAGAAACCCACGGGGATACCGGAGTTTAATTTTTTCTTTTTATTTACATTTTATTACGTTTTCTTTTAAAAGTGTCGCGGCGAATCCGACTCGACTGAAGGGGCGGATCAGGCGGGCCGGTTTACTCAAGTTTTCAATTATCTTATCAAAACATTTTCTTTATCTTATTTCTATTTAGGTTTCGATTTCACGAGAAGCATTTTTTTCAAATCAGTAGGCCCACAAACATTTTACATTTCATAAAATTCAATTCTGATGAAGGCATTCTATGCCCCTTCAAAATGATATAAAACAAAACATTTTTTGGAGTTCGACTATTTGTTCACAAAATATCCCATGTTCAAAAATGATATGTGCATGCGAGTATGTACTTATACACCACAACTTGCTTTATGACTCTGCGCTTCACGTTCTTGTCTTCCTTCCTTTCTACTTTTCGACATAACGCTTAGATGAAACTATCGCTAAGCATTTTCATGTAGTGGTTCTATATAGTTATATTTCAATATTCGATTTAACTTGGCATGCATTTAACATTAAACCATGCCTATTATATCAACATATACTCATGCTTTCGCATGCTTTCATTTTACAAATCATTTACTATATCACAACATGCATTTTCAATGCAACAATTCAATTTATGAGATTTAAGTATATACATAAAAATCCCATTTACACTCGTGAATGTTGGTTATTTCACTTTGACTATTCAATTCACATTTCTAACGAATTTTGTTTGATGAATCCCACCCTTATTATCATTCGGTAATGTGCTTACACATTTAACAATTCGGTCTCCCATCATGACGGATGCCATTTGGTGCACCCCGACATGTGGTATCACTTAAATGCCATTCGCCATCATGACGGATGTCGATTGGTGCATACCACCAAGTGGGACATTTCTTGATGCTATCGCCATCGCGGATCTTGGAATTGGTGCATCTCGCGAGTGGGACATTGGACCAATTTACGGGTGCGTTCGTGGTCTTAGATTGGTGCATCCGTCAGTGATTTCATTCGATACTTGATTCGATTTAAGGCATCAAGCATTGATCGGTCGTTTACAATTCGATTTATCATTCATATTCATTTGGTTTTCAAACGTTTCAAATATCACATTTCAATTCCATATTCAATTTCGTAATATCATTTCAAAGATATGCTCAATTCATATAATCATTTTAGATTTATTTGGTAATATACCAAAACACTTGGAATAAGAATAGAGTCAGAGAACAAACAGAAGCTGTCGACTCTAGTTTCCCTTTCTTCGATCTCGGTCCTAGGTTAGGTGATCATCACCCTTCCCTAGTCAATAACAATCACGCCACTCTTAATGGAAAAACAATTATCATATTTTTAGTGAATGACAATTCATGTTTGTTAACGGTTTTGGGTTAAGACACTAAGTTTATGACGGCGAACTGGGGAGAAAGCGGCGAAGCTTCGTCGAGCGAGACCTGATCACGTTTTTCACTTGGTCTCATTCTCATTTGAACCCCCATTAATCGTTTATTAGAGTCCCTAACCAATCGGTATACGAATGCGAAGCAACGATTAAAATAATACGAAGTAAATTTATTGGAAGCGTGTCTGCAGAATTTACCACTTTGGTAGAATGGTACGATCCACTGCTAGTGGGTGCGGTACCGAGTTTAGCAGTGTGCAGTGCCACTTGCCTTTGCATCATGGGTACCGGTACCACTCTTCGGTACCTGTACCACTTACGGGTTTTACCCAGGAAATGTCGGATTTAAGAATTTCTCACCCATTTTTCTTCCAAAACCTTCTTCAATTCGTCCCATATCAAAAATCCACCATGGAATCCACCCAAAACAACTCCAAAGGTGGTTTAGAATCAATAAAAATCTCTTTTCCTCAAGTTAGGGCTTTTCACCAAAATCCAAATAAAAAAGAATGAAGTTAGGGTTTGATTTATTACCTTGAATCTTTTCAAATCTCCTCTTGTAGGTTGCTTGATCTCTTAGGAGCAAGAAGTGAGGAGCAAACCCAACCAAAACTTGATCTCTTGCAAACCCTAGCTCTTTCTCCCTTTTTCTCCTCTCTTCTTCTCCAAAAACGGGATGGCTAAAAAATGAGCTCCCAAAGACCACTTTTGGTCTTTTTATTCCTTAAATCCATAAGGCCTTGTTTGACCTTTAACCCATTTAAGTGTAAGGCCATTCATTTATCATAAATTCACTTAGACATTTATTCTTTATAACAATTGACCCCTAGGTCCTCATTTTACAAATTTCCACATTTGCCATTTTTTTTTTCACTTGGGTTATTTCCGGGTTCAATCGCTTTCTCATTTTAGCATATAATATTCAATCATATGCTCACATTTTCAATTTACATTTCACAATTTATTAATTTATCAATTTCGGAAAAACCAAGTTTACAATTCAATTCATACTGGAATGTATAATAAAATTATTATAAAGATTTCTAGGAGTATTTTTAAGGGCGTTACGTGTTGTGTGCAGACATATATTTTCATTTCTATGTATCTGACCATGCGACTACGTTGGGCTGACCATCGATGATACAAGTCCACCTATCAATCACCAAACATAGTGTTGATTCATATCATGCACTCACACCCGTGTCATGCGATGTCCCCGTGCATAATGCAATGCGATGTGCCAATACATGTCTATGTAATGCCACATATGTAATAGATACCATAGACTGACTCAAACCCTGCAATTCATCATGTGTCATGGGTAATTATATTATTGCATATAATTTCCAATTAAACTCATATCATGTTGATATGTTTATGCACACATACATCAACATGTTATCACACAACTACCACCAAGCATGTTATTCAAAATCAAGCAACAACACCCTTGATCCTTGAGGCCAAGTGTGACATATACTATGTCCACAAAACAGTCCACCAAATGTGAAGGTTTTAAAAGTTCAAAACAAAGTTTGCAGCGGAAGATTTTTGTCCAGTAAATTTTAAAATTAAGAAAAACTCTTTTTACGATCCTATGGTACTTGCATACTAATCAACAAACAATAAAGAAGAATTACCTCAATCAAATTAAGGAGATTTTTTTTGCAAGTAAGGTTGACAACTCAAGATCCTATTTTTTTTCCATGTTTTCCACGATATTCCAAGCCGTTCCTATTCACTATAGGGTACGTGTAGGCGTACAGATTAACAAAGGTTTTGTTTTTAGAACTCTTGATATTATCAACACATGAGATCAAAAGGGTTAGATGAAGGCAAAAAAAAGTTAAACTCTCTCTCTCTTTTTTTTTTCTCTAATTTTTTATCACTTCTTGACGCCTAGGGTTTTGCCTCTATTTATAATATGCCTTGAATTGATCACAACCATTGGATCAAGTGGCATATTTAAATATTGAATTAGGAATTAATTCAAAATTAAGTCACCAAAAATAAATAGGATTAATTTCTCAAATTAATAGTTTCATCCATATAGTAATTACTATTAATTAATTAATTCAATAACTAATTAGTATAACATTTAAATATCAGTAATTATTACATAGTTTCTATGAAACAATTTCTTTTACAGCTTATGCCCTCGAGAGTTTTCTTTGTTAATTTAATCTTGTCACGATGGCACTACGAAGCGGCAGAGGACACATGGTTTGTAATTCAATCTCGATAAATTTGATAATTAATTAAACTCTTTAATCGATTAATCTAATTTGTGGATTCGATATTATTCCACTAAAAATGCAAAACTAAACTCTTGTAATTACGAGAATAATTTATGTAGTGATACTCGACGGTCCATTGATGTGATCGTTACATGCGATTCCATCCTCAATTGGTCCACCATTAGAGCTAGGTGAAATTACCGTTTTACCCCTCTAGTGATATCTTTATCCTTAAGTTCCACTAATTCACTAGTGAACAGTTAATTTATAAACCTGTTATAAATTAGAGCACTAAAACTGTTCAGTTCCAGAATTAACACTTAAGGGAACTAAGTATCTTGCTTCCCACAATAAGGGTTTGGATCCCATATCTGTAGGACATGTTCTCAGCCACCTATCTCAATGGGCCTCCAACACATAAGTATTGGGCCTGTCTTAAGGTGGGGCGTAACCTATGAGTGGCCCTTTATTGAAATAGATAGGAGTCCATGGCTACTCGGGTTAAGATCCAATGCATATGATCATCCCAGTGACAGTTTAAACCCTTAATTGTAACGGTATATTGTTGGGTTTAATCATATCTGGTCTGTCTATGTAATTAGATTACATAAAGCATCTCCATTTAATGTACTACATTAGTAGTAGATCAATTCGCATTCTTAATGTTTAGTGGGTAGTACTAGTAGTATTATAGATCGAATCCACTACTTTGATTTACTACGGACTGATTTAGTTTATTATTTATAATCTTGATCATCTCATATATAACTGTTATATACTAAGATAATAGTTACATTAATAAACTTGGGATTTTCTGATATTTACTAAATTATACAACACATGTATAAAGAATAAAATATAGAAAATTGTTTTCATGTAGTAGTACAAATTACATGCTTTTAGGGAACCATGCTCAACAATCTCCCACTTTCCCTAAAGCAAGTGAGACATGTCTCTTAAACCTAGTCTCTGAAGTGACGTAGACACACCCTTTCGAGGTAAAGTCTTGGTAAGCGGATCCATAGCAAGGTTAATTAAGACTCTATCTTCATAACGATTTGCTTGTCCTCTCTATGTCACGATCTATATCAGATGATACTTCGTTTCTATATGCTTCCCTCTTGTGACTCCTTGGTTCTTTGGAGTTTGCCATAGCTCCCTTTGTTGTCATAGTATAAAACAAGTGGTTTTCATAATTTGGAACTACTTCGGTCGATTAATAGAACTTTTAATAAGCCAGATTCTTTTAGGCGCTTCATTTGCTATGTATTAAGGCTTCCATGGTTAGATCAAGTAATACTAGATTGTTTGATACTTCTCCAGACCACGACTCCACCACCAAGAGTGAATATTGACCCAGATGTCGACTTTCGACTATTTTTGTCTGATTGAAAATCAGAATAAATATATCCAATAGGGTTCAGGTCTCCGCTTTGTCTGTGAAACATAATCTCTCGTTCTCTAGATGCTTGAGGTATGCTTCATTTGCTAGCTAGTGACCCATTCCGAGGATTGGGTTGTTAACATTGACTATCCCTCTTGCATCAACGAGATATCAGGCCCTCGTACATAACGTGGCATACGTGGTGCTACAGAGTTGAGGCATAGGAATCAAATCTCATATCTCTTGTTTTGGGGTGTCTTAGGACACTACTCCTTGGAAAGGATAATAATTCCATGTCGGGTCAGTAATAGACCTTTCTTGGGAATCTTGCATGAATGAAAGCTAGCACCTTATCAATATAGTGCAAGGATAATGCCAAAAGCTTTGTTCTTACGATCTCTTATAATTTGGATCCTAAGAATATGACTTGCTTCTCCTAAATCTTAATTTGAAATTGCTGTTAGCCATTTCTTTACATTCCGATGATGTTTCTACATCATTCCCAATTAGTAAATTATCATCTACGTAAAGAACCAAGAAGACCACCTTCTTTTTTGATGTACTTTATACCTGAGTTGCGCATCAGCATTTTACTTTCAAAACCATACGTTTTGATAGTTTCATCTGGCATGAGGTCCAGAGACCTTGAAAGCATTTCAATCCATAAAGACCCTAAGCAACTAGGACTTTTACGCTGTGGCCTTTAACCGTAAAACCTTCTAGTTGCATCATGCAGATGCTTTCTCAGAGATAGCCATTCGACAGTCTTGACATCCATTTACCATATCTCATAATCGAGGCAAGCGGCTATGGATAAAGAATGCGAATAGACTTAAGCGCCTTCTTTGGCGAGGAAAAGTTTCTTCTTAGTCCCTCCCTCTTTTGAGGTGTACGCCCTTTGCCCACTAGCTGGCTTTGAAAGTCTCACTTTCCCCATCTATGCCTCTTTTGCGAAGATCCATTTACATCCTATGGGCTGACATCCTCGGTGGATCTCTGAGTTCCCAGAACTGAGTTAGAGTACATGGACTCCATTTCTTGGTTCATAGCATCTTGCCATTTATTCAGCTAGCCCGGAGATCATCCATTTATCCACGATATGTCAATGGATCATCTTTTAGTTAGTAGTGACCTTTAGAAATTGTACTTCTCCTTCATGTCGTAGCAGGATGGTAGTCTGCATTTACCCTCCCCTTTACGTTAATTGCAGGATGATACGAATAGGAATAGTGGTCTCTTGACTTTGTCGTTCGTTAGTTGTTAATGGTGATTTTCTCATCTGATCAGAACGTAGTTCCTCCAGTACAACCTTACTGCGAGGTTTGAAGTTTGTCATATAGTCATCTTCGAGAAATGTCGCATTTGTCGATACAAATACTTTCTTATTCGAAGGATTATAGAGCAAACCTCCTTATTGCCTTTTGGATATCCTCTGAACATACTTAAATGCGGGGTTCCAACTTCCGGTCTTTCCTTTCAGCACGTGTGCTGGACACCCCATATGCGAAAGTGATGTAAACTAGGTTTATGTCCATTCCCACTGACTCTAAGGGTGTCTTTTGGATTGATTAGATGGAACTACATTCAAAATGGCAGAAGTAGTTTGTAGTGAATATCCCCCGAAATGAGATTGAAGTAGCGAGGGTAGAAACCATCATTGATCTAACCATATCTAGTAACATCCTGTTTCTCCTTTCTGTAACACCATTCTACTGTGGTGTTCTAGGTGCTTTGAGTTGGGATAGGATTCCATGCTCCAGCAAATGATCCTTGAACTCTGTATCAAGGTATTCACCTCCTCAATCTGATCGAAAGTTTTTTAGTAGTTTACCTATTGCTTTTGACTTCTACCATGAATTCTTTAAACTTTCCAAAAGTCTCAGATTTCTTGTGCATTAGGTAAACATAACCGTATCTTGAATAATTGTCAATGAAGGCGACCAAATATTCATAACCACCTCTAGCTTGTACACTTAGTGGACCGCGGACGTCGCTATGTACAAGTTGAAGAAGTTTTTTGGATCTCTCGCCCTTTGTTGAAGGTCTCTGAATTGTTTTCCTAAATAGGATTAAATCTGAAGAGTGCAACATTTAGCTCTCTTAAAGGACCATCCTTTACTAACTGGTTTATTCTATCAAGGTTACTGTGGCCTAACCTGAGATGCCAAAGATACGTGTTATCACTGTGGGAAACTTTTTGATGTTTGTTAGATTTAGGATGTTCTACTTTACAAATAATTACGAATTATTTAATGATAAAGCTCGATTGGCCTTAAGACATACAACCCATTTTCAGGTTTTGCATGACAAATATCTAAACCATTTCTTGAAATAACAATCTCATTATTAATAAAAGAAATACTAAATAATTGTTCATGCAACATAGAAACATAAAACAAATTTATCCTAAAACCAGGAATTAAAAATACATTGTTCAAAACAAGAAATTTATTCCTAAAATTTAAACGGGTGACTCCCACTGCCTTTTCTAAGACGACCTCCCCATTGCCAACTCTCATAGTAGCGTCAGTATGCGGCGGGTTTCCACTCGAAGAACTAAGCATCGCAAGAAGAACAAACATAGTTAGTGGCTCTGAATCAACTATCGGGGTGACAAATCATCTTCCACTAAGCGAGCTACAAACCATTAAATCATATTTACCTTTCTTTTTGTCCCTTCAATTCGGAGAGATACTTTATTCACGGTTTCTCTTCCAGTGACCTTCAACCTATGATAGGCACTTTCCTTTAGGCTTCTTGTACTTAGGGTTGTTCTTCTTTCCCTTGCCTTTGGTTCCTTTTTTGGGTTGTGCTGTAGACCCGCCTTGTGTGTTCTTCCTCTTTTATTCTTGTTACGGAGAGGAAGATGGCCCACTTTCGACAACATTTGCTTAGCCCTCTTTGGGCTAGTCTTACTTAGTAGCCTCAAAGTTTGAGTTCATTCGGAGGTGAGTCATGTTATCTTCTTTGCTTGTTCATAACATATGATAGTGGTCTGAAAGCTGGTGTGAGGGACTCAAGGATAATACTAACTTGAGTACACTCATCAATGGTGGCCCAATGTATCTCCACCTCGTGCATCAGGTTGATCATGTTCAAAACATGTTCCCTGAATGAAACTCCTTTCTTCATCTTAGCGTTCATGTAGCTACGAGTAGCTTCATGACAACCTTTGGTCAGTTGTTACCCGAGCATGGCTGGAGAGATTCCCATATCTCATATGCAGTCTCCATGTCCTCATGCTTCTTCCTAAGAACATCGTTCATGCTAGCAAGCATGTAATAGCGGGCTTTGTTGTTGGAATGAATCCAACTATCATATCTTTCGTACGAGAAGCATTCTTGAGGGCTCTTGAGGACATTCCTCAGTGAGAACGAACTTTTGGTTCTCACAAATTAGCACAATGTGTGTTTGACTTCCATTTAACAAAGTTATCACCATTCGAGTTTTCATTGAGTAAAGCGATAATGGGGTTGTTTGATGACATGATTGTTGAAATTAAATACTTCGAACAATTACTATAAATGAAAATAAAAATATCACGAAGCTTTGGAAAAGTAAGGCGTGATGCATGAATCTGATAGAAGTAAAACACATAAAACCTTATCTTAATCACGATAAATTGATTGACAATTAATATGGGCCATAGGAAGTCTGTCATATAATTTCAAATCAACTTTGAGACTATCTCAAATTAATAATAAAAATCAAATATCTCATATTTTCTTTTACTTAGTAACTCTTGTGAGAAACTTGGTCGAGGTATGATGAACAGGTTTAACCATATCCTTGTGAGTGTATGATATTATTATTTGGTTAATGACTTAACTCCAAAATTGGCGTCGTAGGGTAGGACAATCTACGAAATACATCACTCAATCCCTATCTACAGGAAGTCAGCAGCGATATTAATATAGATGGGCCCTCCAGTAGGAGGGAAGCGAGAATCTAAGCGTCGTTAGGCCCTTGATGAATAAAAAACTCATTAGATTTTTAATTCATTTTTACGAGTTTATTATGAGAATAATGTTGAATTGTTTGCGGAAAGTGATAATTGACTCAAATTTCAATTTGCGGGGAAAATCTGTGTGAGAAAATCAAATTTTAGCAAAATCTAAAGAAATCGGCTGCGGCGAAATTGAGGTCCGCAGCGAGAATTTAAGTCACTGACGAGGAAGCTGGAGTTTCCGGCTGATTCCAAGTCCGCGACAATAACAAATTTGGCTTTGAAGAAGCGAAAGCGTGAAGATAGTGAGTCGTGACTTGAAAAGAGAGGATTGCGACAAGAAGGCGTGGTCGAGATTAAAGAAGCGGTCAGGATGAAGAAATTCATGTGGCGATTTCATTTCGATGTCGCGTATGAAAGCGAGAAAAATGATGTCGCGACGCAACTGCGAGTCGCGACAAGGATGTCTATGAAGCCCTGAAAGATCTTCGCAAGTAAAAGTCGCAACTAGTTTTTAATTAAAGGGTCAAATTGAAGTCGCGACATGCTATGCGGTCGCGGCATGCTGAGTGAAGCCTTAACGAAGAATGATGTGCGCGCAACCACTCATTTACCAGGTGCGACCTAAAGAAGAGTGACGAGAATAAAAGGATGTCGCGACATCACTTTGATGCGACACGGAAAATAGTTGGAAAGAAAGAAATCGGTTGCAGCGATGGGCCCGGGGTTGCGACTGAAGAAAGAAATGGAAGCGAAAGGTCGCGACATCGGTGGGGAGTCGTGACATAAAATGAAAGTTATGAAGTAGAGAAAAACACCAACGAGTGCACGACCCGAGAAATCAAGGTCACAACATGAGCCGTCTTACAAGCGACAAAGTGGTATGACACAAGCGATGTCGCGACACGGAAAATTTGGAAGAATAAGAAGATAATAGTGTCGCGACATCAACTTGTCGCGAACATGGGCGTGAAGGCGTGAACAAAGATGTCGCAACATCCTTGATGTCCGCGACCACCTGTCAGGGGGATTTTCTGAGACAAAGTGGTTTGCAGCGGAGAAAGGAAGAGGTCGCGTGATCGCGAGCCATCAAAGGGAATTCCATGTCGCGACATCGACTTGGTCAGCGACATGGGAATAGTGGAAATTTGGGCTTTTATACGGATTTCCTGGAGTATTTTTGGGGATTCGACCCAGTTTTTTTTCCTTTTGACAGTATAAATAGAGAGATTTTGAATAGTAAAGTAGTTTCTCCTTAACTTCCTTGCAATGAGGAAAAGAAGAGGAACTACAGTGTATATTATAGAATTAGATTTTATTTAGTTTATTTTTAGTTTTATTTTGGTTTTGAATCTGCGAGGCGTACGACGAGTTGAAGCCTTTTTAGTTACATTGGCACTGCGATTATTCTTGCACGGAAATTTATGAAATCTAGGCAAATTTTGGAATGCATTTCTTTTGATTTATTGCAATTCTACGGTGGTTGTCTTGCAGTGATCGACACTCCGGCTGATTCGCGTCTGATGTCGGGCGCTATTTCATACGGATTTGATTACATTTAGATTCTGATCTTTCCTGCACATTTATGGAGAAATTAATTTGGGTTCGGTTTTACTTAATCGGTGTCGTTTTTAATGGATAAGTTCCTGATAGTAGTGCCTAATTACCGGTTTGAGGGAATGTATCTTTCACGATATCCGGGATGCCCTTTGCGTGACACGAGAGGCGAGAGATTCACGAGAGTTGAGGCGTTCTTTTTTCTAGGTATGTTCGGCTACCATTAGCAGGCTGCGAGCTCACGAGTTCATTTTGATAAATCCCCCATTCGCTCATGTTGAAGTTGGAGGGGTGTATTTAACAATATCAACAATCGGAGAGTTCACCTTAATCTGATGCGTCCGTTTGTGTTAGCTTAGATCTAATCAAGGGAAGGATAAACCCATGAATCTGGAGGTTGAAGGCCACCATTTTAAGTAGTAGAACTTGGCTAATATCTGAGAAGGTGAAGTAAAGTTAGCATCCTTGAAGGAAATGGGTGTGAAGTATTGAGAAGAAAAATACCTAAATCTTGAAGAGAATGTGGAATCTGGGTGCATTGGTTTGATCTTGTCTTGAGAGAGCAAGGATGTCATCGGTGAAGCAGAGAGATCAAATTCCAATAATTAGAAAATCTTGGACAAAATCGGATCCATACATAAAGCAATTAATGGACATAGTCTTTGGAATTAATTTGTTCATTGTATTTCATTGATGGTTTTTTTTTTTTTGTTTCTCCACGATGGCCAGTTCAATCCACATTCTTTTATGTACAATTTATTTTTAGTCATTCACTTTTGTTTAGTTTAATTTGAGCATATTCAATAGTATAGATTTTAATTTTTGTTGTTTCGATAAAATTTTCACTATGAGTTTTGAGTCCAAATAGTATGAAATTTTAGTAGTTAGGGTAGTTGACACATGGTCGATATCAATCTCTGTGGGAATGATACTGGACTTACATTGATTTACTCGCGCCTTGACTGTGCACTTGCGGAGTGTCATAGGCGAAGCCTTATTTTTAATCTGAGTTCAGAGAAAATTTATTTTAGCAAAGCCCGAATTATCGAAGTGACATGAGTATAAGAGAATTAATAAGGCTCTAGTAAACTGTGTTATTTTGGGGTTTTAGTACACATATGAAAAAGCGAACAAGTTTTTATGGCGTAGTTATCGAGGATTGAAAAATTAATTAGATCGATATCATGACAAAGAAGGAAATACTAATTTTGGACATTTTTTTAAGAAAAGAACAAAATAGTGCTTTCAAGCGGGTGGCTACATCAGCCACTAATTTTTAACAAGGCCATGTTGGACATAATTGTTTAAGTTTGACTAATCCTATTAATGCGAGGTGTGTTTTGATTCTGGAAACCTTTATGCATAGGAAAGCGAGTTCGACGATTCGGCGGACAGATTGGAGAACACTCGGGAGCTTAAGAAAGACAAAGAATGGAAGGCAGCGGTATGGGAGACATGACCAAGCGGAACGAGGCGGCGACGGGAAGGCCCCATTGCGAGACAATGGAGGATTTCTAGAGGCCAGTGTCGGGAAGAATGATACCCTGCGATCAGAATGACCTCTCTATGGATCTGAGTAATTTTGAACTAAAGCCGGCTTTAATTCTGATGGTTCAGCAACATTGAGTTTCACTGTTCATCCCATAGAAGACCCGAATGAACACACAGGAAGATTTCTCGGGATGGCAAATCTGGCGAAGTTGAGCGGTGTGAGACCCGGAGGTGATAAAGCGCATCTCTTCATTTTCTTTGGGGAGACATAGCAGCCACATGGTATGAATCATTTACCATATAGTTACGATACTTGGGAAGAGTTGGTAGAAACTACTTGGGCGTTCTTTCCCCATCTCTCACTTTAGAGACGACGAGAGATAATAGTATTCAATGAGGGGAAGATGAGGAGCTGCCATGTAAGCTTGGGAAAGGTCGAGAGGTTGCTGAAGAGGTGCGAAGCAAGGAATAGATTTGAAGACCCGGATGGACATAGTGTATCATGCTTTAAATGATACATCTAAGGGCATTATCGATGCTTTATCTTTGTGGAGCATTCAACGAAAAAGTCTTTGAAGAGGCGAGATCGATCGAAGATTTAGCAAAATCTGATATGAGAAAGCTCCATCGGAGTTTTCAAGAGGAGGCGACGAGAGAAGGGTCATGGGTGGCGAGATGGCGACCATGGAAGCAAAGTTAGATGCCATAATGCATAGGATGGACAAGCGAGAGAGAAAGATGCACCTTGCTCATGAAATAGGGGCTTGATGGAAAGAGAAACTAATGAGAAGAATCTTGACGTGACAATAGAAGAAGATTCTTATGGTCTTTGAGAGGTTAAGTATGTGAGCGAGCAAAGTTATGTTTGAAGCCAAATCCTAACTTTGCCCACACACTACAATCCGACGAGCAGTAGGGAATTTCTCATATGGTGGAGCGTACGACCCGAGGCGGGGGCCCGACATCCTCGACAGGATATCGGCGACCCGCAGAGTTTCTAGCGAGCGCGAGGTTGAAGCGAAATGAATATCGGGGTCGGAGGAGGAACCCCGACCATTTGGAAGCAGATGCTGCGGTTCATGAGGGGACCTTGAGAGGCTATTACGATTAGTGACGAAACTATCGACTTGGAATCTTTCAAGTGCGATAATCAAATGTTTCGAAGAATGCTAGTGCCTCGTGAAAATTTAGAGACCTGAAGTAGAGCTGAGCCTAGCCACTGAATATGCCAAATCGAGCAGGTACATTCCACTAGTGACGCACTCGAGAAGAACCCAGACTGCATGGCAATTCGGTTAAGAAATTAGGAAGGATTTAGTGACGACAAAAGACGAAGGGAAAGAAGAGGCGAGGCAGAGAAAGAGAAGAGAGTGAAAAGGAGAAAACGGCCAAGTTGAAGCGAAAGGAGTAATGACCAGAAAAGAAGGAGAGGAGTACTGGCATACTTACTGGAGTGCCATTCCCACGAGAGACATCGGGAGGCGAAAGGAAAGAGCAGGTTTTCTAAATTCTTGGATATTTTCAAGAAAATAGAAATAAATATCCCATTCTGGGGTGATCATCGAATGCCTCTTTGTGCAAGAATTTCTAAGGAGATATTGAAGCGAAGAAAGAAAGATAAAATTTGAGGAGGGGTATAGTTAGCAGCGCTACTTGCGAGTGCCATTGTCTAAGCGAAGCTCCCGACAAGATGAAAGACCACTGGCGAGTTTCACCATTCCTGCTCTAGAAATCTGAATTCAAAGCTTTATGTGATTACATTATGATATAAATTTAATGCCTCTATGTCTCGGTGGTGCGAGACTTAGTTTGGGGAACTGCAGCGTGATTACATTACGGATGGATGATAGATCATTAGCCTGACCCGGGAGGCATTACAGAAGATGTACTTGTCAAGGTTGGGAAATTCATTTTTCAGTGAATTTTGTTATCATGCGATGGAAGAAGCTGCCCCGAGTTCCTTTGTTCTTTGGGAAGGCCTTTCTTAGCAACGGGGTACTGTGATAGGCGTCTGAAAGGTGAACTGACACTCAGAGTTGGGGATGAAGTAGTGCAGTTTAATATTAATAGGAGTCTGGAACATCCTAATGTAGAGACCGATAGTTGTATGGTTGTAAGAAACAATAGCCTTCTCAATGATGAATTGAATTCTGATTATATCATTGACACTCTGCTCCGATGAAATTGAGATGAATTTTTCGATTACCTTGAGAGCTATGATTGTGAAGAGTATTGCCTTGATTGTGTTTAACGAGGAAAGCAGTCTCTAGTATAAATGAAAGCAGTCAAGATAGAGGTAGCGGTAGAAACAACAAACTCGTAGCTGAGGAAACTAGTGCGAGAAGGCTAACATTGAAAGGATTGCCTAGTCATTTAAAATATGAGTTTTAGAACGAAGAAAACCGGTTATCCTCTCAGCTCCATTGGCGAAATTTGAAAAGCGAGTTCTTTGGTAATTATGAAATACAAGGAAGCAATTGGTTAGTCCATTGAAGATCACGAAAGTATCGGCCCTACATTTATGCACAAAATATTCTTTGGAAGATAATCAAAGCTTATTGAACATCAAAGGAGGCTGAACCCAGTGATGAAAGAAGTTAATAGGAAAAGAAGTTCGAAATGGTTAAAATGTGTTTTATATATGTGTTATATAGATAGTTCTTGGGTAAGCCCAGTGCACGTGGTTCCCAAGAAAGGTGGATTCACTATGATCAAAAATGAAAAGAATGAATTGATTCCTACAAGAACTGCGGATAAGATGCAGGGTGTGTATCGACTATAGAAAAATCAATATCGGCAACCGTAAAGGATCATTTTCCACGCTTTCATTGATCGATGTTGGATAGGTTGGCAGACACCCTCATTTTGTTTTCTTTGATGGATACTCCTGAGTATAACCAAATTGCTATTGCACCGAAGATCGAGAAACCACTTACATGCCCATTTGTACTTTCGCTTTTAGAGAATGCCATCTGGGTTTGTGTAATGCTCCCGGTACCTTCCAAAGATGCATGATGTCTACATTTTTGATCTAGCGTATAGTTATGGAGATCTTCATGGATGATTTGCCGCTGTATGGATCCAGCTGAACAATGCCCGCATAACCTGGGACAAGATTTCAAAGGTGCAGCAAGCACTTGGTCAATCGGGGAAAATGCCATATTTTATGAAGCTACAGAAAGAATTGTCTTGGGGCACATGATTTCGCAAAGAGGGCTCGAGGTAGACCAGCAAAGTTTCAATTTAGAAGAAACCTAATACCACCCACTACGCCAAGGGAATCGGTTCTTTAGGACATGCCGGATTTTATAGAAGATTTATCAAAGATTTCAAAATTGCTAGACCACTATGCATTGGGTCGGAAAAAGATACTAAATTTATTTGATGAATCTCGCTTTAAAGCATTCAAGAAATCAAATCCAGATTAGCTGAAGCCTCATCATGGCAAAACCAGACAATGCAGAATTCCAAATCACGCAGGTGATGCCAAAGGATTTTGCAATGGGAGCCGGGGACACGTAGCGATGAAAAGTGCGTTCAAGGCCATCTACTATGCTAGCAAAACCTTAATGAAGCACAAGAAAATTACTTTACTAATAAAAAGGCAGATAGTCAGGCAATAGTATTTCGTGATGTGAAAAGTTCAGAAGCATACATTTTGGGGTCCCATGTCATATACATACCCCATCATGCAATAATTAAATATCTAATGGAAAAGAAAGAAGCAAAGCCAAGATCGATCGTGGTGCTATTAGACATGTGAATTTGAGGAAATAAGAGATAAGAAGGTAGTGACAATGTGATAGCCGATCACATTAAGAGTAGAGAAAACCATCAGATAAGAAGAAGGGAAGAGAAATAGCAGAAAATTTCTGTATGAGCAGCTTATTTCACTGCCACCTAATCACCCCGTATGTCGATATTGTGAATTTCTTAGCTTGTGGAATTATACATCGTAATTCACTCTACCATCAGAGAAAAAAGCTAAGGACCGAGAAGGGTGTACTACATCCGACGACCCATTATTGTTTAAAAGAGGAGCCGATCTCGATTATATGATGTGTACCAAAAGGTGACAAAGCAAGATTTTAAAAAGAATGTCATGCATCACTCCATGGAGGACACTCAGAGATAAAACAGCCCATAAAATTCCTCCGCCAGATTCTACTGGTCTACGATTTTTAAAGACTGCTTTGAATGGGTAAAGTCTGCGGTGATCAATGCCAAAGAATGGGAAATATCGCAAAGGCATGAGATGCCCGCAAGGAATCTCGGTGGTGCGCCATTTGATGTATGGGGAATGGATTTTATGGACCTTTTCCACTCCATTGAAACATATACATACTTCTAGCCGTGGATTATGTATCAAAATGGGGTATAAAGAGCATGTCAAAGAATGATGCCAATACAACTTGGTGGGGTTTTTTACAATGAAATATTCTCGCAGATTGTGGACACCTTAACTATAATTAGTGATGGAGGTTTCATTTTAGTGCCAAGGTGTTTGACAAAACTCATGAGTTAAATGGCATCAAACACATTATGAGCCTGGGCTTATCATCCAAACAAACGGGCAATGGTTTCCAAACAGTGGAAATAAAGAAAATTTCGAAAAGACTCAGAAGTTCTAGCAGGAGAGATTGGTCTTTGAAGTTTGATGATGCACTATGGGCATACAGGACTGCTTTTAAAACTCCCATCGAATGTCCCCGTACTGCCTTTGAAACTCACACCTACCTCTTGAGCTAGAATATAAAGTTATGTGGGCCATCAAGAAACTTAATTTTGATTTTAAAGCTGCTAAGGAAGATAGGCTACTCCAGTTAAATGAATTGGAAGAGTTGAGGAATGAAGCCTATGATAGTGCCAGAATCTACAAGGATAAAACAAAAGCTAAGTATGATCAACGACTTTGATGAGGGAATCTACAGAGATTAGTCTGCTATTGAACTCTAGACTAAGACTTTTCCAAGAAAGTCACCAAATGGAGTGACCATTTACAAAGGGTATCAAGCACACAATTTGGGGCAAAGGACACTTAAACCAAAGAATCATGAGGAGTTCAAAGTTAATGGTCGTAGATTGCATTACCTTGGGAAAAAGCAATTGGAAGATAAACCCTTGGGCTTTGAATGAAGAAGATTGAAGAAACAAGAACAATGGCAAAGCAGAAAAGTCCAGCCTAGAGACTAAAAATGGAGCAACTTTGTGGGAAGAAGAACACACCAGCTTGTTTTAAATTTTTCTTGTTTCATTTTACGCTTTAGTGTTTAAAATTTTGGCTGTATTCGTAATTTATTCATTAGTGATTAAAGAGTAGTTAAATATTTTTATTTTACAGGATAATGAAGATTGTGCAAAAGGAGAGCATTTGCATTCGAACATCTATCAGCATAAGAGACCAAAAAGGGGCAGTTTTTCTTCATCCTCTTGATTTGAATTTTTTTAAATTTGTCTTTGATATAGCATGATTGAAAGTTTGGGGGAATTTTTATCTTGTTTTGATGCTTAACTGTTGAATATGAAGCATGATAGAAGTTGCTAAATTTTTGCATAATGAAGATGAATTGAGTTGTAGTTGTTTTGAGTGGAAGTGAATAAATTGCAATTGCTGAGAATTTGAGTGTTTTTGTTTTGGGTAGCAACATTAATTCAAAAGTGGCAACCAAGAGTGCCGATGTGAAGAATTATAAGTGGAAGAAGAAAGTCGAATAATGAAATTGAGGCTCACAAACTGAAATAAAGGAGGGAAAAGAACAACTTTAGGTTGAAAAACAATTTTCCCTGTCGTGACCTAATTTTTAGGTCACGACATGGAATTTTTAAGTCGTGACCAGAATTCATTGAAAATAATAAAAGTCATTGCAAAACATTAATTTAGTGGCCCAATAGTTAATGTATTGACTCCCAAAATGCTGTCATGACATTAAACCCAACATATAGTCTCATTCAAAATCCACTAAACTGCAATTCACCCAAACCTTTCAGTTTTGCAACATTCATTGAAAATTTTGTTGAAACAAATGGTTATTAATGCAGAAACAGAAATTCATTTTTTGATTTAACCAATTTGTTTAGTATGCTCAGTTTCGAGGAGACAATCAGAGGGAAGCATTAAGTTCAGAATTGCGATCAAAATTCTCAATCAAAGGCAAAAATCTCATTGGAAATATCGAAGAGCAAAATTGAGAACTCTCATTTAATCCACCATCGTAAATTTAAAGAAATAATATTAAATGGCCTCAGGTTCCCAAGACTCAATTCACTATAAAAGGATGAGACAACAAGGGAAAAATAAACGAAGAGAATGGAGAAAAGGGAGACTAAGAGAAAAGAAGAGCCCCAAGGTTGCAAACACAGATTTTATGGAATGAATGGAGTCGGAAAACAAACCAATTCCGTTCTTTGTTCCACATAAAATGGTGCAATCAAGAGTGGTCGATGGAAGGAATTGGAAGAAGCGGTTAATTAGAACCCACGCCCGCAGAAGCCCAAAGAAAAAAAGGAGAAAAAGCTCCAATATATTGGAACGACCTTGTTAACTCTACGAATCACTCTTGGAAGAGCCTGTCCGTGGAACTAAATTTTGAAGCAGGAGTCAGAACCTTCAAGGGAAGATATAGAATTTAGATCAAGAAATAGAGAGTTTTTCTGAATTTAGTTGCGCTATATTGTAAAGAAGATTAAAGGGTCATCTAAATATTTTGATATTTGAATAAAATTTCCTCGTTGATCTACAAATTGAATGTTCATGATCTCCGAATTTGTTTCGTGTCATTTTCTTTGTTTAGAATCAAATAAATAATTATGTCTCTTCCTCAAGAACGTAAATTTGAAAGAATCGTCTGAATAATTAAACTGGAAATTAGGAGTATTGCCTGTTTTATTTAAATTCATTCTAGCTTGCAAAAATTTGAAAGAGTCACTGATGGAACAAATACTTGGTTAAAATAATGTAAGTAAACAAGAAATAAATACAAGTCTTGAAGAAATAATACACTTAGGTCAACAAACTTATGAAACTTTAACAGAATTAGAACATCTTCCTGGGAGATTCAGGAATTAGGAGTCCATAGTCCTGTAACTTGTTTGAATATTGATTGAGGCGAAACTTAGGTGAAAACAACTAACAAGAAATGATAAGAGAGGCTATCCTTGGCACCAGCTTTTCTAAGCCTACCCTCAAAATATGCATAAGCATATTCTCTAGTTCCTTGATTTGAGCCAACAAGCCTTATTTCTTCTAATAAACAAAGAATCGAAAAACCGAAATTCCCTTCCTTGCAATAAACTCCGCAAAGAAGAGCCCAAATTATTCAGCTTCCTGGGTCGTAAAAAAGTTTAGTATAAAGGAAGAAACTAGTTTGGGGGAACAATATTTCAAAATTTTGACAATGAAGGAGTTGAAGAAGTAAAGAAGCAGAAGTTAGTGAAATAAGGAATAAGTTTTGCCTTGTGACCTATTTCCCTTGAACAATTAAGCTCGTAGGGGTGTTTTAACACCTAGCACCCTAATGCCAACTGGTATGGGAGTTGCTAGCCCAAAGTTCCCAAGAGTAATAGAAAGCCTAAGAAGACAAAACATTGCACTGTTATTCCAAATCGAAAATAAAGCAAAGGAGTTAAAGAACAAAGGAATCCGGTCGAATCAAGTACATATGGAAATTGAAATTCCATAAAAAGAATTCAAAAGATAAATCAGGCTAAGATCGAGGAGAATCGTAGTTAACAAAGAAGAAAAAAGGGTGAAAGTCAGGCAACAAGTGTAGAGAAAGATGGAAACCGGGTAATTTATAACCTAAATTCCATTATCTACCCACTACCTAAGCCCAACATTACAAGCCCGAAAGACCTCATTGATTTGAAGGTTGAATTCACTCACATTAGCGAGATCAATATGAAAAACAAGCCTATGGGACTTTGACAAACATTCTAAGAAAACTCCCAAAAGATTTACTAAATTCAACATGAAGATGAAAAGGATTGATGACCTGCACACACACATAGAACAAGACTTGTAAAATAAACTGTTTAAATACATTAGTTTATCAAGAAATTTTGTGTTAGAAGTACTATGTCTGTTTTCTCATCAAAACTGAAATTTAAAATAATGTTGGTATCTCTTAATTCCAGTTCAAAAAGGTGGAATGGGAAAGACTGTGGTACGAATCAGAAAAATGTCCTTAAAATTTTTCTAAGCTTATTTGTTTGAGGACAAACAATCCTTTCTCTTCTTTGCTTGGGGACAAACAAAATTTTAAGTTTAGGGGAATTTGATGAGTCCAAAAACTCATTAGATTTTTAATTCATTTTTCTGAGTTTATTATGAGAATAATGTTGAATTGTTTAAAAGTGATAATTGACTAAATTTTTACCGGTGGAAGAAAAATATGTAGTTAAAATCAAATTTTAGCAAAATCGAAGAAATCACCACAGTTAGACCAGGTCACAACAAGGAATTTAAGTCGCACACAGAAGCTCGGGGCCTAGCAATTCCAAGTCACGACAGCAACAAATTTGGCTTTGAAGAAGAAACTGAAACGTGAACAAGTGAAGTCGTGACTTGAAAAAGGAAGTTGCGACAAAGAAGACGTGGTCGAGATTAAAGGAAACAGTCAAATGAAGAAATTCATGTCACGATTTCATTTCGATGTCGCGATGCCAAAACAAGAAAAATTATGTCACGACATAACTCGAGGTCACGATACAAGGATCCGTCTATAGCCACAAGAGAGATCTTTCGCAAGTAAAAGAAGTCGCAACTAGTTTTTAATTAAAGGGTCAAATTGAAGTCACGACATGCTATGCAGGTCGCGACATGAAAACAGGAATTGAAGCCTTAACAAGAAGAATGATGTCGCAGCCACTAATTCAGGTCGCAACCTAAAGAATAGCTGAGCAGAAGAAAAGGATGTCGCGACATCACTTTGATGTCGCGACCAAAAAATAGTTGAAAGAAAGAAACTGGCCGGTAGCGTGGAACCGAGGTAGCAACCTCGAAGAAAAGAATGGAAAGAAAAGAGGTCTCGAAGCATCACGATGAGGTCGCGACATAAATGAAAGTTATGAAGACAAGAAAACACCAATGCACTGGGCGACCAAGAAATCAAGGTCACAACATGAAGTCGCCTACAAACAAGAAAGTGGTCGCAACCCAAAACCGGAGTGCCGCAACATAGAAGCCAAAGAATAAGAAGATAATAAGTGTCGCGACATCAACTTCGAGGTTATGCGTATATTAGCATTGAAGAAACATTGAATAAAAGATGCCGCAACATCACTGGCGTCGCGCAAACTACTAATCAAGGATTTTGCAAGACAAACTGCTTCGCAACGTAAAAGAAAGAGGTCGCGATCGATCATGAGCCATCAAGTGGAATTCCATGTCGCGACATCAACTTGAGGTCGCGACATAGAACAATACCGGGCTTTTTATCCGGATTTCCATCCGTGAGCATTTTTGGGGATTCGCCCGCTTTTTCCTTTTCGATGCGCATAAATAGAGAGATTTCGAATAGTAAAGTAGTTCTCCTTCTTCACTATCCAAAGAAAAGGGAAAAGAAGAGAACCTGTATATTATAGAGCATTTTATTTTAGTTTTATTTTAGTTTTATTTTTCTCGGTTTTGAATCGCGAACTACAGACGAGTTGAGTCGATTTTTTAGTTCTATTATTTTTCTTCAAGATATCAGCTTTGGAAATTATGAAATCTAGACAAATTTCTCGGAATGCATTTCTTTCGTATTTATTGCAATTACAAAGGGTCGCACGTGATCGACACTCCACTCTTGATTCGCAATGCCGTAATCGTAGCCGCAACTCATCCGGGATTTGATTTACATTTAGTTATAGTCTTCCGCATTTATGGAGAATTAATTTGGGTCTGCTTTTACTTAATCTAAGGTCATTTTTAATGGATAAGTTCCCAATAGCAAGACTTTAGTACCAAGCCAGAGGAATGTATCTTACTCGATATCCGTGATGCCCTCTCGGCGCGGACAATGCAGACTCCGAGATCTCCTCGAGAGTCGAGAGCGTTTCTTTTTCTCGGGCGTTCACCACCATTGACGAACTGCCGAGCTCGAGAGTTCATTTTGATAAATCCCCATTCGCCATAATTGAAGTCGGAGGGGTGTATTTAACAATATTTCAACAATCGTAGAGTTCAATTTTAATCCATGTGTACGCCCCGATCCCCGTGTTAGCTTAGGATCTAATCAAGGAAAGGGATAAACCCATAGATTTGAGGTTGAGCCACCATTTAAGTAGTAGAACTGAAGCACATCCTAAGAAGGTGAAGTAAAGTTCTCACACAACAGAAATGGGAGCGGTTATCGAAAGAAAAATACCCATCTGGAAAAGAGAACGCTGAATACTGGTAGTCGGGTTTGATCTTTGTCTTCGAGAGAAGCAAGGATATTAAATCAAAGAATGGAGAGATCTAATTCCAATAATTAGAAAAATCTTGACAAAAATCGGGGATCCATACATAGAACAGAGAATGGACATAGCGCCGAGAATCGACTGCTCCATTATATTTCACGATGGTTTTTTTTGTTTCACAAAGAACCGATTCAATCCATTCTTTATGTACAATTTATTTTTAGTCATTCACTTTTGTTTAGTTTAATTTGAGCATATTCACAGAGATTTTAATTTTTGCTGTTTCGATAAAATTTTCACTATGAGTTTTGAGTCCAAATTGTATGAAATTTAGTAGTTTGGCAGTTTCACCTGCACCGCTATCAATCTGCGGGAATGATACCCGGACTTACATTCGCATTTACTACTTGTATGACTTGTGCAATTTGTAGTGTCATAGACTCCAACCCTATTTTTTAATCCCCAGATGTAGAGAAAATCGATGGAAGCCAAATTATCCAGTTTTTATTATGAGTATAAGATAATTGTAAGGCTCTGGTAGCTGTGTTATTTTGAGGGGTTTTAGTCTATATAGAAAAAGGCGAACAACCCTATCTATATCTCACGGTGTTGCACTAATAATATAGGACCGTAGGGTATATTGTCATATAACCTTTTCCCACTCACTATTTTGAAATAAGTGTTTTCTATTTATAAAACATCATATGTCTTATAATCCTAGCCAATTATTATATCCTATATAATTAATTACTAAGATGTGAACTCTAATCAAATTATGAGTCCAATCCTATTAGTACCGAAGTTAATTAGACACCCATCCATAAATTGCTGGCCTAACTATTAGGTAAACCTAGTATATAAAATAGTTGGGCCTAAGTCAAATTTACCATTAATCAATAAAATCTTTATTTTATTAGCGTTGGAAAAATCTAGGCTTTTCAAGATGATGAACAAAACCATAAATTAAATTAATATGAATTTAACAAGTTTAGCTAATTAAACTAAGAACATTATTTAATTAATTGTTCCATCAAAGATGAACAAGATAAGCACATAGGACAATCCTAATTATCATGTTCAAGGAAAAATGATATGTATGCGAAATCAATAAATGTGGGCATTCATGTATGGCATGTTAAATGCATGGACATGTTATACATATACAAGATTATCAAATAATGCAAGAATGCCCACATACACAATAATATGCATATACAGATAGACCGCTTTGATACCAAATGAAGGTTTTTAAAGTTCAAAACAAAGTTTGCAGCGGAAGATTTTGGTCCAGTAAATTTTAAAATTAATAAAAACTCTTTTAACGATCCTATGGTACATGCAAACTAATCAACAAACAATAAAGAAGAATTACCTCAATCAAATTAAGACAACCACAACTCAAGATCTTTTTTTTTTTTCCATGTTTTCCACGATCTTCCAAGTCGTTCCTCTTCACTACAAGGTACATGTGGGCGTACAAATTAACAAAGGTTTTGTTTTTAGAACTCTTGATATTCCCAACACATGAGATCAAGAGGGTTAGATGGAGGCAAAAAATAGTAAAACTCTTTTCTTTTTTTTTCTCTAATATTTTATCACTTCGACGCCTCTAGGGTTTTAGCTTTCCCCTATTTATAATATGCCTAATTATCTCAAACCTTACTGGATGAAGTGGCATATTTAAATATTGAATTAAAATTAATTCAAAATTAAGTGACCAAAAATAAATAGATTAATTCTCAAATTAACCAAGCTTCATCCATATAGTAATTACATTAATTAATTAATTAATGTTATTAATTTCTCAAATTAATCGTTTATCCATAGATTTTACTATTAATTAATTAATTCAATAATTAATTAATTAACATTTAATTATCCAATAATTACTACATAGCTGCTATGAAACAATTTCTTTTACAACTATACCCACCAAGGGATTTCTTTTTTAATTTAATCATGTACAATGTTTTTTACAGAGGCGGCCCGGGGACCTGTAATTCCAAGCTCCAATAAATTTGATAATTAATTAAACTATTTAATCAATTAATCTAATTTATTAGTTCCAGTATTATACCCACTAAAAATCAAACCGAACTCTTGTAATTATAGAATAATTTACTTATCATACTCATGTACTCCATTAATAAGGATCATTACATGCAATTCAATCCTCCAAAATTGGTCCACTATTGGGAAAGCTAGGTGAAATTACCGTTTTACTCCTCTAAAGGATATCTTTATCCTTAAGTTCCATTAATTCACTAAGAAGAGTTAATTTATAAACTCGTTATAAATTAGAGAGCGCTCAAACTCGTTTCGCCTCTAGAATTAACACTTATGGAACCGATTATCCGCTTCTCTCAAGAACTAGCTTGGGATTCCATATCTCAGAGAACATGCTCAGCCTCACCTATCTCTCAATGGGCCTTCAAGACAGCAAGTATTAGCCTGGGTTTTAGACAGACCGGTAACCTATGAATCAAAAGGCCATATTGAAATAGATAGGAGTCCATGTCTACTCAGATTAAGATCAATCGCATATGATCATCTGACAATTCGCTTAAAACTCTAATTGTAACGATATATTATTTAAGAGTTTAATCCATGTCTAGTCCTCGTCCTATGTAATCAGGACAAAGCACCTTCATTTTATCAGTCACTACATCAGTAATCCAGATCAAGATTACTGCATTCTTAATGTTCGTTGGACTGCATTTTAGCAAAGATTATAGATCAAAAGATCCCTACTTTGATTTACTGACTTGACAATTTAGTTTATTATCTATAATCTTGATCATCTCATATATAACTGTTATATACTAAGATAATAGTTACATTAATAAACTTAGGAATTTTTTATATTTACTAAATTATACAACACATGTATAAAGAATCAAATATAGAAATTTTTTTTCATGAAGTAGTACAAATTACATGCTTTTAGGGCGCCATGCCTAACAAAACGGCCCCAAGATAAGCCATAAACAGGCTACCACAACCAGCCATCCATAAGCCTCAATCATGCCTTAAATAGGACCTAAAAATAGTCCCAAATTTAGTCCCATAGTAGCACTGAATTCAGTCCTAATCAGTCTTGAAATCCGTCCTAAACCGGGCCCCTAAACAATCCATAAGACTGGATTACACACAAGCCACAAGATCGGCCACAAAAACAGTTTCAAAATAGGCCATAACAGCCCCAAATATGACCACCAAACCGGCCATGGGACGGACCCAAATCAATCATGAAATCAGCACCAAAATCAGTCCTAAAATCTGGACACAAACAAATAAACAACCTAAATTGTGGCAATCCCGATAAATGGACCACAACTTGGGCTGTAGAGGTCTAAATTAGTTGATTCAAAAGCCTAATATCAAGTTCACAAATGCAACTACAACTTCTATGAGGACACAAGTCCAAATTCCATACATTTCCCAACCTAAAACCAGTCCTAAAATCCAGATAGTATGTTGGGTCGAAACAGGGTAGCCTTATCACAAGCCAAAAATCCGACCAAATAGTCGCTTAAGGCAGAAAACACTACCAAGCAACCCTTAGGGTTGAAATAACCAATGGAGGAAGAATCCATACCTCTTGGAGAGTAGCCCTTGTTGAGTAAATGAACTTTAACTCTCGGCTTGGGAACTCCGACCGTCGGAATGCCTGTAAACTAGAGGAAGAAGCTTCCTCCTTCTCTCTCCCTTTCTCTCTTTCTCTCTTTCTCTCCTTCCTCCTCTCTTTGTTTCTTCCCTTTTTTTTTTTTTGGATTCTCCACCGAATTCCCTCCCCCACTCTCACTTCCTTTCTTTGTATAGACTTGACACATGGCACTTATCATGCCATGTGTCACCACTCATATTTAGCCACCACCTCATCCTCCTCATGCATGCCTCTAACCATGACACCTCACTATGCCAAGTGTCACCATGCTATGTGTCACATGGCATGTGTCATCATGCCATGTGTCACCCGACCCTGTTGCCTCAAAAAACGTGAAATTTCAATCATCTCGGAATTCAACGAAATTCGCCTGGGCAACTAGATTTTCGCGAGACGAATTCAACGGTGTTGTCCATTTCATCAACTGAGATCTAGGAAATTTCCAGGTTTTCAACCTATACTGTAGCGGCAATTTACTGTTTTGCCATTTTTTAGAAAAATTCGATTTTTCTCAGGTTTTACAATTTCTATTCCATTTCTTTTCTCCATTTATCCTTAAATAGGAACAAGTTTTATGAACATAATTAGGTTCAATATATCATATAAGGTCACAATATGAACTTATTCTTCAATCTTAAATAATCGTCGATGAACACTTTGTTGAGAACTTTTTTCAACACTGACTCTTACTGTATTTGCTATAAGTACTAGTTCACTCCCACTTGATTCAAACATCAATTTTAATCTAGGTTTAGATCGTAGATTAGGATCCATCATTAAAAAAAATGTAAATCGTTATCAATTTCACCTGTATGTGCGAAATTCTCCTCTAAGAACGTAACATATCATGATTCTAATTCAACTACTATTTCATCTTCATGCTCACTTATGAACATATGACCCTTAGAGTGTCTAATATATCTTATGAAGACATCTTTCATTTCTATAGAGTTTAATTCTCATATTCATAAGAAGGAATATTGTTAACATAATTCTTTGACCGCCAAGGTTGCTACTTGTTAAAGGTCATGCTTATTGTTATTGTGTAACTCATATAGGGTAAATGGAACTGACATTAAGAGTATTATGGTAAGTAGTCAACGATACATCACACAATTATGAATGGAAGATTTGCTTGAGTCATCATTGATCTAGCCATATTTAATAACATATTATTCCTCCTCTTAGCACCATCAATTTGCTGTGGAATCTTTGGAATAGTAATTGCATGTCAATACCCTTTTTATCACAAAATCTTTGAATTTCATTGTAGATGATCTTTGGTCTATTCTTGACATTTAATATTATATTTTAATTGATTCCCAGCTAAATTAATATTGTGCCTGAAGCAACTTAATGCTTCTCACTTATGAGAAATCATATAAACATAACCATAGCAAGTAAAATCATCTATAATTGTAATGAAGCACAAGGCCTCATGTCTTACTTTAACACTCTTAGGATCACATTAGTCAAAATGAATGAATTACAATGGTTTTTCAACTCTAGTTCATTTCTCAAATGGTTTTTTTATATCTTTATCAACTAGACATTAATATTCCCAATTTGGAATATCAATTTAGTGAATTGAGGGAGAAGATTTTCTCCTACTAGTCTATTCACCTTTTCTCATCTTATATGCTCAAATCTTGCATGTCATGTCATCATATTATCACAATTATAGAATTAGTCATTAACAAAGAATAAATATTACTAGAGAACACATAGTTATCAATATATAATGTTATAAAACCACTCTAGAAATAAATTGGAAGCCAAGTTTATTGTTGCCAAATACAACTTCGTCATTGAATCATGAAAACTCAAATGGAAACATAAACTAAGGACTACTAGCCTAGAGACTAAGTTCTATCAAATACTTGAAGCACAAAGAACCTCATGTACGAATGAAGTACGTAGAGTTAAGCAATTCTATCTTTCCTATACCAATACCTAGACCTCAACTTAGAGTTGTTTCCTACATTGATCCATCTTGTATTGGAACCATTCATTGAAACTCTACTTATGCTCCTTGATCTCTAACTACATGATTGGTGGGGGTTACATCTACTTTGACTTTGTGAACTCATGAGCAAAGTGATCTTTGTTACTATGTTCTAGCATTTCGACTTGCTAGTATCCTTCTTAGCATGCTCGAACTTCTTGTATCTTAATTCTTCTTTCTTCGAAGAATCATCTAATCTCTTATCCTTTATTTTTTTTATTCTTCTTAAAGTTAGAAGTTTTAAAAGAATTGGATTAAGCTACATAAGTTTGCTCATTAGACTTAGCAAACATAAGTCACTTCACATCCAATTCAAGAAGGTGAACTATGTCATTAAAGATTTTGACACTCTTATTATGTATCATATTCACTACCACATGTTTCCAACTCTATAGGTTTTATGGGCACCTCATCTTTTTACTTATTAGAGGACATACGTACCTTGATGTCCTAAGTCCTTTTATAATTATTTTAATCTCATAGAGATGTTATTTACTATATAGCAAGTATCTCTATTGTTTCATTATTAGTTCTCTCAACTTTGTGGTCAAAAGTGTGACGCCCCAATTTCCGGGAGTCCTGTTGAAAACCCGTCAACCTGCGGAATTTCTATCTTAGATCGTCTTGCACCTAAGTCTTGGTACCAGACCGATACCAACTACCCATGGACACCGAGTTACTCAGCACCACTTCCATACATCCCTTCACCGAGACACATTAATTCATATTTAAATCTAAAATATGAAAAGAAAATGAACAATTATAGTCCGTAGGGGTCCGATCACGACCCTTTTACCATAATTACATACCTAACTATTTATACAATAGTCCAAAAGAATTTTATAAAAATCCTTTTATACAAAACACTTTTACAAAAAATGTTACTCAAGGCCACATGTCAGCCTCCTTCGCAATCATGGCCTCCTCGAAGCGTCGTCTCCTTATACACTCCTGTTTTGCCTTTTTCATATAGACTAAAAACCCCTCAAAATCACATAGTTACAAGAGCCTTACACTTTTCATGCAGCCATGTCACTTTGGATAAACTTGCTTGATTAAATAAACTTTCCTGTGTATTTAGGATTTTAAAATGGGTTCAGTCATGGTAATCGCAAGTGCATGTCATACAAGAAAATCAATAAGTTCAGTATCATTCCCATGTAGATTGTCAAGAATTTGAAATCAACTACCCCAACTAATAAGTTCTATATTTGGACTAAAATCGGAGAAAAGTTTTATTTAGAAAAATAAAGATCCTAGACCGTTAACTAAAAATATAAACTAAAAGAACATGAAAACAACCAATAACATAAAGAACAAAATGCTGGACCAAATCTGTTCCCTGTGAGAAATAAACTATCAACAATTACAAATTGAATGTACCAATTCCTACACCTAAATACGCTGTCTGGTTTACTGGACATTGGATTTGGATTTGTCCAATATTTCGCTTAAATACGCAAATTGGATTTCTCCATATTCACCGGTTAGAAACCCTTGTTTCTCTCAAAGTCAAGATCGAACTTTACCTACTTCAGAGACGCTCTTCGCAAGATCTGGTTGGCTTTCTTTCTCAATACTTCACACCCATTTCCTTGATGACCGCATCTGCTTTCTTCTCGATTTTCAAAAGTTCTACCACTTAATCGTGCCTCATCCTTCGCATCTATCGTTCTTTCCTTTCCTTGATTAGACTCAACATCACAGGTCAACTCCCCTTTAGATCGAGGTGAAATTTGATATTTATATCGATAAATACCCCCTCCAACTTCACTCATGAGGTTTAATGGGAATTTATCAAAATGAATATCTCGTATTCGCTAGCTCATCAATATAGCCCAATATACCCCATAAGTAAATTCTCACTCCGTGAATCTCCAACTCTATGTCACGCAGAGGGCATCCCCGAAATCGTAGCCAGATACACTCCTTAAACTCGGTATTCGGTAATTAACATCGAACTCATGATTCAAAAACAACACGGCGCAAATAAATCCAAACCAACACTTTCTCCGCATTTTTACGTAAAAAGATCAGAGCTAACGGTAAATCAACCAAATTGTCGCATTCTAATTCATCGCATCATAATTAACAATGGAGTAATCGATCAAGACATCCAATCAGAATCGCAATTGCCGAGAAGAAATGAATTCCGTAAATTGGCCTAGATTTCACAATTTTCAAGCAATACTTAAGAAGAAAATAACATAAAATAAAAATCCACTTCTTCAACTGTTTACGCTTAGCGCATTCATATCCAAAAGAAAAGAAAGAAAAAAATCTACTTAAACTATAAGTTAATGAACCCTTCTTCTTCTGCCATGGGTATTGAGATTGAAAAAGTTAGAAGTTACTTTACTATTCTAACACTATCTATTTATAACTGTCAAAAGAAGATGGGCCGAATGCACAACAAAAGGTAGAATTCCCAGAAGAAAAAGCTCATATTACTATCGCAGGTCGCAACTTTGATGTCGCGGACTGATTCCTTATCTACTCCAGCCTGGCCAGGACCAGGCGTTTCTTCGCCTGCGACTGTGCTTCATAAAACTCAAGATAAGGGTCGCGACCTCAATTGTGGTCGCGACCTCTTTGGCTTTGTTGTTCACAAGAATTGATGTCACGACCTTAGTCTCGCACGCAACTCGTTATCGCTCCTTCATTGCATTCCTCGAGTCACGGCCTCAGCTTTTAGGCTAAACTTCCCTTTACTTGTCACCACTTTAGTTCCGAGTCAGACTTTCTCTCTCACACAGACGTACATCGCGACCGCCAGTTACACTCATTACTGCTTTCTACCGCTCTAACCTCGTGTCGTGATTCTCTTTCAAGTTGCAACCTCCTTGGTCTTCGCCTTGATATGTTCAGACTCTAGGGTTGCGACCAATAATCGGTCGCGACCGCTGATCGCTCGGCTTTAAACGGTCGTGACCTCAAAATGAAGTCGCGACCTCACGCTACTCCTTCTTTGGCTGCGTGTTGTCTCGCCTGTTTAACTATTAATTACACTGATGTCGATGTCACAGGGTATTCAGTCGCGACCTTGAGGTTCTCGACCGACATGGTCGCAACTTCCATTTTCGCAAGGACTTCAAGCATGAGGTTTCATGTTACGACCTCCATATTAGGTTGCGGCATGGCTTTGTAATGTTTAGTGTTTTTTAGGTCGTGACCTGATCGGGTCACGCACTCCCTGGGATCCTTGAATACAAAGTGGTTGCAACTTCCAATTTCCCTAACCTGACTCACTTGGCTCACCAGCTCGCCGCACCTAGATATTAAAGCTGCGACCTCATTTCTGATCATCTAACTCTCTTGTAGTTGCAATCTCAAAACTCCTTGTTGTGAATCCCAATTTAGTTCCATGTCGTGACCTGAAATACACGTCGCAACCTAGAATAAGGTTTTCATTGAATCACTAGTTGCAACCTCATTTCTCTAAAGCAACTTCCTTTGTGGCTTATCAACAAATCAAAGTCGCAACCTCAGATTGGTCGTGACCTCAATTTCTGCCTTGAATAATTTCTTTCATCTCAACCACATTTTCTTGGTCGCAAACTCATTCACTGGTCTTAGTGATGTTGTCACCTGGAAATAACTGAACAAACGAGCTCCTTGTCGCGACTTCCATTTTCAAGTTGCGATTTCCTTTCTATTCTCGGGCTGAATTCTTCTAGTTTTTGCTGGGATTTTCGCTTCTACTGTATTTTTCTACAAAATTAAATTTGAGTACATTACCCCGGTTTCTGCATATGAATTAACAATTATCTTGCAAAATACTCAGAAAAATGGATTAAAAATCAAATGAGTTATCAGACTCATCAACTCCCATGTACCTGAAAAAGAGTCCCACGACGGGGTGAACAATGCCCAGTAGAAAATTCTCCTACAAGGATTACTCCCCACCTAAATATACATGCAATGGCATACATATATCAAACCACATTCCATACAGAAAATTCAATCCGATATGGAATATTTCATGTCATGCATGAGATGAGACTCATGACAAACCCCCCTTCCCTATTGACAAAGTCTGGAATGACTCCACCGGTAACCTCCAGCCCGAAGCTCGCTCGGCCAAATGAGATACCATGAAGCTAAGCCGTTAAAAGCTGTGAAGCGTCTTGGAGAAAACATAGGTTATAAAATTTTGCACTTTTCTATCAAATACACCTTTAGATTTACTTGAAAATCAAATGACCTCTTAGGCACATGGTGGTAAAGCCCGAAATACAAAAATCACCTGTATAAAAAATACACTCCTAATATTTTCCTAAAATTCAACTACAAAATATAAGATACGAATCAATCCAACATAATTTCATCGCAACCTGTTTTTCTAAAAACCATGCATGCATATTTTACAAAAGATATTTCCACATACAAAATGTACATTTTAACTTTTACTCGATTTACTTTACACCTTATCTTATATATATATATATATATATACATATATATATATATATATATATATACATATATATATATATATATATCTGACACATCGTTTAGGGCGAGGATCTGGAAAGGTCTTTATTGACACACACTTTGAAAAATTATTTAAAATAGAAAGCGTGAACGAATGGGCTCGATAGAACTATAAGTTCTAAATGTTGTTGTGCATTGTATGTACCTCCCAATATGAAAATACATGCGAGAAATGGATTTGTAAAACAATTTATGAGAAAGCGAGTTTTACTATGAAAACCATTTAAACATTAAAACTGTTATCTTTGTTGAAAAATGTTTCCAATGGTGGTTAATATACGAAAGTGCTTATCTTTATCAAATCAAGTATCAACCAACGTGGCCCGTTCTGCTATTACGAAAACTATTTAGCTGCTTGAAAATTGTTTCAGTGGTGGTTAATATCTAAAAGTGTTATACTGTAAATCAAGTACCAACCACTATGGCCCATTTAAAATACCTAAGCATTGATGCCGCGAACCTCGGAACTTGGCATCGGTAGTAAACCTTGGAACACTACCGGTCTAATATGGTCCAGTGAACACGGCGGGATCTCTATAAACATAATGGAACCTCAAAACCAAAACGCCTGGTGATGGAACCTCGGAACCAACACCTCATCGCCATGTACTATGTTAGCGCACTAACTATCTATATGCCCCAAATATGCAGAGGGTGACTCACTATATAAATATATACTATATCTAACCCCCAATTGCAGACAAGGCAATATAGTTAGTCATAATGTCCCATAGCCCTGCCATACACAATCAGAATACATCTAGCAGGAAGTATTTGTGTCATTTAGGGGGTTTTGCTAAACAGACATTATTCTCATGTCTTTTGAAATCAAAATTTTTACGCTAAAATATAACAAGTGGGAGGTAAAAAAAATTCTTTGCTAATTACATTATATTTTCAAAGCACTTTACAAACTTGTAATTTAAACAGTTTCGTTTTCGAAAATGATTTTGAGTACTCACATTTTTCTCGACTAATTTCTTTCAATTCTTGTCAAGCATGCTATATTATTGTCATATGCTCCAATCGCCTACACAATCCATACAAAGTATGAAAATACCCTTAGTTCAACGTTTTAACCATAAAACATACAAAGGGCTTTCAAAGCGACTATATCGAAACAAACTTCGATTCTAACATTACATGCTAGTCACATTCGATAAGGACATTGATAATATGAGGAGAAATTGACCAAAATGCCCCTACACATGAATTGCCCCATCAAAACTATCCGTTTTAGCAACTTTTTCAAAATGACCCCATGCTATTCAATGTATTAGACCACACACGTCAGCACAACCAATCAATTTGCACACTTGGTGCTACAATTAAATTTTTTCAGAAATTATGCGGGCACCAAATGCTATTGACAGGCATATGGTTAAATTCTAGACTCAAGGGCCTTCTCATAGAGTCTAAAAACACCCAAAAATATTTCTAAAATTATGTTCGGACTGTCCGAATAAAATCCTGAAATTTCAACCCCGAACAGTCCGAAAACAATCCCGAAATTCAGCCCGAACTGTCTAAACACGGTCCCAAAAATTCCTAAACTTAGTCCAAAAATTTTGGAATTGAAGTTACGACCTTTCACGGCCTCTAAGAAAATTCCAAGCCATTATATAGGATTTAGGTTAAAAATAACTCAAGTAGGAACATTCCCTACCTCTTGGAGTTTGACGAAATGCTAAGCTTTTGGTACCTACACGTAGCTCTCATCGCGTAGATCAACTTTGCCTTCTGCTCCGAGAAAAATCTGGTCAGATTCAGTAAATCGAGAAAGAAACGAAGAAGAAAAATAAAAATACAAATCCTCTCCACCTCGTCTCTCTCAAGTCTGCCCCTCCTTTTAACGTTTTGATTTTATTTTATTTTGATTTTATTTTATTTTTCTTTTTCTTTAATTATTATCATTATTATTTGGATAAATGATTTCTATTGCCTCATTCGGGTCCATTTTTTTCCCAAAGAAATTTATTTCTTTTGAGTTCACTTTATTGTAAATGAACTTATATCAAGCAATTTCCCGACTTCAGAGATTTTTGTAAAAATCTCGTCCCTTAAGTCACTTGCGACTTATCACATAGAAAATCGTAAAATATTTTGACTATCTCATAATTCAACGAAAATTTTCTGATCACTAGATTCATGAGACAATTTACTTGGCCTTGATCAGTTTCGTCATCAAGAACTAATTTCGACTTCCTTGAGCGGATTACGGCAATTTATTATTATTATTATTATTATCCTTTTAAAAATTCCATAATTTTACTTCTACGCCCCTCCACTTTCCTTAATTTACCAAGAAATTACCATAATTCTTTTAAAGCTTTATAATTTTACCCTTAAAAACAACTTTCAAAAATTCTATTATGGCACTAAAATAATTAAGGAAATATAATTGCACATATGGAGCCACATGGTTACACATACCGAACACCCTCTAGGGACAGGGCGTTACAAATCCTTCATTCTTTAGAACATTTCGTCCTCGAAATGAACAAAATAACATAAAGAGGATGCCTTAAATACGAAAACAAGCGAGGATATAATTTGCATATCTGAGCCTCTAACTCTCCACGTTGCCTCCTTAATCCCATGATTCCCCATAAAACTTTATTCAAATGGAATAGTATTATTAAAGTAAAATCTACTCTGCGATCTACTATACGCATTGGCTGCTCATATAGGTCGAATTATCCTTTAGTTCTTGTGATCTACGAGTACATGGGAGGGATCGGGAATGTACTTACGGAGCATGGATACATGAAGCAGTTATAGACCTTAGGCAGCTCTAGGAAGGTCTAATCTATATGCTACTGGTCCCGCTGCGCGGTAATCTCCTTATGGCTCTATGTATACGGGCCTCGGCTTTCCACGTCTTCCAATCGAGGACACCTTTCCAAGGGAAACTTTAAAAGAAGACCCTATAGCCTACCTTAAAAAGTATAGATCCCTACGAGGTTGTCCACATAACTTTTAATATCTATGACTATCTTGGAATTGGTCTGGGACAACTTTGGATCTTATTTGAATGTTGGCACTAACTCTGGGCCTATCAGTCTTCTCTCTTCTACTTCATCCCAACATAGTGGAGTATGACACTTTCGGCCATACAATGCTTCAAATGGATCCATGCCTATCTTTGGATTGATACTTTGTTATGCTTGAACTCCATCAGAGATAAGTGCGTATCCCAGCTTCCCTTAAACTCTGTCACGCATGCTTTGAGCATATCCTCTAGCTTTTGAATAGTTCTCTCCTAGCCCCGACCATCGGTGCGAGGATGGAAAAGCGTGCTAAAATGCAATCGAGTCCCCATGGCATCCTATAAAGCGGACCAAATGCAGATATGAATATGGGGTCTCGTCGAGACTATCGATATAGGAACACCATGTAATCCTAACTATCGCCTCCACATATAATTAGGCCAGCTTGTCAGGTCATCATTCTTTATTGGGAGAAAATCACGCGGATTTAGTTAGTCTATCCACTATCACCCATATGGCATCGTGTTGTCTCAGGAGTTCTCGGGGCTTAGATAAAATCCATAGTAATCTTATCCCATTTCCACACAGGAATCGAAAGGGGCTGTATCTTTCCTACGGGCTTTTGGTGCTCTGCCTTCATCTGCTGACAAGTTAGGCATCTGGATACGAAATCTGCAATTTCCTTTTTCATGCCCTTCCACCAATAATGCTCCCTCAAAGTAGCCAATTACATCTTGCAGTGCACTTTATCGAGTTATAGCATATCTTTGAAGAGTGAGCCTCTTCCATGATTTCCCTTTTGGATTTACTGTTCGGTACACACATTCGACTCCTCTAACTATTATGCCATACGTCTCTAATCACGGAACTTTGGTTTCCTACCACCCTCGATCTCGCCTGACTTAATCATCTTTGAAACTTGCTTGACCTTCCTTGATTTGATCCCACGAGAAGAGATTAGAGCATCAAAATGATGCCCGGCGGTGTCCTGTGTGCTACACCTGGCCGAACTCCCAGATCTCAACTCACATCGCTTGATGGGAGATATACCATCTGCAGATAAGCATAGGAACCCGCCCGGTTTTGAAGCAGAGCATCGGCACTACATTGACTTCCAGGGATGGTACTACATTGTGCGATATAATCCTTAATCAACTCGACCTGTCTTGCCTTAAGTTAAGCTCTTTACGATTGAAGAAGATATCTTGCAGGCTCTTATGATCGATGAATATCGACAAAGACAAGTATAGATGATGTCTCGGATCTTTAGAGCGAAACTAACTGCGCTAGTTTTAAATCATGGGTCGGGTAGTTGACTCATGCTTAACAGCGGCGGGAAGCATAAGCTATCACTCTACCATCACATCAAAACACACCTTAACCCTTGTGCGGAGGCATCATGCACCACATAGTCCTTTCACGTGGTAGTGCTAACTCTTCAGGTTAGTAGATCAATCTCTGCCTCATCTGTAAAACTTATAGTCGGTGTCGACCATAATTTGTCCTTTTTCTAATGGGTGGCCAATGGGGTTGCTATCTTCGAAAATCCCTCAACAAATTTCCTGTAATAACTTGCCAATCCAAGGAAACAACGAACTTCAGAAACATTCGTGGGCGGCTTCCAGTTCACTATAGCTTCGATCTTCTGAGGATCCACACTAATACCTTCTATCGAAATGACATGACCTAAGAAAGCTACTTTGTCCAACCAAAACTGGCATTTACTAAACTTAGCGTATAACTGACGCTCTTGAAGAATACGCAATCTGTCGAGATGCTGCGCATGTTCTATGGAATTTGCCCCAGTACACTAGAATGTCATTAATGAATACGATCACAAACTTATCTAATCTGATTTGAACCCTATTCATGAATCCGTGAGCAGTGGGGCATTATTCAATCCGAATGGCATCACTAAGACTCATTAGTGACCATATCACAAATCTGAAGCGGAGTCTTAGAAACATCATTCTCTCGGACCCTCAATTGATGGTAGCCTGACCTTAGGTTAATCTTAGAATATACCCGAGATCCATGCAAATTGGTCAAATAGCTCATCTATGAGACGGATGCGGTTGTGTATTGTCGCAGATTAAGTATCTGATCTATACATAGCAAGTAAACTTCCATCTTCTTTACGAAGAGAACTAGAGCTCCCCAAGGTGAGGTACTAGGTTGGATGAAGCCCTTGCTTAATAATTCCTCCAATTTTGCCTTCAATTCTTTCAACTCTGCTGGCGCCATTTTGTATGGAGGAATGGAATCAGCTCAGTCCCACTGGAATGGAGTTTAATGACAAACTCCAATTGCTCTATTGAGTAAGCACGAAATATCATGCGGAAAGACATCGGAAACTCTTTGACTATAGCGATGTCTTCCGGTTGGTAATCCTCTTGTCTCCTATCCTACAAATGCGAATAACCTTGGCAGCCTTCAAGAGAAGCATTTTGAGGCGGTCATGGCATTAATGAGACTAGGCGATCCTCTATTACGATTCCCGAAAATATCTTTGGTTCCCTCGGGCGAACCAATCTTACTTCTTTCTTACCAGCATTCTAAGGTGGCTCTATGCCTGAATAACTTGATCCATACTGAGAACTATGTCGAAATGGATATCTAACACTATTAAGTCTGCTAGAAAATCCTTATTTTGGATCACCAAGCTGCTGCCTGGAACTATCCTTTCGGATATCATAGTATCCCCATTGGGTACGAAAACCACCATACGACCATCTATAGGTTGGGACTCTATCTGGTGCCTCAATGGTACTGAAATAAATGAATGAGTGGCTCTTGGGTCCACCAATGCATATGCATCATGATCGTGGCCCGAAAATCCATACGATGTCACATACACAGGTGCATCTACCTCTGTGTGTATTTAGCATAAATGCACAGGCACAGTACAAGTCCCACTCTGAATCTTGCCAATGAGTCTTGACTCTGCCTCCCTCCACTTCCCCGCGACCTCTGCAGGTCTTCATGCACACCACCTGCTAAGCCATCCCTCTTAGCTTGGCTGGGACCTTTGGTGCCTAGGGTAGATGCTCATGCCTACCTCGAGAGTCTCTGACTACTAGGCGGACAATCTCGGATAAAGTGACCTTCCTGCCCGCAATGGAAACATCCTATCATGTTCATCCTGCACTCTCCGAGATGCCTCCTATGACACATAAGGCACAATGGATAAGATGATCCTGAAGATCTACCTCCTCCTGGGGCTGCTGGCGAACGGACGGATCCCTGACTACATGCTGCTCCTCGTCTTGAGCCTCTACCGCCGGTCCATTTCTTTCCTTTCTTTCTACTAGACTGACTAGTGCCGGGAGCACCTCTCTTACTGTTTGGTCGCCCCTGAGTTAGAACTGAAACTATCCTTTCTACCTTTAGTGCAGCCTCAACCAGCTCTCCAAAGTTATTTTGAGATGCCCGGGCTATATGAACTTTAATTTTGACGTTCAAGCCGGCCATGAATCGCTTACATTTATGTTCCTCATTTTCCTATATCATAGGCACCAATTTCACAAGCTTTGAAAACCTCTGCTCATATTCTGTCACTGTGATGAGCTTAAAAGTCATCTATTTTTAGTCCATTTTTCTGTTTGATTTTAATGTAAAAAGGAATAATTAAGATGCGGGGGTATGAATAACTAACCAAAGCTTGTTAAATGGCGAGAGAATTCAAGAAAAGAAGAATTTTGCGAGAAAAAAAAGTAGAAGTGGATGAGCTTAATGTGAGATAATTAGTTTGAAGCAAGTTACGAGAAAAGGCGCAAGATGAAGGAACGCACAGTGTCGTGAAGTTTTGGCGGCAATCAAAATGCATATCCAGTTGCTTGATAAAACTCGATCGGAAAGCGAAACGCGAAACGAGCGGTAGAGTTAAAAACTCGGGTGAAGCGGCCGGGAAATGAAGAAGAAGACTTCGTAATACGCGACATGCGGGCGGTATGCGTGACATCGACAATGAATTAGCGGCCGATTCGCGGCAGCCGTCTGAAAAAGAAGTCCGCGACAGATCGGCTAAAGAGAAGGTGTTGACATCGAGAAAAAGTGAAGGAAATAAGCGGTAGTGACAGGGAATCACGGATAAGCGGCGAGGATTAACCGAAGCTAAGGGGTTGTGTCAGCGACTCGGGATGGAGTCGTGACAAAGAGATAGCGCTGAAGCTATGTAGGCTTGGTGAGATGAAGTGAGGTAACTCAAGTTGTTTGTCGCTGACGAGAGGGTATTTGAAGTCGCGACATCGGTGCGACGATTGAAACCTGCGAGGGCATGAATTGATGTCGCGACAAGGGATTGATGCCAGCGACCGCGGGAACCATCAAGTGAAACTCGCCGAGCCATAAGATGACTCGCGACAAAGGGTGTTATCCGTGACACCAAAAAAGGCTTGTCGATGGCGACTTGCAAGTTCATAAGGCGATGTCACGACAAAGTTGATGTCGCGACATCAACTTTGGCTCATTTGAAACTTCGCGAGAAGACGTGGTGATGTAGCGACAGAAGACCGATGTCGACATCATGGGCGATAATTCAAGAACATAAACTTAAGTTGATGTCATGACGTGAGATCGATGTCGACATGGATGATGTGCGACAAAGAGGTTTGAAATTGCGACGAGCGATGGCAAATCCGCAATAGAATCAGTTGGGATTAGGAAGCCCGAAGCCCAGAAACCTATAAATGCGACTCTACCCCGGAAGAGGAAGCGACTTGGTGGCGACACAGATGAGAGGTCTAGGTAGCTGAAGGCTCATTGTCTTTATTTTTTAGTTTTCTTTTCTTTTCTTTTCTTTTCTTGAAGGTTGATAGTTAGAGATTAGATTAGATTTATCGTTTTTAGTTTTTTCGTTTCTTTAAGGCCCAGTTATTGTCGTTTTGGCTTGAAGTAGAATCGCGGAATTCATTTCTCTTTTCAAATTACTACACGGAATGTTTGAGATTCGGACAAATTTACGGAATTAGAAACTCTTCGAGTTTCATAATCCTGATTCTATTCTTATGATCGGAGGAATCTTGTAGTGTATGGTCGGTAATTGAGGAACTCGGCTTCCATTAAGTGAATGCTATTGTCGAGAGTATCTTTCTCATTAGTTGTTTCAGCAAATTAAGATTTGGTTATGAATTTTTCGGGCATGGGTTTATGTTTTTGATCCTGAATATCAGTTTCTTATACCATTAAGAATTGTTTTCATTGCTCTGATTTAGGGAGAGTCCTCTGGTGACACGGAGATGACAATCAGGAGTTATGAACATTTCTTTGAAGGTATATTAACACATTATTGAGATCTAATAGACTTGTATGGTTACTTGATGAAATCCTCTTTAAATGAAATCAAGGAATAGGTTGAGAGGTTATCAATTTAAACAAGCAAAGAGTTCACCTCAGTCTGGATAAGGAGACCAAATCTGTGTTAGCTGAGATCTAATCAAGGAGGGTGATCTATTTAAATTTAGAGGAATGCTTGAAGTTGTATATGCTTGTGGCCAGTGGCAGGAGCTGGGTTTGGAGTCCATAAAATGGTATGAAGTATTGAAAAGAAGCAAAAATACTTACGAGTGGAATCCGCATTAAAAGTAGTTATCTAATTCCCTGTATTCGAGAGGATCAGGTAAAAAAATTAGATAATGAAATGCGAAACCTGGAGAGTCGGTGGAACTACTAAGCGCCTTGGACAGATTTTAAACGCCCACCAAGTACACAAGCAAAATTAACGAGTGTTGACACGAGGAATTGATGCTTCTGTGTGTGATCATAATGTGTACTCTAAGCGATAATTATTCGGTCCATTTATTTTCTTAACTATTAGGTCATTCATTATTCTTTAGATTGGTTTATTGATTTGCCATTCTTATGTTATATTGGTATAATTTACAGCTTCTTAATTTGGAACATAATCATCATTTTATAGTCCAAATAGTATGGAGCTTGAGTAGTCGGGGTAGTTGATCTGAATTCTTGAGATCTCTACCATTGGGATCGATATTTGGACTTCAATCAATTTATTACTTGTCGATGTGCCTTGCGTATATTAGGCTAAACCAATATTGAAAATGATTTACTCTAGGAGATTCTTTTGGTTGGTTAACAAGTTTTATGGCGCCGTTGCCGGGGACTAGACATTAGTCCTTGGTAATAACGTCATAAAATTGTACATGTGTTTTGGTCCGGTTAACAAGTTACCGCTAAGCATTCAGGGACTAGACAATAGTCCTAACCCAGTATGCGTCATAAAATTGTATATCTCATTTAGTCGAGTTTAACAAGTTTTATGGCGCCGTTGCGGATCAAAAAGTCGATCAAATCATGTGAGACGAAAGAAGGAAGTAATTTGGACATTTAAAAAGAAAAGAACAAAAATAGTTTTTCAAACGGTGGTTCATTTGACCACTAACCTACAATAGACACATTGAATATATTTGTTGTTTTGACTAATCTGTAATGGGAGTGTGTTTGCTTTGAAAAACTTTGATGCATAGGAAGCGAGAAGCGATGCGATTCCGTGAGATTACGAGATTAAAACGCCGCAGCTTAGGGAGAAGACTCTAAAGAAATTAGAAAACTTCGACCATAGCGAGATGAAAACGAGGATCAGAATGAAGCACATAGAGAAAGCTGAGTTGAAGGCCTCCAATGTTTGAAGTACTATGGAGGACTTACTGAAATCATTCATCCAAGATAAATATTTAGTAGTGAGACAACCATCAATAGATGCGAGTGATTTTGAGCTTGAACCAGCCCTGATCGCCAAAGTTCAACAGAACCAATTCCTGCGGGGTATCCACGAAGATCCCAGAACATTTGATTACGATTATCTTAGGATAGTCATCCTGATCAAATTGAATGGTGTAAGGCAAAAGTTATCAATTTGCAATTGTTCCATTCTCTTTAGGAATGTAGCCAAAATATGGTTTAACTCACTAACATATGGATCTGTTAACACATGGGAAGAGCTAATGAAGGCTTATTTTAGTGATTTCTTCCCATTTTCATTTCTAAACAAGATGGAAATTCCTACTATCAAGTTTGGGGAGAGAGTGAGAATTTATGTATACTGCTGGGGGATGAGTTTGCTAAGATGAGACATGAGACCATCTTCACCAGATCCTCAGAGAAATAAGCGGCGAAGAGAGTGGAAGGAATGGTAGACAAATTTATGCGACCATAGAGGCCAAGCTGGATGCATTGATACATTGGGTGAATAAAAGAAAATTCAACTAGAAACTAAAAATGAAGCAGCATTGTGGAAAGAATGATGATTTTACAAAAAGAAGAATCTCTGAATTCACATTTCAGGATAGCTGACATAACATGAATGGAATCAAAAAGGGGAGTTTCTCATTCTTTTCTCTGTCTTTTATTTTACTTACAGTTGATTTGAAATAATTGTTAGGATTTTATATTTGATATAGCATGATTGCAAGTCTGGGGGAATTTATCTTGTGTTGACTGTTTAACTATTGAATATGAGACATAATAGAAATTGTCATATTCTTGCATGATAAAAATAAATTGAGTGGTAGCGAGTTTGAAGCGAAATTGAATAAATTTGATCTTCTTTGTGGGTGGATTGTTTTGTTTTGGGACCTAACATTGGTTTGAGAGGGGTCACCAAGAATGTTGGAGTACGAAGTCAGAATGATGAAATTTAGTCATAACTGAAATATAAGAAGGAAAGAACATTCCCTGTCATGACTTAAATTTTCCAGAGTCACAACATAGAAATACGAAGTTGTGACTTCCAGCTAACCGAATGTGACAATGACTCAATAGTTAATGTATAGACTTCAAAGGGAATGTCAAAACATTGAGAAACGTGTCTAGTCTCATTCAACATCCATGGAACTACAATTCACCCAAAATTTTCAATTTTGTGAGAATAAATAGTCATAAATCTGACAAAAATTCATCTCTTGATGCAGTCGACAATTGGAAGAATTCTCGGTTCCAAGGAGCATAATCGGAGGAGAGTTAAGAAATTCATTTCATCTTCATGAAAATTCAACACTTGATCAAATTCTCCATGAAAAGCCAAAAATCGTAGTTGGAAATATAGAGAGCTGGTGAGAATCTTATTTCATCTTCCCATAAAAAAAAAAAAATTTTAAGGAAATAATAAATGACGCATTGGCACCCGAAGCCTTGAAACTCACTATAAAAGGATGGGGGAATAAAGGAAGAGAAACAAAGCGAAGAATGAAGAGAAGGGAGGATGAGAGCAGAAAAGAGTCTAAGGATGGCAATCACAGTTTTTATGGAATGAATGGAGTCGAAAACAAACCAATTCCATTCTTTGTTCCATAAAACGTGGTGTCATCCAGAAAGCGGTTGATGGGAAGGGAATATGGATTAGTTAGAATCCATCAACCAAGAAGCTCCAAAGAAAAAGGAAGAAGCAGCCCCAAGTTGTTGCACGACCTTGTTAAGGTCGAATCACTCTTGGAGGAGCTCAAGGTCTGGTGAACCAAATTTTGAAGCGGGCAAGCCACGAAGAAGATAGGATTTCGAACGAGGGAAATGAGGTTTTCTTGAACTTAGATTTACAAAAATGTTTGTAAATGAAGCGATTTGTATAATATCAATCTTTTGATATTTGAATAAAATTTCTTGATTTACAAATTGATTGATCATGATGTTTTGAATTTTGTTTACGTGCTAGTTTATTTTAAAACAAAGATCAAAATAATGCTTACTGATTACATTGATTTATCACGAAAGAATGGCGTGAATAAAGAAAGTGAGATTAGAGTATTTATTGTGATGTTAAGTTCGGTTTAGGAAAAAAATTGAGAAATTGGTTATTACTGATGTAACAAAATACTTGGTTAAACTAATGTAAACAGGAAGACGGTGAATGAGCATGAGTCTTGAAGGAAATAATACACCTCGATTCGACAACACCTTTGAAACTTTGGTAGAAATTAGGAAAATTTTAAGAATTCGGGAATTATAATCCATGGTCCTAGAACTTGTTTGAGATATTGATTGGCGAAATCCTAGGTGAAAACAACCGACAAGACATGATAGAGGCCATTCTTGAACATTTTGAACTATTCTAGCCACCATTATATATATGCTTATGCATACACCTTAGTCCCCGAATTTGAGCCAAGATATTCCATATCTTCAAAATATAAGCAAATTGTAATCCAAACCACCCTTTATCACCTAATCTTCCGGTAAAAACCTATGATGACCCAAGAACTCAAATAGGAGAAGAGATAAAGTTTGGGGAGTATGATTTTGAAGGGCAGAAGAGATATACGAAAGGTGAAGAAAGAAAGATCTAAAGTAGGAAAATACAAAAGAAAAGAAAACAAAGGAATAGGTTTTGTCTTGTGGCTAACTCTCTTGAACAAGTTAAGTTCTTGGGGTGTTTCAACACCTAGTACCTAATACCATACGGTGTGGGAGCACTACTAACCCAAAGTTCGCTAAGAGTGTTAGAAGCTTAAAGGGCAAAAACACGCACAATTCTTGAATGGTGATAAGAAGAAAAATTTCAGTTTGAATCTGAGAGATAATTGGGAGCATACATCTTTGAAAGGAAGAAAATCAAGGTGGTATCCCAAAACATGAAGTTTGGGGGAGTTTTTTTTTTTTTTTTTTTTTTTAAAAGGAATTACAAAGAGGAAATAGCAGTTGAGGAGAAAAGAAAAAGAGTTTGGGTAATCTCAACATAAAAATTCCATTCATCCTACCCTTTTTCCCAAGCTAACATTACAAGCCCAGGCTGATTGATTTTGAAGGTGGAATCACCTACATTGATGGAATCCAATAAGAAAAACAAGCATATGGGACTTTAATAAATAGTTGAAAAATCGGAAGATTGGCTAAATCTAATACAAAATTGAAGGATTCTTGACTGCACACACACACAAACAAGGCTTAAACAATAGCGTTACACATATTAGTTTATCGGAGATTTTGTAATAAGTATACATATAATTCTTGCATTTAAAGCGAATTTTTGAAATAACGATTGATATTTTTAATTCAGTTAAAGGAGTGGAAGGATAAGCGCAAAACGAGAGCAGAGGAAAAATGTCCTATTTGTTTGAGGACAAATAATTTTCTTTTCTTTGCTTGAGGACAAGCAAAATTTTAAGTTTGCAGAAAAAAGCGGAAAGGTGGATGGCGTAATGGTCATTAGCATGATAAGTTCTTTTATTGAGAAAAGTGCAAAGATGAAGGAACACAGTGTCGTAGAAGTTTTAGCGACAATCCAAAATGCATATCAGGGTTGCGTGGTAAAACTCCGGTCGGAAAGCGAAGCTTACTTGAAGAACAAGGCGGTGAGGGTTAAAAACTCTGAGGTGAAGCAACCCGGGAAATGAAGAAGGAAGAAGACTTCATGTCGCGACATACGGGTATTGTCGTGACGCCGACGTAATTAGCGTGATCGCGTATGGCGTCTGAGAAAAAGAAGTCGCGACCGTCGGTAAAGAGAAGGTCGTGACATCGGGAAAAAGTGAATAACAAGCGGATGCGGCGGGAATCACGGATAAGCGGTGAGGATTAACGGAAGCTAAGGTTGATGTCGCGACTCGGGATGGAGAACGTGACAAGAGAATCGCCATGAAGCTATGACAGGCTTGGTGAGATGAAGCTGAGGTAACTCAAGTTGTTATGCGACGAAGGACTGAAGTCAGCGACATAATTATGAGCCAATTGAGAACCCTCACAAAACGCCAGATTGATGTGGCGTAGAGTTGATGTCGACAAGCGGAACCATCAAGTGAAGGCTATGAGCCATAAGTTGATGTCGCGACAAAGAAGATTGTTAATAGCGACGCAAAAACAATAAGTGGCGACTTACAGAAGTTCCCGTAAGCTGATATCACGGCAAGGGAATTGATGTCGTGACATGACGACCATTTGAAGCACAGAGGCGTGAAAGATGTCGCGACCAAAGAGATTGATGTCAGCGCGACATCATGACGACTAATTCAAACGCATAGACAAGTTAATTGCCGGCGTGGGGTCGATGTTGCGACATGGATGATGTCGCGACAAAAAGTTTGAGGTGCGGGCTTGAGCCGATAACGGGCCGGTCCACTTGAAATCCACAGGCCCGAATGTTGGGATTAGAGACTGGCCCGAGAAAACCTATAAATACCTGGCTACCGAGAAAGAGGGAAGCGGCAGCGACCACAGGAATGAAGACCACGGTGTTTGAAGGCTCATTTTCTTTATTTTTTAGTTTTCTTTTCTTTTCTTGAAGGTTGATAGTTAGAGATTAGATTAGATTTATTGTTTTAATTTTCGTTTTATTTTCTGGAACTGGTTGTTATCGTTTTGGCTTGGAAGGCGAGATACGAGAATTCATTTCTTTCAAATTACTACGGAATGTTTGAGAGATTCGAGACAAATTTCATAAATTCGGCTCCTCGGTTTCATAATACGAGTTATTCTTATGATAAGAGAATCTTGTGATGTGTAGTCGGTAGTGAGGAATTCGACTTCCATTAATTAGAATCTTCTTGTGAAATTATCTTTCACATGGTTGTTTCCAGCAAATTCACGAATTTCAGTTTATGGGTACTTTGGGCATGGGTTTAATGTTTTTTGATGCGAATATCAGTTTCTTATGCAGAACCTAAGGGGTGTTCATTGCTCTGATTTCAAGGAGTCCCTCCCAGGTGACCACAGAGATGACAATCCTGGGGAGTTATGAACATTTCTTTGAAGGTATATTAACTTTGTTATTAGAGATCTAATGAGCTTGTAAGTTGCGATAAATCCTCTTCTCACTTGAAATCAAGAATGAGTTGAGAGGTTATCAATTTAAACAAACAAAGAGTTCACCTGGTCGGATAATGAGGCCAATCCCGTGTTAGGCGAGATCTAATCAAGGGAGAGGGTGATCTATTCTAATTTTAGGGAAGAGAGTAACTGGAAGTTGTATATGTACTTAGGCCGATAACTTGGGAGCTAAGGTTCTGATCCATAAATGGTATAAATGTACAAAGAAAAATACCCGAAATTAGAAGTCCACTGTTAAATAGTTATCCCAATTCCACTGTATTCGAGGAGGATCGAGGAATTAAAAAATTAGATAATGAAATCATAAACTTGGAAGTCCAGGAATTTGAACTACTTCAGCCTTGGGCCGGATTTTAAAACTACGAAATACAAGCAAAATTAACGGTGTTGACAACAGAATTGATACTTCACAATAGCAGTGATCTTAATGTACTCTAAGCGATGGTATTCGGTGTCATTATTTTCTTAACTATTAGTCGTTGTTATTCTTTAGATTCGATTTATTGATTTTTCATTCTTATGTAATATTATATTTAATTTATAATTCTGACTTCTTAAAAGCAGACACATCATTTTATAGTCCAAATAGTATGGAGCTTGAGTGAGTCGAGGGGTGGTGATCCTAGAATTCTTGAGATCTACGTAAGTGATATGGACTTCAATCGATTATTACTTGTCGACTGTACGCATGTATATTAGGCCAAAACCAATATTGAAAATGATTTACTCTGGGAAATTCTTTGGGTTGGTTAACAAGTTTTTATGGCGCGTTCTTGGACTGAACAATAGTCCTTGGTAATAACGTCATAAAATTGTATATGTATTTTGGTCCGGTTAACAAGTTTTATGGCGCCGTTGTCGGGGACTAGACAATAGTCCTTGGTAATAACGTCATAAAATTGTATATGTGTTTTGGTCCGGTTAACAAGTTTTATGGCTGTCAGGGATCGCTGCTCTAACCTGAAGAATTCTTCTATTTTTGCATCTTGATAACTACGCGGGTAAATATATGCGTAAATGCTGAGACTGGTCCCCGAATTACAATGAGGGCAAAAGGAAGAAAGGCAAAAGGAGCCAAAGCAAAGCGAGGCGGCGAGGAAGGAACAGTGCATGATGAACAGTGTGCAAGGGGGTGAATAGTGGTAGGAGGCATGGCAGTTTCGCAGGTTGCAAAATTTTTGCAATCTTGCAAAATTCCTACAGTGCTCCAATTTCCTTGTATTTTCTGCTCTTCTTTCCTTCGGGTTTTTTATCTGCAAAATGAGTTCGACTCGAATTCTTTATGCTTGGGTCGACTCAACAATTTTGGTATAAATAGCTTGCAAAAACTACAAAATTAGCCACAAAATGCGATCAGTTGAATAGCAAGGACCTTAATGTGCAAATCGGGTTAATTATGCTGATTAGTACACAAAAAGTGCTTTCGAAGCACACGATAACGAGGATTCAAAATAGCACTTTTTGAGCACTAATCACACCCCAATCTACACATTGCTAGTCCTTATCAATGAAAGAAAGAAAGAAAGAGCATGCAAAACAATATCAAAATCATGTTTACAAAAATGGTATTTCAAAAAGGTTGTGAATGAGTAATGCCTAACCCTCGATGAGAATCACTGAAACCCTTGCCCAATAACTATCTCGAGAGAATGAATGCCATACAAAATTGAGTATCAAAAGAGACTCCTTCTTGGTGAATCAACCAAAGACTTCCACCAAAACCTAAGTGTTTGTTTGATCAATTCTAAACAATAAGTGCTAAGCTTGCACTCCCCTAGACCAAATACCTTAAGCCACCTAGGACACTAGCGACCCTAAATCGTCGGGGACCTCTTATTCCACAACTCTTTTTTGTGTTGTAGAGTGCAATCTTGAGAATCGACCTCACCAAAGTCCCTTTCTTGAGGGGATCTACCGATGACTCCTGACAATTAAGGCTTAGGGCACCAAGTCATAACGATCTTTCATTCCCAACTCTTGGGTTTCACACCGGACTCTGAATGATTTTGGAAACTCGACACCTCTGACTTTCTAAACTCCACCCATCCACGTGCGGCACTCAGTCGATGGCTCCCAAGCCCGATTGGCTTAGGGCACGGGCTAAAGGCTTTACGCCATATACCCCTCGGTTTGTGCTCGGGTTTCAAAGCCCAGCGTGCAATTTTCTTGCTTTTTCTTTTCTTTTCTTTTTCTTTTTCACTTCTTTTATTTTTGGAAAACACATTGGCCTTTTCATAGGGTGTAACCTATTGAGGTAGTCAAACGAAACTAGGGTAGGTTTGCAAAGTTTAGGAAGATTAGGCAGGTTTTTCTTCTTAGCCCAGAGCTGATGTGCCGCAGTGTGGTTAGCTAGAGGTGGAAGAAAAAATGTCAAAATCAGCAAGGATTCAACTAATCATCAACTCAATTAGGCATGGAACCAATCTAACATAAATAAAATTGAATGATATTTCAATTTTCAAACATGAGCTAAATGAAACCACAAAAAAAAATGATTGCAATTTTTTGAAAAAGTAAGCTGTATAGTATAACAGCTTCACAAAAAGGAAAACCAGTAAGCCACTGAACATCACAAAATGGGCTTGCTCAAAATAATAACAAAACATAAATAAATGCCACTTCCTTCGCTAACTCTCCCCCCAACCAAATGTCACATTGTCCGCAATGGGGCTTCGATTGGAAAGTTAGAGAAGGAAGTACTCTCTATCCTGGAGTAAGAGATGTGCTCGTTTTGGATAGGAGGCTTCATAAGATTTCCATTGACACCTTATTCACTCCGTTTGGGCTTCAAATGAACAAGTTAGGAGAAGAAAGGAGAGGAAAAAAGTGACCAGTTGGAGCATTTTGAAATTTTCTCCTTTCTAAAAATTTCAAAAGTGTTCTTTCTAGTTATATTTAAATTCTACACTCTCTAAGCTTTCCAACGGTACCAAAAACGCCTAAAATGGGTTCGAGATGAAAAGTTATGAGGCGAAAGCAAAGGAAATGAGGGTCAAGTAGGAGTTAAATTTACGCAACTACGCAACTGCGAATTTTAAGCACATTAAAAATAATTTATAACCCGTACATGCAATTTTTTTTAAATAAAATAATAATAAAAAAAATTTCTTTTTTTTTTTTAATATTTTCAAAGACAAATTGTTTTTTTTGAAATATAATATATATATATATATATATATATATATATATATATATATATATATATATATATATATATATATATATACAAAAGATTTTTATTAATTTATTTATTTTTACCTGAAATTTACTGTTCCTTGTTTTGTCTTCTTCTATTAGCTCCTCCGTACATCCAGCTACAGGGCGATTGCGAAATTTCGCAACCATGTGAAATTTTCTGGCCGTTGCGAAAATTTTTTGGTGTTGCGAAATTTCGCAATCGTTGTGAAATTTTTTGGCCTTTTCCTAGACCTCCCACTATAGCAAAAAATTGACAAAAACTGCAAAAATAAACATAGAAAAAATTAAGAAAAATTGCAGAAAATTGAAAATTAAGCTAAAAACAAAGATTAACTTAAAAATTAAGAAAATCTAAAGAGAAAAATTAAAGAGTAAAATAACATAAAATAAGAAAAATAGAAAACAAAAAGTGGGAGAAATTTGTGCTCCCCAGGCGATCTCTCGAGCCTTCTGGAGAACTGCTTTGGAAATGGAGCTTGCGAATCTGCGAGTCCAGGTGCTCCATGTCTGAACCAGCACCCGAACCATTAGTTATGCCATGCAGTGTGAGCAGCTGCCAATGTCTTCGATGTAGTGGCAAATGTTTGAACAAAGGCCACTAACTTCTTGAGGTTTGTAGAGGCGACGGTGTAAATGGGATGGCCTTTCTTTGTAGGTGTTCAAGTGTGCATGTGGTGCGGAGTGTGGCCCGGGATGTGGACTAGCCGTGGGTTGTTTGGGTTGGCGGTGCACTTGGATCAAATTGCAGGGATTGGGTGAGGATATGCTTTTGGGGTTCCTCCCCTGCTTCCTTTCCTCTACCCCCGCCAACGCTTCCCTAGCTGGTTCCTTAGAGCTTCTCTTGGTTCTTGCATCAATTCCTCCACGAAGGCTATTTGCTTGATTGAAGTCTGCTCACCTAAAATAGTGTGTCAGGCACCGCCTAAATTGGCAAGCCTTGAAGTCGTTTTAAAAGTATCCAATTTCTGATCAATTCCACTTTGCAAGTTGTCAAATTTCTACTCCATTTCACTTTGAAATCCATCAATTCTCTTGTTCACAATGTTTTCCATAGTGTCAATTTTCTAACTTAATTGAGCATTGATTGTCTTCTGCTCTTCCACAAAGTCACCCAATAGCTTGTTGAGGTTCAGGATGGCTTGCTCAACTGGAGAGGTTAACTGTGGTGGTTGTGGTGGCTGAGGAGTTGAGGCATAATATGGAGAAGCAGAAGGTGCATACTGTAGAGGTCTTGGTTCCCATGAGGAATTTGTGTGGTTCCCCCAACTAGGGTTGTAAGTATTGTTAAATGGTGCATTAGTTGGGAAAACACTGCAGAAGGGTGCACTCATCCATGGAAGGTTTCTATAGTCCCTCATGGACCTAGATGGGTTTGGATTTCTCTACACGGGTTGCTGATTCTACCATGGAAGGTTTCTGTAATCCCCCATTTACATGTATTGATGAGCTTGAAAGTCATCTATTTTTAGTCCATTTTTCTGATCTATTTTTATCTAAACAAGACTAATTAAGATGCAGAAATATGAAGAAACTCACCAAATCTGTTATTTGCAGGGAGTATAAAAGAAAGAAGAATGTGGAAAAATCGACCTGGCGACGGAGTAAAAATGCAGAAAATAGTAGAGCAGAAATGAAAGCAATTGGTTAACTAATGTTGCAGTTTTGGGGTTTGCACAGCAAGTTATGAGGTCGCGACATCAGGAAAAAGGAAGGAAATTTGATGCAGGTCGCGACAGGGATCTCAGATAGGCGGTACGAGGGGATTGAGCGAAACAGAAATGATGTCGCGACAAGAGACGGAGGTCGCGACAAGAGAAGCGCCTGGACACTATGACGGATGTGAAAAGATGAAACTGTTGTGACTCAATCTGTTGTATGCGAGAGGAATGAGGTCGCGACATCAAAAGGCAGCGATTGAAGCCTCAGGAGAACTAAGTTTGATGTCGCGACATGGGAACTAACGATTGAGACACCGTGGAGTTATAGAGAGTGATGTCGCGACCAGAGATTGATGTCGCGGCAGCGGAACTCATCAAGTGAAAACTCGAGCCATAAGGCGATCTTCGACAAGAGATTGATATCAGCGACATCATGAAGCGACCGATTGAAAATTTTGTAAACTCATGAGATGTTGTAAGTGACAAAGAGAAGTGAAATTACCAGCGACACGAAGCGACCCGGTTGAAAGATACAGAAGTGGCGACAAGATTGGAAGCATCATTGATCGGTTGATGTCGCGACAGAATTGTGGCGACATCGAGAGACAACGGTTGAAGGCTACGGATGACGAGGGCGGGGTCGCGACAGATATCGATGGCGCGACATCAGGAAGAGATCAATTGAAACGCCTGCGAGGCATGATGATGTCGCGACGAGGATCGATGGCCGACATCGGGGCTACCGGTTGAATTGAGAGACTTAAGCTGATCTTCAGCGGCGATGAGATCGATCGCGACATGGATGTCGCGACAAGGGATTGATCTGGCCGAACATTAACATGGGCCGATCCGCCGGAAATCCATAAAGGCGCGTGGGATTAAGGGCCAGTAGAAACCACGTAAATCGCGCGACTACCCGGCTCATAAAAGTAGCTTAGCGACGACATAGGCGAAGATGCGGGTAGGCGAAGGCTCATTTCTTTATTTTAGTTTTCTTTTCTTTTCTTTTCTTTCTTCAATGTTGATAGTTAGAGATTAGATTAGATTTATCGTTTTAGTTTCGTTTTATTTTAGGCTGGTTGTTATACGTTTTGGTAAATTCATTTCTTTTCAAAATTACTACGGAATGTTTGAAGTTTAGACAAATTGGAATTCGGCTCCTCCAGTTTCATAATGCAGTTATTCTTATGATCAGAGGAATGCTGTAGTGTGTAATTCAGTAATTGAGGAACTCAGCTTCCATTAAGTGAATGCTATTTTCAGAAATTATCTTTCCTGTAGTTGTTTCCAGCAAATTGCGAATTTCAGTTTATGAATTTACTTTCGGGCATGGGTTTAATGTTTTTTGATACGAGATGCTCAGTTCTATACCGTTAAGCATTGTTTCGTGGCATGATTTCAAGGAGGTCCTCACGGTGACAAGAGATGACAATCCTGGGAATTATGAACAGCTCTTTGAAGGTATATTAACTTTCTTTATTAGAATCTAATGAGCTTTGTGAGTTTACTTGATAAATCCTCTTCTCACTTGAAATCAAGAATGAGTTGAATGAGCTATCAATTTAAATAAGCAGAGAGTTCACCTCGATTCGAATAGTGAAGTCAATCCAGTGTTAAAATGAGATCTAATCAAGGAGAGAGGGTGATCTATTCTAAATTTTGAGGAAGAGTAAACACAGAGTTGTATATCCTTGCTTGGCCAGATAGCAGGGCTAAGGTTCACGGTCAGCAAAATGGGTAAAGTATTGCAAAGAAAAATACCCAGAATTAGGAAGTCCCTGTAAAAGTAGTTATCTAATTCCCTGTATTCGAGAGGATCAGGTAAGATTAGATAATGAAATGTGAAGTGTGGAGAGATCCGGTGAAGCTCTTAAGCTCCTTGAATGATTTTAAGAGCACAAATCTGTAAACAAAATTAACGATTGTTGACAACGGGAATTGATGCTTCACAATAGCATTGATCTTAATGTGTATTCCTAAGCGATAATTATAGTTTCATTTATTTGCATAACTATTCTTTATTCATTATTCTTTGGATTTGATTTATTTGATTGTTCATTTTTTTATCTGATAGTATATTTCCACGGCTTATTAGTTTGGAACACAATGTCATTTATAGTCAAATAGTATGGAGCTTGAGGTAGTCAGGGTAGTTGATCTAGAATTCTTGAGATCTCTGACCAGGATCGATATACGGACTTAAATCCAATTTGTACTTGCCAGAGCTGTGCACTTGCGAGAGATATTAGGCGAACGATATTGAAGGAAATGATTTAATCCTAGGAAGTCTTTTGGTCAGGTTAACAAATTTTATAGTGTTGCGAGGATTAGATAATAGTCCTTGAAGTATGCGTCATAATTTGTACATGTGTTACAATTAAGTTAACAAGTTTTTATGGCGCGGATTGCGTGATGGAATAATAATTCGCCCAGTATGCTTGTCCTTAAATTTGTACATGTGTTTTGGTCCGGTTAACATGTATGCACTAGGGTTTCTCTCCACTAAGTACTCACTATACTGCTCTCCCTCTAGGTATTCCATTTGATCACAATTCAATTTCAGTCCAGGTTCTATGGGAGATTGACTTTGACCAGCCTGCCTTTTGGATTTCTAATCCCTTTGGAAATTCTATGATCGCCCAGACGAAACACCCAGTGACCGCGAAACAATCCTACAAAAGTTGGATTACTTAAAAACAAAAAAAAGCGCCAGACTAAAACTAAGAAGACTAACAGTAAAGTATATACAGGAAAAAAAAAAAATTCACCAGGACTTGTGATGAGGATCACAAGTGTTCATCAAGTCATCATTTGCACTTAGGCACCATCCCCGACAACGACGCCATTTGATTCATTGGCACAGTAGGTGTTCCGGCAACAATATTTATATCCTAAATTCCTCCCTCTTTGCCGTATATAAATCTGAGTATATAGAGGCTCTAGGGTCAAACTGGGGATGGGTTTTCTTCGCACAAATGACTTACCGATGAGGTTGATTTGGTGAATTAAATTTGGATTTTAAGGTTTTGTATTGAAGCAGGAGGTTTAATCATTTGGAAAACTAATTTAAATAAAATAAAATGTAAAATAAGAACTCCTTGAAGTGTTAGGTCTTGAGTTGAGTTCCTAGAGCAATGAGGGTTTCTAGGTCCTTTCCTGTTATTTAGGAGATGACCTATAGCCATCTCGAATCGGATCTTCATTTATTTATAAAACCTAACCCTTAATAATTATCCTTTGAAAAATAGTACACTCTGAGCATCAATGGTCTCCGAAAGTGAAAAACAACTCTCATTGACTCACACCTTACAAAGGATCATAAATGATAACTAACAAACATCAATGGATCTACATTAAGCATCCAGTAGGCCCAGATTAATAAATATAATAACCATTCAAAGAGTGAATCCCAAAGGGATTTAAACCTATAGTTAAGGAAACAAAGCGCATTAGTACACATCTTACGAAAACCATGGAACCCTCAGCCTGCCTTCAGATCCTACACCCAGCAGCCTTCCCCTTCAAGGAGGAAGGGTTTCTAGCCAACCATCCCTTGAGTTGTCATCCTCAAGGGGTGTTTGGCAGCCGAGAAAGTAAAAGAAAAGGAAAGAAAATGGGAGAAAAGGAAAGCAGTGGGAAAAACTCCCGCCCAGGATTTTATTAAATGGGGCTCCCATAACGGTGTCTAGTCTTGCAGGGCACATAGCCAAACCCTCTTTACAAAATTACAAAAATAACCTGACACTATTACAATGGGGCAAAAAGGAAGAAAGCGAAAGAAAGAGACGAAGCAAGCAGGCGGCATGAAAGACAGAAAATGCATGATGAGCAGTTACTACGGTGAATAGTGGCAGGAGGCTTGGCAGTTTCGCATCCTGCGAAATTTCGCGAGTTGCGAATTTTCACAACCCATTAAATTTCGTAGGTTGCGAAATTTTCTCAATTCTGTAAAATTCCTACAGTGCTCCAATTTCTTTGTATTTTATGCTCTTCTTTCCTTTTGGTTTCTAATCTGCAAACTGAGTTCAACTTGAATTCTTCGTGCTTGGGTCGACTCAACAATTTTGGTATAAATAGCTTGCAAAAACTACAAAATTAGCCACAAAATGCGATTAGTAGAATAGTAAGGACCTTAATGTGCAAATCGGGTTAATTACGCTGATTAGTACACAAAAAGTGCTCAAAACCTGCAATAAATAGGATTCAAAATAGCACTTTTTGAGCACTAATCAATAGGTATCCGACTGCCCAAGTCTTCCCGTGAGGCTGTCGCCAATTTTGCAAGGGCATCAGCCTGTGAATTCTTTGCTCTTGGTACATGCTTGACCTTTGAACTATTCAAGCTTTTAAACAATCTCATCAGTTAGCCAGTGCAGATCATCTTCGCCTCACGAAAGCCGTAGGAGTCTTCTATGCCTTTACTACCGGTTAGAGTCTACTCACTTCCATTGATCGAAACTCATAGGTGAGTGAGTTAAGCCCAACTATGACAGCCTCATATTCGGCCTCGTCATTAAAGGATTGGAAGTGAGAAGGCGGCGGCTTATTCACATCTATCCGTCCTAGAGAGGTCGAGGATCGGTTTGCAAGCTTCCTTAAGCATTGGCGGCCCCGTCCACGGATAACCACCATATGAGGAGGTCGGGCGTCAACTAGGTAACCATTTGGATTCTACATTGGGGTGAATTCCATGGTAAATATGAGATCTACCCTTTTATTCTTTGTCCTCGGTTTTCAATACGATGTCGAACTCACTTTCGAGTTCTATAGCCCACTTCATCGGTCTTAGGGTTGGTTTGTGCGTGTTGCTTCGCCGGATATTGATTAGGACTTCGATGGTATGAGCTTGGAAGTAAGGTCAAAGCTTTTTGGATGTAGTTACCAATGCTAGGATCAGCTTCTCCATCTTTGGATACCTTTCCTCTTCTCCTCTCAGAGCTCGGCTGCAATAGTAGACTAGCTGTTGCACCCTATCCCGCTCTTTGACCAGGGTGGCACTAGTTGAGAAATCTGAAACATCTAGGTAGAGGATTAGGAGTTCTCCCTCGGAAGGGCTTACCAGAATGGGGGGAGAGCTCAGATAGGTTTTGAGCGCCAAGAATGCCTCCTTGCAATGTGCATCCCATTGGAAGGCTTTTCTTAGAACCTGAAAGAAAGGTTGAAATTTGTTCTTGACCTTGCCCAGACATGGCGTCTAGTAAATATTATCAATGGCGTTGAATCATGCGGTTGAGGCGACATGTCAAGCCGCATTTATCTTGTATGCGGGTTTGTTTCTATTCCTCGTGTGCAAACGAGGTACTCGGCCGGAACTCGAAGGCATTTAGGTGGGTTTAACTTCATATTGTAGCTTTTTAGGACTTGGAATGCCTTGGCTAGGTGGACTATGTAGAGCTCGGCCTTAACTGATTTTACCAACTTGTCGTCTATATATACCTCCATAGATGCTTCAATTTATGGAACATCTTATTACAACACAGTGGTGTCTGCATTCTTAGGTCAAAAGACGTACAGATGTAGTGGGTCCCTTGCCTAATGTGAATGAGGTCTTCTCTTGAGTCGTTGGGATCCATCTTGATTTGGTTATAGCTAAAGCGTCCATGAAATTTGAGGAGTTCATGGCCCGATTGTGGCGTCCACTATGAGATCAAATCATTGACAGAGGAAAGTTATCTTTTGGGCAGTCCCTGTTGATATCCGTGAAATGAATGCAAAGCCGCCACTTACCGTTTGCTTTTTTGACAAGAACAACGTTGGCCAACCACTCAGGATATTCTACCTCCTTGATTGCATTTGCTTGGAGGAGCTTGCCGACCTCTTCATTAATCACCTTCTGTCTTTCTAGGGTAAAACTCCTTTTTCTTTGTAGTGGTTTAAAGGATGGTGACGTTGGCGTGTGTGCGCCGGTCTTCATTGCTGCTAGATCATTCTGCGTGTCTTCTGCTTCGGCGAACACCTCAATGTTCTGCTTTAAAAAGTGGATGAGGAGGCTTCTAACGTCTTTTGCCAGCTTAGATCCTATGTAGACGAGGTGTTCTGGCTGGTCGTCAAGCTATACGAGGCTCTGGCGGTTGCCACGAGGCGCGGTCGGGTGGTTGTCGCATGTCGAGCCGTCCATCACGATGTTATTACGACCGTTTTTTGTTTCATTGATGCTGAGTAACACTCCCTAGCCACGCGCTAGTTTCCTTGAACCATTCCCACTCCATTTGCAGTTGGGAAGCTGATGGGGCATCTACTATGAGAAATCTTACTGTTGTCGTTGCCTGGCATGGAGGGTCTCCTAAAGTGAGCACTAGTTGTATCGACCCTAGAGGTATTACTCTCTCTCCAGAGAATCCACGTAAGTAGGCGTTGATTGGTTCTAGCTTCTCCCCTCCTATGCCCATTTGGTCGAAAGCTGATGTGAAGATGATGTCAGCTGAGCTTCCATTGTCGACATGGACCTTGTGGATGGTTTTATTGGCTATAACGACCCTTATCACTAGTGGATCGTCATAGGGATGTTAGCAGCCTTTCATGTCAGATTTCGAAAAAGTTATGGTAGTATCCCGCCGAGGGATTTTGGATATTGCTTGTATTTCAAATATTTATGCTGATCTGATGCTACGTAGATGGGCCTTCCTGGCTGACTTGGATTCCCCGTCCCCTGCAAATCCTCTTGAGATCACATGGATCTATTCCAAGGGCTGCTGATGCTGAGCTAAAGTTGGCTGACGAGGTGGTAGTGGCTGCACCTAGTCCTGGCCTTCTAAAGCCATGAAACGACAAAGATTCCCACGTCAGATCAGGTATTTAATTTCTTTCCTCAGCTGAATGAAATCATCTGTTCGGTGTCCATGATCCCTATGGAACTCACAGTATTTGGTATTGTCCCTTTTTACTAGGTCTAACCTCATCTAAGATGGCCACCTTAGAAATTTTTCATGTTGCACTTCGCGTAGGACCTGTGACACTGAGGCTGTCATGGGGGTGAATTGCCGAGGTGAATACCGTTGCTGCAGCTCGGGCTGAGGTGGTCCCAGGTGGTCTCTGACATTCCCTCGCCCTTTTGGGGATCGTTCTCGTTTCTCTCTGTCTCTTCGTGGGGACCTGTCCCTGTCTCCTCGTCTCTTGGGGCTTCGTTCTCATTTTTTCTAGCCCCTGCTTCTTTCCTTCTATGCGGTAGAGTTTTCCCGCTTAGATAGAAGAGCTTCCTTGTCGTTGATGTTCTTTTCTTCTTTGGCGAGGACCTCGACCATGTTTGCCTGAGGGATTTTTGAGATGGAAAACATCAGGTCTTTTGACTGCACACCTAGCCTGGCAATTAAAGAGGTGATGGCGAACTTCTCGTCCGGGATGTCTACCTTTAACGATTCTGTGTTGAACCTCTGGACGTAGGACCTCAGGTTCTCCTGTGGGCTTTGCTTTATGGTCAGCGAGTGATAGCTCGATTTCTTGTACGTCCTAGCTCCGAAGAAGTGGGAGACGAATGCGATGGATAGCTCTCTGAAGGATGAGATCGATGATGGCGGGAGTTTGTTGAACTAGGCCAACGTCGGGCTTTTCAGTGTGATAGCGAAGGCTCTGCATCTCACGGGGTCTTAGTATCCGTGTAGCTCCATCTGATTCTTGTAAGTATTGAGGTGGTCTATAGGGTCTTTTGTTCTATCGAACGTTTTAATCTGAGGCATTCTGAACTTTGCGGGGAGGGGGAAGTGCAGCACCCTAGCTGTGAATGGGGATTCTGTTTGTTGTACTAAAGCGTCCATGGAGACTAGAGCTCGTCCTTTTACAGTTTCCTTCATATGGTTGCGCTCTTGCTGGATGTCTATGAAACACTACTCCCATGACCGCTCCCCCCTCTCCTGTTGATAAAGGATGGGTCCATCGCCTCTGTTGTTCCTACCATGCCTCTCCTCATTGCGATCCTCTCCAGGGGGTCTGTAAGACTCATGCTCCCTTGCTTTGCTAGTTTCTTCTTCTCCATCTGCTTCTCGAGGAGGGTCGAGGTGTTGCTGGTCTTCTTGGGTAATGGTGTTTCAAATTCGGGCCTGTCAGCGCTCCCTCTCGGGCGTTAGATACTCATGAAGCTCCAACTCTCTCATAACAAACGTTGGTCAAGGCGAGAGAGACGGAGCACCTCTATCTCGTCAATATTGGCGTGTAGAGTTTCTAATGTGCCTCAGGGAGGTCGGCTATCTACGTTGCCTTGCTGATCTTGCATCCTTGGGGGATTAGTGTGGCTCCTTCTTGTGTTCTGAGTTGATACCTTCAGTCACTGAGAGATCAGCTTTATTTGTAAAGGAACTGTCGTTCCCATAGACGGCGCTAAACTAATGATGTTTTCTCAACCGAAACTGGGCTGGAGCTTGTTGGAATTGTTGGGTCGGTCCGCTGACTATGGATGTCGGGCTCCTTTACAAAAATAAGAAACAAAAAGGATTGGCGGGGATCGCTAGTTGCCTCTCCGATGCCTAAGTTAGCTCTTTCCGATGGAAGAGAAGATCAACTGCTTAGAGAATGAATTTTTGTGTGTACCTTTCATTGATGGGGTGGCCTGGTATTTATAATGGATGATCATGATAACTTTTCTAGTTAGATGATGATACCATATTTCTCCTACTGGGTGAGGGATTTTTCCTTATCAAAAACACCAATAAGGATAATTGATTTAACAATTATTAGAAATATCCTACTTCCCTAATTGCGGAGATTTAATTAGGGAAGTTGGGTACTTTCCCTTTAATACGTAGTTCTTTGGATGTTTACGCTACCCGTTTCTCGCATCGGTGAACTGGTCCCCGCGCCACCGGGCCTTCAGTGATTTGGGCAGCAGCATACGTGGTGAGCGAGCTCTTACGCCTTTTATCACCTCAGCTTTTTATCTCTTCTTAAGTCCGACATTCGGGGCTTTCGTGCTATGGGCCCGCGCTATTATTTTAACCCCAACTGTAGAAGGAGTCAATGACATGTATCTCGCTGATTAGAACTCCAAGTAGTTATAACTCATGCTAATTATAAAAAAAAAAGTGAAAAAAGGAAGTAAAAACTAAAAACCGACAAAAGGAAAAAGGAAAATGTTCATAACAATATGTGTTAAGAATTAGTTTTTGGATAGTGGATTTTTTTTCCTTTTTAGATTGTTCTTTAATTTCCTTATTTTAGTCTAATATTGTTTTTATTAGTTTTTTTTTATCAAAAGTTGTTTCCTTTTTCTTATCATCTTCTATTATGTATATAAATATATGTGTAATTAATTATTTTCAATTAATGAGAATTAAAGTGATTTAGAGTATTTTCCTCTTTTTCAACATTGCATAAGAGTCAAGTTGAGATTAAGAATTTACAAGATTAACCTCTCGCATCCTCACACATTGGCATGTGGGGAAGATTTGTTTCTTTCTGCACTTGTTTCTCTCTCTATGAATCGGTGATCCTACACTTTTCGATATTTTTTGACGTTTGGATCCATTTCTCTCTATAATTGTTTTTCTTTGCAACATGGTATTTCTTCGTAATATGGTATTTTGTGTTTTCAGCATTTGGATCTCTGCAATCTGACATTTCGTTTGCAATATGGTATTTTGTGTTTTCAACATTTGGATCTGTTTCTCCTACAATTTTTTCTCTTTGCAATTTGATCTTTCGTTCCTATGGTCTCCTGAACTTTCTAAATCACTGAACCGTTGAAGCATGAACTAGCTAGCGAATACCTGCAAAACAAACAAGAAAACGGCGATGGTATGCCCTCCGCCTCTCTGATGCTTAACTTAGATTAGTCGTACCGAGAGCGAAAAACGCCATTCATTCGCAGACATGGAATCTCGTACCTTTTCTTCTCGCTATCTCGATTTTATCCGTAAGGAAGGCAATCCTCTTCCATGGAAAGTGATGATCTCCTTCCTCAAACTAAGGAATGTGTGGCGCCTTCTCTCAGCAAGTATGACATGTTCTTCCTTTTAGATAGCCCAGTCGTCCACATTTTCTTCCCCAAGAAATGTTTTACCACCTTTAGGGCGGTTATGAGCGTGACTTATACTTGTTCAAGTTCAGAGAGGTCATCCGGATGCCTTTTTAAAGATGATAACCGGCCAGGAGAGACAGTATCTAGGCGGTATATGCCCTACCCGGTTGGGGATGTATGTTTGGACCTGACTTGTAAATGAGAACGGTTGGACCCATAGATGGGGCCATCATCCTAACGATTGGGCCCATAGGTTGGGCCATCATCCTGTGGTCCTTAGTCGGTCGGGGCCTATTAGCGGGAGTAGTTGGGCCCACAATGCTCCCATTTTTCCTACTGGGGAGGGTAGTTATCCCCGACGAGAAAAAGAAAACGTGTTTGATTGGCCTAGCATGGGGAACAACGGACAATCAATGTTGGTATGTTCCAACATGAATTTTCTAACTTTTTGGATTCGCATTTGATGTGGTCACTGGGCCAAATTTCTAGAGGCTAGGAGGTCTCAGTAAAAGGTTTGGAGGGTGGCGGATTCCTGTGTGCCACGGGTTATCCCCGGTCTTTAGCTTAGGGCCTTCCATAGTTGTCGGGAGTTAGACTTGGAGGATTTCTGAATGAAGGATGATTACGATAGACGATTTGAACATGATTTCCATGCATGAACTAGATGGAAGATTGCAAGGATTGAGCAGAGTCGGAATTGAATATCCATGTTCTAGTTGGCCTTTGGGTGGTTCTAAAACTTGAATGGAATCCTCTGCATCCAAGGACACCCCCTCCCGAAGCAAAGACAGGTTCTCCGCGCTCCTTTCACTTCATAGCACCTTTCTTCGCCAAACTTGCTTTTCCTTGAGCTGCCTCGCACTCCATGATTGCTTGCTCAGTCCGATCTCTCGATGGATCATGTAGTCATAGTATGATCGCTTTGTAAAAGATGTCGTGTAATTACAATTGTTTTTTGGCGTGATTAATGAATTTATATTTCTTGAAATTTCTGCATACTTGCATGTACCGTCCCCATGCTTTCCTCATCTGCTAGCTAGTGATAAGGATTGACTCTTATGGCCCAAGGCTATGGTATTTGGCATGCTTTCATTGAAATGGGATGATCTAGGAATAACATAGTTGGCCGGTGCTCATTTCATCTACTAAGATGACACAACGGCCCATGAGTTTGACCCACGTTTGTTTATTGTGCCCTAATAGGCGAATCGTCGCCAAGATTCAAACTGGCATTGGATGTGATGAGTCAGCGGTGCATTTAATGTGTCCATAGGGCCTAGGTGTTTGGTATATAGGGAGCCATCATTTAGTTGTGCCTTCTCGCATTCCTGTTGTATTTGTGTCTACTAGTTTTCTTCTGGTTCAAGTTTCTCTACGGGTACGTTGGTGTGATTCTGCGTTCTTTCGCGAGCCGGTTTTCCAGAAGCTTGCTCAACTTTCATTTCATAGGTAAGTCCCGTTTTCCTCTTGTTGTGTTGAATCTTAATTAGCGGCCAGTTTCCGATTGTAGGAAGTTCCGAGGAGAGGGTATGTTTAAAATCTTTTAGGTCCGGGTGAGCCTTGCTCAGGCTTGGCGATTTTGCCTTCTTACCAGTTTGGCATATGGCTTGGGGATGACTTTCATTTCCTTGCCTTCCCTCAATCACATGAGTAGAATGGCGAGAGGTCAAGAAGCGACTTCCACCAGTCAGGAGGGTCGCAAGCGAAAACCTACCCAAGGGACGCCTTTTGCAAGCAGCATCATCTCATCCCTGACGATGGAGGAGTTGAGGGCCTATTGCGATATCCCTGATAACATCGACCTCAAATTGATTGAGGAGCTTGATGAGTCCACTCTGGGTGGAGAACACAACGCAGTGTTTTTTACCTGGGAGCACCTTGTAGCTCCGGCCGTCCGTGTCTACCATCATAAAACAGGTTTTCGCAGATTTCTCACCGTGGCGCCGCCGACCCTCGTCTATCCCAACACCATTCAAATTCTAACTGGATGCAGTGTACTGAGCCTCTTATACCAACTTGACCTTTCGCTGGTTGAGACGGTTTTGCTTATTCCTCGAGGTAGCAAGAAGGTGGCTCATCATCTCGCCCGTAGTTCCGATCAAGTTAATGGACTCCCGATTCACCTAAGATGGAGGCGAAGGGTGTGATACTGGTAAGGGGGCCTTGGGATGAGACCCCGGGTTCCCCTGGGCTTCCATTTGATGTTAACCGGTCTTAGTCTTTCCCAGGTGTGTGTAGGGGGTAGGTTGAGTTTAACGATGTGTGTGTATACATATGAATTTTTATGCGTAACTAATTGTAGATTATTGGTGCAGGGAAAAACTGAAGGGGTAGGTTGGTACACTAGGTAGAAAAGGCAAGCCTTGAGAAAATATGTCAGCTATTGGAGATTTCAGAGTAGGAGCCCCATTACAAGGTTCTTCTCACTTTAAATAACCTAGCCGATGTGAGAAGGAACCCACTCCCACACTTCTTCCGACATCCCATGCTCGCCTTTAGAAATAGCTGACAAACATTTCTTATCAGCTGACGCATACATTTAACCGCAAAGCAAATAAGGCCTTCATCTAGGGATCCGATGATGGAACTAGTGTCCCGACTGCCGATCATCTCGCCCTACCGTTGGGGTTTCTATTTACTCAACCCGCTCCTGGTCGGGGCAAAAGGGGTAGCCACCTAGAAAGCCTTCCCTTATCAAGAAAGGGGACTAGTTCTGCCCCCCGAGTACTAAAGATTAAAAGGAGAGGGACATACCGCGACTTAAATGCCCCGGGCCCAAGTGAAAGATTTGTTCAAGGCATCCCTAATCTACCAAGCCCATGGATTTGGAAGAAGAAGAGGAGGAGGAAGAGATGACAAGGTTGCTTCGACCGCTTGCGCCGCGTGAAACTAAGCCGCACAGGAGAGCTATGGCAGGAGCCCGATCGTGTCAGTGATTGAATCGACCACCAAGGGATGGTCGTCAAGATGCAGCGACATCATTCCAGGTTTATTCGAGATGGGGTCAAGTGACCAATTGGCTCAAGGATGTTACCTGGGAGCTAAGGGTGTCGCTTCTCCACCTGGGCTGAGACCGTTGTGTGATCCATCCTCCCAATCGAGCCAAGCCAACCGAATATAGCCCAAGCTCATAACCGAAGTAAGAGGTCGTTGCTTCCAGGACGGATACCGCTGAATTCGTGATTCCTCTCGGGCGTCTTAGCTTCTTTGCGATGGAGGAAGTGATAAGTGTTCTGCCGTAAGACATCAAGCATATTATCCATCGCTGGAAGCCCTTAAACTGTGGCGTAATCCGCGCTTGACCGCTTCAGATGATTTGTATCCGGCACACCACGGATGCTCCTCAGAACCACCCAGCCGGTGAACTCGGGCGAAGAGACCTCGTCGCCCTGGCTGGTATTATAAAAGAGATCTTCAAAGAGATTATCGATGATGGGATACAAGTCCGCAACCGTAACTACGCGACCGATCAACCGGGTAGCGAAGAATACTCATAAAAGTGTCAGGCATCAACCGGACGTATTCTTAATATGTTTCTTCGCAAGAAATCACTGCCATCCTGAATATGGCCCTCCAGCATCATGAATTCCAATTTCGGTTGAGGGACGCAGAGAAGCTTCGGCTATATGTTCACTGGGAAGCCTGGGATCAGAGATCTCGAATGCCTCTCTTCGGGGCGAGGCTCAGCGAATGCTCGACTGGGAGCCGGAGGCCAAAGAGGTCAGGATAAGGCTTGCCATGCGTAGAGGGATACAACCCGACAAGAAGAGGGTGGGATGGCACAATCAAGACCGACGATAGAAGGTTCCATACGTATGGAGTCATGAGTCAGTCTAGTCCAAATGCGTGCCCGACTACTTCAGAGGGTGTCCTATCATGCGAGTCTAAACTTGACTCTCTAATCAATAAGACTTCGCCACAAGGTATCCCGCCTGGCGCGAGGAAGAGATTTGTCATCTAACAGATGAGCGACTGTCTTTAATCATGGAGCTTGAGGCCGATAAGGAGGAACTCGCAGCTTTCCAGGCAAAGGCAACTGTGGAAAGGAAAGCGATGGAGGAGGAATTTGACGCGAGCAGTGATGTGGTCTTTAACTATGGCTACGGCTGCTGTGCTTTTACGCACATTATATGCGAGAGTAAGTCCATGATTCCAATCGGGATGCTTGATACATCAAAGTCGCTACCTCCAGATTTTTTTTTCAACCCCCGATGCCCCCCAAGTGCTTCCTCCGACCTTCTGGCTGCCACAACTATTAGAGAGGAACCTCCGACTTTGAGTCCTTTAACCGCTGTTGATGGGATAGATATCCTGTCGGAGCCTCCAGCCAGAGCGGATGACGAATCCAACGTTGTAGCTAAGGGCTAGGATTTAAACCCTGCGATCAGCTGACCGTAACCTTACTTTGTTTCTTTGTCAGATCTCGACATCTCTCGCAATACTTTTAATTCTCTCGCTACGAAATGTGCCGAATTTGCTGTGGGATGAAAGAAGCTTTTCCTCATTTAAATTAATGGCGATATGGGTGGCCAATTCAGGGCTTTGGGCCGGATAGGTCATTAATTATATTGCGCTATCCGGGCTTTTATGTGGACCAGTTAGATGTTATCTAACTAGGTCGGATAGGTCATTTACTGCGCCATCCGGGCTTTTATGAGGACTAGTTAGATGTTATCTATACTAGGCCGGATAGGTCATTTATTGCGCCACCCGGGCTTTTAAGTTTACCCTGTACGATGAGAAAAATGGACAAAAATATATCGAATCATACTTTATTGATAATACCTTTTAATATGTAAGGCATTCCACATTCTAGGCACAGGGGTTCCATCAAGCTTGTCTAAAGCGTAAGATCCAAATTTGTCGACTCTTGTTACGTGATATGAATCCTTCAATTGGTTGGAACTTCCAAATTACTGGTCAGCAGTATTTTTCGAATACCTTTCTAGACTAGGTCTCAAGTGGTCGAACATCCGAGGTTTTTACCCATTTTGTTGTAAGAATTTGCCAGCGGTATCGTAGGACGCTATATTTAATTGGTCGATGATTCGCAGTCACTGATCGATATCTGATTATTTAGATGCCTGTGATTTTCTTGGTTCGTAGTATCCCTTATTCGGATGGTAGGCATACCAATTTCATAGGATTATGGCTTCCATCCCATAAGTAATCGCAAATGGCGGATATACCGATAGATCTACGAGCAGTAGTTCTATAAGCCCAAAGTACCCCGGGAAGTTCATCCACCCATTTACCTTTAGCCGAATCCAACCATTTTTTTAGAGCTATCAATAGGGTTTTATTAGAGGCTTCTACTAGTCCATTGCTTCGTATACCTGGGTGGAGTGCTTGTTTTATTTTCAATCCCAAGTCCTGAGTATATCCAAATGTTTAATTGGGACCGCTTGTCGATACAATTGATCTGGGATGCTCGAAACGACAAACGATATTTTTCCTGCATAACCGGGTAAACAACCCGTTTCGACGATGAGAAGGCCTCGGCTTCTTCCCATTTACTAAAATAGTCAGTTGCTACCAACAATAATTTCTTCTGAGCCGGTGCGGTGGGTAGTGGCCCGACTATATCAATCCCCCATTAGGCAAAGGGCCAAGGGCTCAAGATGGAGATCAGGTCTTGCACCGGTGATTTCAGGATGGGAGCTAGCCATTGGCAACGGTCATGTTTTCGCATAATTGCAAATCACTCATGGTCGAATTAATAATACCCTTTGAACGTGAGCCCTATGTGCCAAAGTTCTGCCACTGGATGATTTACATTCCTCATGCAATTTCAAATGAACACATAATGGCCATGTTCGGGCATCAAGCATTTCAGATACAGACCGCCTAGGGAACATTTGAACAATTATCCATCGATCAAGGAAAATCTAGCCGACTGGACTTGCACCTTGTGGGCCTTATCCTTCTCTCTAGGGAGTTCTCCCGTGCAGATGTAGTGTATTATGGGGTCCATCCATGAGGGGAGGATCTCGTCTACCTAGCTTACTTGGGAGGGAGTGATTGATAGTAGATGGGCAGGAATATTGTTTTGGTTATTGGCAAAGAGGCGGCCATCATGGCCAAGGTATCTCCGCATCATCAGAGTCCCTAGGCATGTCTGCTTAAACCGAAAACTACCCAAGCGTAGTTTTACCGGGGAGACATATTTTTCCATTTGGGGGTCTCGGGATTCAAATTCTTCGTTTGACTTAACTTAATTACTAACTAGAATCACTCTAAATCGTGGAGCTTATCTGCTGGCATACTCGCTACAGCTAGTTCACCTCCGATAAGAGGGAGCCATATTCTCGACTCATTATCGAGGCTAGCTTCCAACTGGATTGCTTGTTCAATTCTTTCCCCGGTTGGGGATTTCAACTGCAGATCAATTCCCTCTCCAGTTTGTCTTGATACCCCGTCTACATTAAGTGTCCACCAATTCGAGCTTTCAGGGTGTGTTTTAGACTGGGGATTTTTAAGAAGCCCGCTAAACTCCGCCCTTTATAGCCTCGCTTGTACCGGATACACTCGCTAGTTTGATTGCCCAGCCGAGCCATTCTACCAGAAGTCAAGCTTATGGAGGTGCTCCTGGGAGAGAAGGTCAGTCACACCACAAAATGAGGTGCCTAGAACATGGGCTAAGTTTCTTAGCTACTATTCCTGAGGGCTAAGGTCATCGTCAAGGTGATCAGACTGCTCAAAGAGATCATTCAGTGGATTTGCTGACGAAGAACACTGGCTTTTGCCTTTTGTCGTTATTTTCTTTGAATAGGGAGGCACTTACTACTACCTCTGAGATTTCTAAATACACGAAAAGTGTCTCGCCAACGCTCCGTGACTCGGCGAGAATCGAGGCCTAAGTATTGTTTCGATCCGGTGAGTTCACGATCACAATTTTCATTCCATCAAGCCCGATCAAGCTCTTAAGGAGGGCGAAAATGGATTTGTAGTTGTCCGTGAATCCGGAAATAAATCGCCTAGTATGTACCTTAACTCCACCACAATAATAGAGACTCTTTCTAAATCTTCGAGCCGGATTCTAAAATACGAGTCGGGCTACTGCCTCTATTTCTCTGGAGATGCAGTCATCATGAATCCTAGAACCGGCCTACATCAATTCGAATCTACACTCACAGGGTCGAGTTTCATGCCATATGCTCTCAGAGCTCAAATGCCCGCTTGTAGATGCAAGAAGCAGATCCGGCATTCCGACTTTACTAACATCATCGATATATACTTCCATAGTTTTTCCAAGCAATGTTTCAAACATCTTAGTTAATGCCTGTAGTGGCTCCAAAGATCTTTTAATCCGAATGACATTACGTTGTAGCAAAAGAGCCCGTGTGGGGTGATAAAAGATGTTTTCTTCCTGCAGATCAAGCTTGCCACTGTGATATGATGATACCCTAAAAATGCATCGAGGAAGGACAACATGCCATGCCTGGCTGATGCGTCAACAATCTGATCTATGTGGGGTAAAGGAAAACTATCCTTAGGACACGCGTCATTAAGATCCGTATAATCTACACATACTCTCCAGTTGCCCCCTTTCTTAGGAACTACCATCACGTTGGCAAGCCATTCCGGGTATTTGACTTCTCTTATAAACCCAACTTTCAGAAGATTATCCAATTCTCTATCGATGATTTGATGCAAGGGCCCAGGTAGGAGCGCTACTTTGCCCACATGTCCCATGACGAGACAACATTTAACTTGTGAGAAGCATGCATGGGGCTTATTCTCTATCATATCCGAATGGGTCCAGGCGTATACATCAAGGCAATTTGTAGTATTTGTTTAATCTTGCCCTTCTTCCTCGATAGAGGGAAATAACATAGGTGCACTTACCGGGCCCGCCAATGAGTATGTACTCCAGAGGATCTACTGCCAACTGTTCCCTATCTTCCACAGCGGCCCGGGCAGAGATCTGTGATTGCTATTCTGAGGGTTGAATTTCGGGGGACGAGTCATTGGAGGTTTCATCTTTTTCACGCTCCTGCACTAATAGCTGATAACACTAACAAACAGCTAATTGGCTACCCTGGAGGTCGACCTGCCCGGATGCAGTCAGATAACTGATAGTTTGGTGATAGGTTAAGAGGACTGCTTTCATAGCGTGTAACTAGGCTTGACCCACGATAGCATTATACGGTCCCAAGTCCTCAACCACTGAAAACAATACTTGCTGTGTTACCAACCCTGCTTTGACGAAAAGAACAATATCACCCACCGTTAGTGTGGTGGCTCCGTTAAACCTAGACCTAGCCGAACTGAGAAGGTCAAGCGGGACTTTCATTTGCTAGAAGGTGCAACAAATCAGTCATGCTGCCAGGATCAACAAGGACTCTATGCACATCAAAATTGTTAATACACAAAGTAAGTACAAGCGCATCATAATGAGGAGTGATGACCCTGGTCGAGTTTATAGGAGGAAAGGATATGGGTCATTAACCCGGCTAAACCGGCCGTTGTTTCCAAGGTACTGCGGTGGGTTTATCCGGAAGCCGACCGAGGCCGCACTAGAATTATTCTTCTCCACCGTCATTGACCGGTATCATCACTTCCACGGCTTCCCAATATGAAGCGATGGTGGGTCTGTGGCTCGCATGGGTGTTCAACACCAAGAATTGCCTGGCCGGGTTGGGTGTGGACTATTTCGTCTGGGTGGGTCGGCTCCTAAATGTACCTTATAAGGTGCTCAACCGGGATCAATTTTTCTACCATGAACTTTACGCTGGGTACGGCTGTCATGGTCGTGGGTCCTGCGGTAACGCAGACCAGGATCGATTGCATTATCCGATTTTTCCTCATTGCAGGGGCCATTTAAACGGTGGTCTCGATGAGAGGTAGACGGTCATAAGAGATGCGAGAAGGGAATCGGGAGGCTCCTTTCTCTCACCGCCTTAGAGCACTTTCGATTCTGCTCGCTTCCTTCGTTTGTCAGGGCCCTTAGTTGCTTCCTTGTTGTTCTGAGAAGTTATCATTACTGTCTAGGAAGCGGCCCATATATTATCCTTCAGTGTGGAATACTTGTCTACCCGTCGATACAGTTCTTCCATTATTGCAGGTGGTCCAAGGATAGATATTGAAACAAAGGGGTAGTCGGCCCGAAGCTTCTTCGGAAGTTCTATAGGACCGTGTCCATGTTGTAAATATCAATTTGTTGGACGACTTGTCCAAATCTTCAGGTGAAATCCCGGATAGATTCATCTTCCCGCTTGAGGATGGCCTGGAGTGAACTAATGTTTCCTTTCTGTCGGACCGAGCATAAATATTGGGAAATGAACGCTGACCACAGTTCACTGAATGAGTTTATAGATCCTCTCAGGAGTTTATGGAACCAAGCCGAAAGGGTCTTCAGGCCGGCAGAATACCTTACAATAAGAGGCGATTGTTTCGCGGGCTTAAGAATCATTGTTTGGTTAAAATGTAGTATATGGTCAGGCGGCAAGAGAGCCATCGCACATAGAAAACAATGGCATAACGGGCCGCTTGGGAGGGGGGAGGGGGGCTTGTAACTTAAAATATGTGGGCCTAAGGGTGATGTAGTGCCCTTCGGTCCGACCTCGATTGGCGCTTCTAACCTGATCCGTGATTCGCGGTCACCAGAGGTGATTCGAATCAACAAAATTTGTAGTCCTAAGTCCCTCCTACCGCGTAGTCAAGCTACCGCAAAGATGGCCGGGTCTAGGGCCTAACACTGGGACGGGTGTTCATCCTGGCGAATGACTCGTGATCGGGTGTTGAAAATGGTGAGGCTTTAATTTGGATTTTGGATTACAAAAACGCTTGAGTTGCTTGACTCCGATGATTAATTGTAAAAACCGGAAGTGAAGTGAGAAAAGGTAACTTAAGGTTTAGTCACTAGCTCGACAACAACACAGGGTAACAAGTGTCCCCTGCTCTTATCCTCGCATTATGACAAGCAATCCCATAGTCCAAGCCATAACCGGATCTTTGTTTAACTAGAAACCTAACCCTAGAATCACCCTATTTGAGTCAACACGTGTAATATGCATCTACGCCTCCTTCGCTTGAAACCCTAACATTCAACTTCATTTTAGTGGCTCGTAAAGGCCATCTAAAGAACAACAGTGCATCTAGCAATAAGTATGCACTGTATCCTAAAGCATGGTAAGTATTGGCCAAGGTAATGACATTAAATGATATTCAACCCTAGTTTGAGAAGATGGGAACCATAAATACAGTACCTGTAGCATTTAACACATGAGCACAAACTGCAATCGCCCTAATAACCAAGTTAGCTACCTTCCTTCAAAGCCAGAGGCTTAGCCAAGCATCTTTGAAGGTCATCCTCAAGAGTATTGCTTAGCCTAGAAAATGAGAGAAAGAGGAGAGAGAAAGAGAGAAAAACAAAACCTAACTCAAGTCATGGAGATATTTACATAAAATGAAAATGTGCTAAAGATTGCTTGTGGTTACAATTAGCTTATATGTCACCACCATGAAAATACAAGAAATCCTAACATATTGGCTAACAAGGGACAAGGAGGTAATACACCAAAATGAAGCTCACAGCATTAATTACAAAAGTACGACAGTACAGAGATTCTCGCGATGCAGTAAAATTTCGCTGCAGAATGGTGCCATAGTTTCTAATGAAATTTCGCTACCAACAAATTGGACAAAGATAGCGAACACAAAATTTCGCTTATGCACAAATAATTCGCTTAGTTGGGCGAAATTCGCTAGCCTAGCCAACATTTTAGAGATACGAAATTAAATAATTCTTCGCTTACACAGCTGGGATTTTCTACAGAAGCAACTCGCTAGCCTAGCTAAATTTCTCATCTCTCGCTTGGCCTAGCGAAATTTCAATTTTCTAGGATTGCGAAATTTCACTTTCGCTAGGATTGCGAAATTAAGTATGACTGCGAAAATTTTCGCAATCATAGCGAAATCTCCTTGGTCAAGCCTGCTCTTCACCGCACCGCATCCCGAACCTCCACTCGCATCGCTTTCTTCTTCACTTTGCCTCCATTCCTTCAATCGAATTTATTATGTTTGATGGTGGAAAATAGTTTCGATCTTCATTATTCAACACATCTCGATATCGAATTCCCAAGGTATGCAAAAACCTGCAAAATAACCAACATAACCTCTAAACGGCATAAGTGATACTAAGTAGATCCGAACACTTCAATTAGATTAATTGACATTAGCGCCAAGAAAAGCACTCAAAACCTATCTCAAATAAGATCAAATAATTCCTCGGGGCACTTAATCACATCACGTCGATCGAACCCGGTCACCCGTGATGTGCGTGATTCGTACACGGTAGGGCATCCGAATCAACAAAATTTGTAGTCCTAAGTTCCTCCTACTGCCGTAGTCAAGCTACTGCAGTATAGCGGTCTAGGTCTAATTACGGGATGGGTTTTCATCCTAAGGGAATGACTCGCATCGGTGTTAAAAATGGTGAGCCTTTAATTGATTTCGGATTGCTTAAAATAATAAAGGTGGAGTTGTTCGACCGATGATTAATTGTAAAACCTAAAGTGAAGTGAGAAAAAGGTAACTTTGAAGGTTTAGGTCACTAGCTTGACAACATGGGGGTAACAAGTGTCCTCGGGTTTTATCCTCGCATTATGACAAGCAACCTATAGTCCAAGCCATAACCGGATCTTTGTTTAACTAGAAAACCTAACCCTAGAATCACTCCTATTTGTCACCACGTAATATGCATCTATGTTTTTAGTTTGAAACCCTAACATTCAACTTCATTTCAATGGCTCGTAAAGGCCATCTAAGGAACAATAGTACATCTAGCAACAAGTATGCAATCAGATCCTAAAGCATGGTATTGGCCAAAGCAATGACATTGTTCATTATTCAACCCTAGTTTGAGAAGATGGGAACCATAAATACAAGATTCGTAGCATTTAACATATGAGGACAACCTCGAACTCCGCCTCACAACCAAGCGCTAGCTACCTTCCTTCAAAGCTAAGAGGCTTAGCCAAGATCTCTAGAGTTGTCATCCTCAAGAGAGTTGTTCTCAGCCTAGGAAAATGAGAGAAAGAGGAGAGAAGAGAGAAAAACAACCCTAACTGGTCGAGAGATATTTACATAAAATGAAAAATGTGCTAAAGATTGCTTAGGGTTACACCTGGGGCTTACATGTGCCACCCAATGTATGAAAATACAAGAAAAGCCTAACATATCAAGCAATACAAGGGACAAGGAGGCATTACACCAAAAATGAAGCTCCAGGTTGGCATTAATTACAAAAGTATGACGTAGTGAGATTTCGCTTGCGTAAAAAAATTCCTCGCTAGGGTAGCTTAAAATTCAAGCACTTAAATAAATTCCCTCGCTTAGCCCAGCTTAAATTGGACAGAGTTAGCGAACATGTACCCCCGCTTATGCACAGTCAATTTCCCGCTAGGCTGTATTAAATTTCGGGCTAGCCTAGCTAAATATTTTAGAGGCCAGCGAAATTAAAGAATTTCGCTAGGCACGCTGATTTTCGCTACATATACTCTCGCTAGGATCGCGAAATTTTCGCCATGACTCCGCGAAATTAAGAATCTCAATAAATTTTCGCAATCATAGCGAAAATCTCCGGGTACTGCTCTTCACCGCACCGCATCCCGAACCTCCACCGCATCAAGCTTCTTCTTCACTTTGCCTATTCCTTCACCGAATTCGACATGTTTGATGGTGGGAAAATAGTTTCGATCTTCATTATTCAACACATCTCGATATCGACCTCAAGGTATGCAAAAACCCGCAAATAACCTAACAATGTTCCTAAACTAAGATATGATACCTAAGTAGATCCGAACACTTTAATTGGCTTAATTGACATGATTAGCGCGCAAAAAGCACTCAAAACCTATCTCAAATAGGGCTCAAAATAGCACTTTTTGGGCACTAATCACACCCCCCAACCGAAACATTGCTAGTCCCTTAGCAATGCAAAAACAATAAAGGCATGCATGCAGTGATTTTCTCAAAAAAAGTTTATGGTTCAAAAAGGTGTATGTACAAATAAACATTACCTTTAAAATGAAAAATTGACAAGTTTGAAAATCGACATGGGAGAACCAAAACCATGCAAGAACAATTTTTAGGTCAATATTAGATCCATGATTCTCAACTTGAATTTCCACCAAAGTCTAATGATTCTAAATATAACCAGATCGAGCCAATAAGTTGCAAAATTATTCTCTCCCCCCAACCTAGCTACTGGCATGGCCTTAAGCTGTTGAACAACCTATATAGGAATAGCTACACTTTTCTTTCTTTATTTAACTACATTGTAGGGTGCAATGCTTAAAACCCGACTTCACCAAAGTCCGTAGCTAGTCCACCGATGACTCCTAACTAAGGCTTGCATCAAGCCAAAAGGATCACTGACCACAAACTCTACAGCTTCACCCGACTAATGACTCGAGAATTAAGCACCTACAAAACGCCAAACTCTACTCCATCCACCCGTGAATCGAACACTAAGTCGATGACTCCCAACCACCATACTTAGGCATCTAAGCCAGCGCTTTCATCTCCATACCCTGACAAGGTTTCGGTTTCAAGGCAAAGTGTCACGACTTTATTTTTCTTTTCTTCTTTTCTTTTCTTTTGCTTTTCTTTTCTTTTCCTTTCGGGAAGACTACATTGGTCTTCAAATGGGCAATACAACCCTATCCTAGGTTGCCAACATGCCTAAGGCCTACTTATGCAAAAAGTGAAAGGAGGCAAATAATTTGACAGCCTATTGGTACAATCTGATGTGCGGTGTGTGAATTAGCTAAAGGTGGAATGTTCAAGGTTGAGCATGAAGGAACTTCAACCGACCAAAAATTTCTTCAAACATGGAATTGTTCTAGCATTAAGGCAACATGCAAGGTTTCTATTTTTTCAATTAAAGGCAATTCAATTGTCCAAGTGAAGCAATTCAATTGTTCAATTGAAGACAAAAACAGTTTAAACAAAGTGGGGGCACAAAAAAAATAATATGCGAAAGTGTATATATATATACTGAATAGATTTTGATATAGCCAAAGTGGCTAGTACATGAATACAAAGCTAATCATACAAAAGTATCACTGCCTACTATGGCTAATACATGAATCTTACACAAAATTAGTAGGCAGTTGATAAAGCTGGTAACTATACAAAAACATAAAAGAAACCTAACCACCTCACTGCTGTGGGCGGTGGTGGGTCTCAGAATCGCCGCCGTCGCCAACACATCCAAAGATGCCGCAGCAGCGGACTCATCCCTCCGAACGTGAAATACGTCGGTACCCAAATGTGTCATGATTTGCTGCAGCATGGAGTGATAGTGACCTAGAGTGGCCTCAGCTCGAGCAAACCTCTGGTCCTGTGCTGCCTGGGTAGCGGCCAAAGAACATATAGCATCCATCACACCTGCTATCTCTCGCGAGCTGGCATGAACGCACTCCGTGGAATGTCAGATGTAAATGACGTGGGTCTCGGAGTATCGCCGCGGTCGCGGCGAGTACTGGAGGAGGAGACGGAGGGGACATATGCGGAGCTGGACTCCTCTCCACCTCTCGCCCGTGGCCTCGACCGTCCCGCCCTGGTGGGAGTCCCCCGCCACCTGATCCGGCATTTTCCTCTCCCGGTCCTCCGCTGGAGGAGAAAAGATATGTGCATGACCATCGCTCTCCATCGACAGACCCGAGGCGCCGAATCCTCTTCTCAATCCGGGGCTCCTCTGGGAAGCCCAAGTGCTCGAGGACCTGGCATAGCCAGTCTCAAAGATCAGCAACTGAAGACTCAAATACCGAGATGTGCCCCACGATGGACCTTCTCCTCGAAGTGTAATAGGGAGGTCATCACCTCACTCGTAGGGACCGAACTGCATCCTCTCGAGATCCAGACAGAGTTTCCAGATGGCCCCACGCCGTACGAAAAGGTACGCAAAGAGGCTGGTCTCGGTGCAACAGTGATCGACCAGAGACCGAAGGGTTCGCCTCGGAGTCAATACTGGTCCAAGCAGCGGGTGTCTCGAGCAAGACCGGGCGCACCATCTCTTGCAGGCCTGGGTGAGACCAGTCTCGGAGTAACCCTTTTCCGACCGCTCATGCAGATTCGCAGCCCAACGCCATCAAAATGTCCGCTGCTCTGGCATTCCGCGATCGCCGATAGTGAGCCGGAGCTCGAAAGTGACCAGGCGCGCCCGTGATGTCACCGAACGGTAGAACTGTAACCACCCGGTAATAATACCGCCGGGCCTCATAAATGGTAAATAGGGAGTAGTGCGATCGCCGTGATCGAATCTCGACTGGATCCACAATGCGCCGGACGCCGTAATATGACTCCCGTGAAGTCTCGAATGAAGCGCGACGCTCCCAGAGATAGTGGTGCCCGACGACACCCGCCTCCCGATCCCGAGCCGGGCGATAACCGAGGCGAAGAGGTCGCCTTAGCGCTGATGGGGCCAGGATCGGCTAAGTTCGATGTGAGGATGACTCGCCCGAGCCTCGATGAAAGTGGTCCGCTGAGGGGCCGGGGCCCTCCTAAATTCCGGCGAGGCACTGTGACGGGGCCTCGGGTCCCATCCAGTCCGGTATCGTCCGAACTCGAGGCTCCTCGTAAACTCGCCTCGTGGACCGAGATGGTACTGGCTGGACCGGAGCTAGAATCGGGCCTCGCTTCCTCTCGTCTGGGTACTACAATTGACCAGGGTCGGTTGCTGGACCCACCTCTGCGAACCATACGTATCTAAATAAGACACCGAAGCTGGGGCTCACGATGAAAATGAAACCGCACCGCAAAGTTGATCTCGGGCTCATCGCGACGACCGAGTCAAGACCAAGGTGTAGACGAACCGTGGCTCACCGGCGGGGACCAGGCACCAGATGCACGCGCGTAAGATACACGACCGGTGTGGCTCAGGATCAGCAAAGGCGCCGGGAAATGGCAAAGTGGCTATGGACGGGGACGGCAAGACAGTCATACGCGGGGCATCTGCCATCGGGAGGTCGGGGGGCTTGGCAGCTCGGTGAATAAGGACGCCAGGCACAGGTCGCAGCAGCCAAGCGTGGCTATGAAAGTGTGTGGAAGAACGGCCTACTGGCAATCCGCCAAGGACCCAAGGCTCTGGCCGTGCCGTGGGTCAAAAGTGTGGCAAATGAGGCTCGAGTGACCTCAGTGGCTTCGCTACGGAGGGAGAATATGAAGTGACTAAACGTCATCCTCCCTCTTTTATGTGACCAAGAGGCGCACCAAGAGTCCAATTTCCACCAATTCTCGCTATTATAGCGACTTTGGGCTAAACCTCGCTTCACCACCCGCGAATCGAATTTCCAAAGGGTTAATTATTAATAATGTGAAGAAAATAAAAGATTATTATAATAAAAATTATTATATAAAAACTATAATTAAAAATTTAATATAAAAATAATATAATATATAAACAAAGTTACTAAATATGGAAACTCAAGTGGTTAAGAAACTTAAAAATAAATCAAATTCACATTAAAATTGACTAAATTAAAACAAAAAGTAAAAATTGTTGAGCTGTAATTTGGTTTGTGAGAACACCAAATCACCTCAATTTTACCAAATTGCTCAAGGAGGGTCAAGGAGAAGGATCTCCTCAACCCCCCGCAGCTGCCCTCGAGCCGAACTCGGTGCTGGAATTTCCCACGTCGCTTCATTCTCACCGATGGATTTTTTGAATCGAGCACCGACCCACAGCATCAAGGCAATACCAAAACCTTCTTCACCTCGTCGGGCTATTCCTTCTAATTCCTGACACTCACCTCAGATGACCAATTGAACCAACTTACCGCTCATTTGATTTTCATCTTCCGGCAAATTTTTGTGTTTGTTGTTCAATGGAATATGTTCAAATTTCCAAGGTCATGTTGCTAAATGTAAGTTGCATGACTCCATTTCCTAATTGATGATTGCATCAAGAAGGGCTTAATGGTCTTCCTAGGATAATCGCACATGATTGGGTCTATTTGCAATCGTTCTAAGAAAGTCGAGCACTACAAAATCTACCGGGCAAGAGAATTCCGTCTATTTTCACTAAGACATCCTCAACTATCCCCTTAGGGACTCACCCATCTATCGCCAATGATAGTGTAATACCAGTAGTTTTAAGTTCACCCAAACCTAACTCGTCAGATACGTATCACTAGCAGGTTTACACTGCTCCATATCAAGTAATGATTTGTCTATGCAAGTCCCACCAATATTTACTCGAAATCAGGAGATCTCGATCCTTGTATTTGATCGATTCTTGGCTTTGATTATGGTAATCGACTTGTTCAGTTAAAAATGCCTTTTCTCAATGCCTAATCCCTTCTTGATTGTACGTAGATCCTTTAAAACTTTGCATAAGGTGGACTTGTTTGATGATGTCCAAAAGAGGTATATCGATCTTCACCCGCCTAGGACTTCTAAGATACCCGCCCGATGCCTTCTTTCTTGCCTCTAAGTGCCCGAAATAGGGTATGTCGTATTTCATCGAGTACCCTTCAGAGAATATGATCGCATCGCAATTCTTCCCTTCTTGATTCTCAACAAAGTTTTGCACGGCCGATCAACCTCTTTTCCACTCCTCAAAGTTGTAATTATAGCCTAACCTCATCCATTCCCCTTCATCTGTCGGATGACCCTACCTCATGAATTCCCTTAGGGTTTGGCAGTGTTTGAGAAGGGAACCTTCCTCTCCCTGCACCTGCACTCGTTTTGATCTTTGTGGATTGAATACTCGTAAGTTGTCTATTTTCCGATCTCGCATTGCTCAAGCCCATCTATTCTCTTGCCCTGTGCTCTCTACGTATCAATCTTTGTGCCAATTGTGCATTGATCCCTTGTTCTTCCATTGCAGTTACCCACCACCTTACCAAATTTAAAATGGCTTGTTCCACAGAGACGGCGATGGAGGCGGTTGTGGTTGAGAGGAACCAAACCCGTGGTTTGGCACTCGGGGTACAGGTAGGGGGATTAGGTTTCCAGGAGAGGTTAGGTGATCTCTAATTGGAATTGTAGGTATTACCATATGGGGTATGGGTTGTGATAGTTTATATTGTCCTACGTATTTGCACATTCTCGACATCAAATCCTTCACTCGGAAGGGCCATAGGATATTGTTCTTCCGGGGTGGACAGGGACCGAAATTGTAAAAACTTGATCGTCTACAAGAAGGTTTTCAATACCGTATGCACTTCACGGAGTCTTTTTCCTCTTTAAGTTCCCTCCACCTTCCTACTAAGGTTGAAATTTAGCTTTCATTTCTATATCCTCCGACAAAGGCATACATCCCACTCCTGGGTTGGCTAAAGGCCTCATTTTTTCCATTTCTCTCAGTTTGGTTCATCCTAACACTTAAGTTTAAATTACATAGTTCGGAAAATCCATGGCTTCATCGTGATGCTTACTTAGAAAATCTCCCCACACATGGTCTCCACAATCAAGCTTACGGCAGGACATACACCATAGAAGTGGTTTACCAACATCCATGTATCAAAACCCATTACGGTGTGGGTACGACCGATGGTCTCCATAAATCATCCTGGAAGATCGTAGAACCTCTCACCATCTTGAGCCGTGAAGGTAAATTTGTCTCTTCAAATCAAGGGTCTTATGAGCACCGAAGAATTTTTTAAAACTCCGCTTGCAACCACCCCAATTTCTTATGGTTCTGTGCTCAACAGTTAAGCCAAATCTCGCTTTCGCCCTTAGTGGTTACTTGAAATGCTTTCAGCTTAAGCAAATCCATATCCATCATACCTTCCTTAAAGGTTGTGCAAACCTCCTCAAAATCCCTTATGTGTGTGTATGGATTTTCATTTTCCATACCATGATATGTGGGGAGTAGGGGTACCAAGTAGGGCCTCACTGCTACATCTTCAGCAGGAGGTATGATACAGGAAGGGGCACTAACTCTAGGAGGGTGAATGTGGTCCCTCGTCGATCTATAGCCGCTGGATTCATCGTTCCCGGCCGACTTCGCCGCTCTCGCGAGGATTCATGGTATCGTTGTGTACATCGACTTCAATCGCTTTGTCACTTTAGGTAATCGATTCTATGCACCCACTCGATGTCTCTCTTTCCCAGTGGTGCATAAACACTTGTTATACAACTGAGACACAAGAAATAGCACAAACAAACTTGCAAAAAGGGTTATGGTTAGCTAAAATAAAAATTGACTGTATGAAAAACAAAAACAGTGCAGTGACTGCAAAGTAATGAAAACTTGCAGTTACAACAACTGAAATTCAAAAAGGGTTAAAAAGGTCACCTTCACTTGTGATGTTGATCACAAGTACACTTCAACTTATCAAACGTAGTTTGGCACCATCCCGCAACCCGCGCCATTTTGATTCGTACAATTTTAGTAGGTGATTCTAATCAACGAAATTTGTAGTCCTGTTCCTCTGCATCGCCGTAGTCAAGCTACAGCAAAGTATACGTCAGTGGTCGAACACTGTGGACGGGTTTTCATCCTATGAATGACTCGCATCGGTGTTGAAAATGGTGAGCCTTTTAATTTGGATTTTTGGATTTTTTGTTTAAAAACAAAGGTGAGCGGTTTGACTCCGATGACAATTGTAAAAACTGAAAGTGAAGTGAGAAAAAGGTAACTTTGAAGGTTTAGGTCACTAGCTTGACAACATGGGGCTAATAAGTGTCCTCGGGTTTATCCTCGCATTATGACAAGCAACCTATAGTCCAAGCCATAACCGGATCTTTGTTTAACTAGAAAACCTAACCCTAGAATCACTCCTATTTGAGTCAACACAGGTAATATGCATCTACAGCTCCTTTCAGTTTGAAACCCTAACATTCAACTTCATTTCAGTGGCTCGTAAAGGCCATCTAAAGAACAACAGTACATCTAGCAATAAGTATGCACTGTATCCTAAAGCATGGTAAGTATTGGCCAAAGCAATGACATTAAATGATATTCAACCCTAGTTTGAGAAGATTGGAACCATAAATACAGTACCTGTAGCATTTAACACATGAGGACAACCCGAAACTCGCCTCCCACAACCAAGCTAGCTACCTTCCTCTCTCTTCAAAGCTAAGAGGCTTAGCCAAGCATCTCTTGAGTTGTCATCCTCAAGAGGGCTGTTTGCAGCCTAGAAAATGAGAGAGAAAGAGGAGAGAGAAGAGAGAGGAAAACAAACCCTAACTCAAGCCAAGGGAGATATTTACATAAACAGAAAATGCTAAAAGATTGCTTAGTATTACAATTTGAGGTGTGGTGGTTTATATAGGCCACCCAATGTATGAAAATACGCAGTTCTAACATATCAAGCAATACAAGGGACAAGGAGGTAATACACCAAAATGAAGTCGCGAAATCACAAAATTTCGCTTATGCATGTCAATTTCGTTTAAGCAACGAAATTTCACAAATTTAGCGAAATATTTGGAGATGATAAATTGAAGAATTTCAATAGCACGTTGATTTTCAAGCATACAGCTTAAATTTCGCTAGCCTAGCGAATTTTCAATTTTTCGCTTAGGATTGCAATTTTCGCTATGATCATAAATTTCGCTATGACTCAGGTTTTGTAGTCATGGTCTTTCGCAATCATAGCTAAAATCTCGGGTCAGTCTGCTCTTCACCGCACCGCATCCCGAACCTCCACCGTATCGCTTCTTCTTCACTTGCCTCCATTCCTTCACCGACTCGACATGTTTGATGGTGGAAAATAGTTTCATCTTCACATTCAACACATCTCGATATCGAATTCTGGTGGCAAACCGGAAAAATAACCAACAATAACCTCTGAACGCATAAGTGATACTAAGTAGATCCTAACACTTCAATTAAGCGCATCTGACATGATTAGCGCGCAAAAAGCACTCAAAACCTATCTCAAATAGGGCTCAAAATAGCACTTTTTGGGCACTAATCAATCCGGGATGCTCGGTTACCACTCAATCACTTTATCAAAATCATTTATCGAAAACGTGTGGAACCATTATAGTTCTTAAATATTTGCGAAAGCAATTTAATTTGGGCAAGCCCATAAACATTTACAAATTAATGCAATTCCTAGGCCCATTAATCATTACATTTATACAAAAGTACAATTTTCATAAAGGCATATCAAGCCTTTTCAATATGATTTACAAAATAGATGTTCAGAGTTCAAATTGTTTTTACAAAATATCAATGTTCAAAAAAAAATGGAGTGAATGCATATGTTGGAGCATACTCCGTGAACTTTCTGGATGACTCTGAGCTCCTCGACCTCGGGTCCGCTTTCAATCACTATCAATCACTATCAATCAATCGGTACCTGCGCATTGATAAAGACAATACGCTAAGCATTTTCATGCTTAGTGGTTCCATACAATTCCATTCTTCGGTTTCAGTTTAAGTCAACTCATGCAATTTTGCTGAACAAAACTTTCAAATCTTTTGGATGATCAATGTCAATACAATACATATATTATTTCATATACAGTCATTTATGGTTCATTAATCATCCCAAATATACACTTTCATATGTTATAAATCATTTATAACCAAATCATGCATTTCACAATGCTCTTTTCAATTCAATTGCAATCATGCTTTTCAATACCAATATGTCAACAATTCAATATCAATTCAGTTCTATTCTACCCTTAACAAGTTTAACCTATGTTTTCGATATACAGGATATCGGAATCACCGAAACTGCCCCGCTGGGTCAGCAGCCTAAGATAAAAAAAACATTTTGTTTTATAACGCAGTACTGTCCCTCTGAGCTGCTGACTGGCCATTAAAAATCAATTTGTGAACACTACCGATACTGTCCCGCTGGGTTACTGATCGGAGTAACACATCAATACGTTTGTTCGCAGTATTGCTAATTTGACCCTATTGGTATACCATTCTATCCTTAATGCGAATTAAACAGTTAACATTCTATTAAGGGCGTTCAATTCCTTTATATCAAAATACAGTACATTTGTATAAACTGTTCATTTTCAATAATCATGCAATTTTCATATGCAAACATTTCATAATCATTTAAAACAAATCAATATGCTTGTCTTATAAATTTAGAACAAACAATGCAAATATTGAAACGAGAATAGGAGAAGATAGAACAAACCAATCTATCTCTTTCTTTTTGCCTTACCGTCAATCTCAGTCCTAGGTTAGGTGATCCTCACCGGTCCCTAGCAAATCACACACATCACATTTAGTGAACTAGTACTAATAACACTTTTCGCTTCGCCTCGGCGGTGAGGTACAGTACGTTTTTCACTTAGTTTCATTCTTAATCGAACCATTATTAATCGTTTATTAGGGTTCCTAAACAATTAGGGTACGAATTCGAGGCTTTCGGAATAAAATTCGAAAATTTACTCTTAGTGAACAGTGCCTTCGCCGCGTGCATGCTTGGGAAGGGGCAGCACTGTTTTACCGCAAATGGGGCGCTACCTCACGCGACGAAGGCCCGATTTTTTCCCAGTTTTTCCTCCCTGCTCATTTTGCGATTTTCTCCAAAATTCTCCAAAAACTCAAACTAAAGCACGAGAATCACTCCCAAAGATATCCAAATACCATCCTAAACCAACCATGAGCAAAACCCATGGATGGATTAGGGTTTTTCTAACCCAAATATCATTTAGAGAAATCTAAGGTTTGGTTCTTACCTTAAAATCCTTTTGAATCTCCTTCACCCAAGATGCTTGATCCTTTATAAGCAATGAAGGGGAAGAAATCACACCAAAATCACTTCTTCTCCAAGCCCTAGCCTCTTTCTCTCTCAAAATCCCCAAATGTGCTTTTTTTCTCCAATGAGCATTCTAACACCAAAATTGCCTTAAGTCATATTTTCAACCTAAGGCCATGTTTGGCACATCAATAAATATCATTTCTCATTTTTGGCATTTTAACTCACTTATTGGTTTTCATTTCACTTTCACTTGGCATTTAAGCTCATTCTCATTAGACCCTTAGGTCCTCATTTTACACATTTCCAAATTTGCCCTTTTTCACTTAGGTTTATTTCCGGGTTCAATCAATTTTTTTTAAGCATATAATATTTAATCATATGCTAACATATTCATTTCACATTTATCATTTAACAATTTATCTGTTTTCCCGGAAAAACCCAAGTTGGCTCAATTTATACCTGGAATATATAATAAAAATTATTATAAAATTTAGCTTTGGGCGCAAGGTGAGGACAACATATCCTTTGGCTCCTGGACAGCGAAAAAAGAAACCAAATGCGGGATGGAGGCTGCCCCGAATGGGTGATGCACAAAAAGAAACTAAGGAGCCATAACCCCCAAGCCGGAAAGGCACATATTCAGGGGCTAGTTCCGAATGGCGTCTGTCTCTGTTGGCCTCTCTTTGTACCTAATGGTGCACGCCACTGATGGATCAGATGGGTCGGCGCGGGGGTCTCTGATTTAGCCTCTGCGTTGTTCTTGGGTGGTGAGTGTTCAAGGAAAGGAGAGATGCCAGAATATAATTCATTATCTGTTGGGGGATCAGTTTCTCTCATAAGGATGGGCTATTTACCCTTATTTGGCTGAGCTGGGGGTGTAGGATGGATAAGCCCTCGCGATTTTTCACCCCGGTTAGTCTCCAAACAGGTTCGCATGATCACTGATTCTCTCCTCTGCTTTCGCCAGGCTTGCATAATTCGACCATCCTGGTCCTGGGCCCTGCTCTCTTGCTTCACCTCCATCTCTTGGCTCCAACGGAGAAACTGGTCTTCAATTGGCTGGTTCATTGGGTTGCTAGACTTGGCGATAAACTCCGATGGTACGATGGAATGATCGGGAACTACCAAAGCTTTAGGGAATGGGAGATCACGGATCGGTGAAAACAAGCCTTTACATCGCTCTCTATGAGATTTCTTGCCGGCGCTTCCACATCGGCGCCAATTAAGGTCTTTGAACTTTCTCTGGAATACTAAACCGATGAAGCATGAACCAATTAGCGAATACCTACAAAAGAAACAAGAAAACGGCGGTGGTATGCCCACCGCCTCTCCAATGCTTAAGTTAGATTAGTGAGCCTGGAGAGTGAAAACGCCCATTCATTCAATATGGAATCTCGTACCTTTTTCTTATGTTATCTCCTCGCTGCATCTAGAAGTGGTATGCGCATCTAGGGCGGGAGAGCACCTCACCGTTGGGGATGTATGTTTGGACCTAACTTGTAAATGAGAACGGTTTGGCCCATAGATTGGGCCATCATCCTAACGATTGGGCCCATAGGTTGGGCCATCATCCTGTGGTCCTTAGTCGGCCGGGGCCTGTTAGCGGGAGTAGTTGGGCCCAAGCCTATGGTATCCACAGTTCCTAATATGGTATTTTGTGTGTTTTGGCGTTTAGATTCCTTTCTCTACCATTATTTCTCTCTGCAATATGGAATTTCGTTTCGTAATATGGTATTTTTTGGTTTGCGGCATTTGACTATTTGTAGACTGTAATATGGTATTTCGTTTGCAATATGATATTTTGTGTTTTTGGTGTTTAGATCTCTACAATATGATATTTCATTCGCAATCTGGTATCTTGTGTTTTCGATGTTTGGATTCATTTCTTTCTACAATTGTTTTCTCTCTACAACTGATCTCCTCTCCCCTGAGTTTCTCTCTCCTGTCAGAATTACGATTTAGAATATTTTCCTCTCTTTCAAGAATATGAATGGGAATTTCTACTTTCTAGGGAGAAGGTAATAGTGTGGAATACAAAAAAAGGAAAAAGTTGTTTTGTTAGACTTTAGAGCTCCCACCTTCATTCCTGGAAATTAATTTCTTGGTTCTTTATGCATGATTCCTTTCTCACTCGATCGCCATTAATATCAAAATCCACCTTGATTGCTTGTAAATCCATGAAATAAGATCCCATTCTTGTCTGAATTGAAGCGTGAGGAACAACACTCTCTTCTGAGTTCTTGCGCAATAAACTTGTAATCTCTCTTCTCTCGCTTTTGTTCTCTGCCGCTTGTTTCGCCACTGCTGTTACTGCTTTAAGCATCGTCAAGACTCGCAATGCAAGCCACTAAGTCCTATATTCTAAAGTGAATTTAATAAATCTTTTGTCTCTTTAACACAACACCAATCCTCAACCCTTTCTTTCCAAACAAATTATCGAAAGAAAAACAAAACACATCTCTCACAACTAAGAGATTTAACGTGCAATACCATAGAGTATCCAGACGACATTTACATATCTTCTTAGCAGATCTGCAGCTCTTTGGATGTCTTCTAAGGTTCATGTTTTGCACTCTTCACAAGGTCTTCTTATATAGGAAATTCGACGAAATGGGCCAGATTTGATTGACATTTTCCTATTTGTTTCAAGATTCTTCATTGAATAAAGGTTTCATATTCAAGCTCTGATTGCAATTAGCATCTTCCTTTTCCATCTTCAATTCTAGATTCCATTTTATCTTTTGTGACTTCATTTTCTTTAGATTAGAAAAGTCAATTTGGGCTGAGAACCTTCACCTTCAACATGTGGAGCGCTGTATTCCCAGCATGACATGCTGCAAGCTATCTTGTGATATCGGCTTGAACATGGCCACAGGCAATATGACACTTTCTTATCTTCTTCAGAACGCTTCTAGTAGTTTCGACTTTGGACCAATGATTTAATGACCACCACACTTCCAACAAAACACACCTATGACTCCAACATTGTTGAAGGATAAGTCGCACAAAGGCTCCTAACATTTTCATACCCACTTCATCTTCAAACTTTTTTAATTTAGTCCCACGTTTTCATTTATGCCTCACGTTTTTGTGTATGTTTACTATCATAACTCGCTCATACTCCTTACGTTATAAAAAGTCACAAAAGGACAAAGATCGATTTAAACACCAATTAAACACCCCATATATGTCAAAGCCACACTGAGACTTTCTTTCTTTTTTAACCGAGAGGGGTATGGTTATTTACAAAGTAAATGTTAAAGCATCTCAGAACAAAAGTTCATGCAAAGAGGGTTATCGACGAAAACCTCGGGGGCATTTATGCATTTTATTCCTATTGTGTACACAGGTAACATCCTAGATCTTTAGTCTGCACATGTTCTATTTGCATCTTTTCTAGTGGAGGCAACTATTTCCATGAAATGGTGGATAACCTATAGAATTCTCAATTTCTTATGTCTCCATTTACATATAAAGACAATTGGTAGAAATTTTTAAATAATTTTTATACTTTTGTAGTCTTGGATAAGTGAAATATCTTTGAAAAATAGGTAATATCAAATTCTTAATCCCTAGATTTTGTTCTTTATCAATAAGTTTTCATATGACCTCTAGATTGATTTTGTTTGGTGAGACAAAGTGAACACAAGTGGGAACATATAAACAAAATTGGATTGAATGGATACCACATAGATACTCTCACTTTCTAAAGAAACTTGTATAATTGCTAAAATCTAGTACAAAATAAACAATCCTAAATCTACAATTTTAAAGAAATTCATTTAATTATTTAAAACTAAATAAGCATTTCATTAATAATTTGAAACCAAAAAAAAAAGTTATCTGCCATATTTAGATTCTACAAACTACTTTATAAATAACTATTTATATGCATCAAATGAAGAGCTACAGTGTTTTAGACTTTGAATTTTTATGCTATAAGGCATCTACTATGTTATTTTTATTGGAAGCACACGTTTTATCATCATTTTTGTTGATATTGTTGTAAATTTCTCTAATTTGTGTTGAAGAAATATCTGTTACCATGGATTATTTCAACTTGAATAAATTTTATTGGCAGATTTTTTAGTAATTAGTCACCAACTCTTATTTAAAATGATTAGAGTCGGTTGCTAAATTGAATATCAAGTTTTGAAATAAAATATAGCACAACTTTTTATTCAATTAATTAGATGTGAAACAAGTCTCCTTTCTCAAAGACATTAAAATAAAGAAAATAAAACAGAAATATAGAATATGCAAGTAGCCTTGATGTGAGAGCTTGAACCAAGTGTTACCAATTCATCTACAATGGGATCATTAGATATAATGAAGCCATCATAAGATGAGGTAATAAGATGTCATATGCAACACAAATAATTATAGTTTATGTTTGGGATTGAATTTTTTTTTAATTGTCTTGCATATATACATCATAAGTTGTTTTAAATTTTAGCCAAATCAATCTGATTATTTTATAACTGCTCATTTTTTTTATTCACCTTTTACTCTCTAACATACTTCATAGCATCAGGTATGAATCGAAGTTCATCAAGGAAATAAGTGACATTTGCAAGAGATTGAATGATAAATGTTTATTTGTTGGGGAGAATTTGGTCAGAATGGATTCCTATTTAAGAGAATTGACTTTGAAAATGAAAATTCAGTCAAATGATGATGTCCGAATAGTTGGGATTTGGGAAATTGGTGGAATTGGCAAGACATCCATTGCCAAAGCTATATATAATCAAATCGCTCCTAAGTTTGATTGTGTTAGCTTTCTTGAAAATGTTAAAGAGATTCACAAAGTTAAAGGAGGGCTTACATGATTTACAAAAGCAACTTCTTCATGATATAACAGGAGAAAACCATTATATAAGCAACATTAGCCAAGAAACAAGTGATACAAAATACTTCACCCTAAGGTTCTTATTGTTTTCATGATATCATGATGGATTGAAACCATTAGAATATCTAGTTGGAGTACCCTCATTGGTATGGGAGAGAAGTAGAGGTTAATAAATAAATCAGAGATCTAAATTCGCATAAAGTTGATGTATTTGAGATTAAAGGATTAAATCATAAAGATGCTCTCAAGCTCTTTAGTCTATATGCCTTTCAACAAAATCTTCCAAAAGAAGATTATAAGATTCTCTCAAGTGCTATAATACATTATTGTCAAAGTCTTCCTTTGGCTTTGAAAGTTTTGGGCTCTCTTTTACGTGGCAAGGGAATAAGTGAATGGGAGAGTGAATTGCATAAATTGAAGAACATACCTAATGCAAAAATCCAAGATGTGCTCAAGATAAGCTATGATGAGTTAGATTGTACACAACAAGCAATTCCTAGACATTGCTTGTTTTTTTAAAGAAGAAGATAGAAACTTTGTTTCAAAAATATTGGATGGTTGTAAGATGTTTGCTGAGAGTGGGATTGATACTTAGAGGTAAATGTCTCATAACTTTTTTTCACATAGTCAAGATATATATATGCATGATTTAATACAAGAAATGGGTTGGGAAATTATCCGCCAACAACATCCTAATGACCCTAGCAAATGGAGTAGATTATGGAAGACAAATGATATTTTTCAGGCATTTATGAGTAAAGAGGTGAGAATCCAACTAAATTTAATACTTTACTTTTCCCTTTTTGAAAGATTAAATATTTAAAAATATTTTTCATAGAACATTATATACATACTCATATACTATTAGTTAAGATGTTTACCCGTTATTGTTCCCTTATTATTTGTTCTTTTTACCAGGGGATGGAAAATGTTGAAACGATATCTCTGAAGTTATCTAGATCAAAAGAAATGTGGTTCACCAAAGAAACATTTGCAAATATGAAGGAAGTCTTTGCTAAGATGAAGAAACTTAGGTTAGTCAGAGTCTATTATAGTGATGATCATATGAGAAAAAAGTATAAAACATCTCTCCCCAAAGGCTTTGAATTTCCTCGTGAACTAAGATATCTTCATTGGGAAGGTTTGGAGTCTTTACCTTTGAACTTTGATGTTGAGAACCTTGTTGCAATCAACTTGAAGTTTAGAAATATAAAAAAACTTTGGAAAGAGAAGGTGTATAACCATTATTAAGTTTATTATTGTTTTTTTAAAGTAATTTCAATTAAATTGAAGGATTTTTTTAGTTAAAAAATGTTTTTTTTTTTTGTTACAACATCAAGAAAAATTGAAGTTCGTTGATGTAAGTCACTCACAACAGCTCATCAAAATTCCAAAATTGTCAATCATGCCAAATTTGGAGATATTGAATATTGGAGGTCAGATGTTTCGCAAATTATTCATTTATCAAGTGCATTTCATGAAATTTGACTCGAGTTTCGCTTGTAAAGGAGATTGGAATCAAAGAAGTACCAAGCAGCATCCAGTATTTGACATCTCTTGAAATTCTTGATATTTCAAGGTGTTTGGAATTCCAGAAATTGCCTGATATTTTTGGGAATATGAGACGCTTGAGGAAGCTTTTTATATGTGAAACCAAAATCAAAGAACTCCCAAGCAACATTGGATATTTGGAATCTCTTGAATTTCTTGACCTGTTAGGTTGCTCACACTTTGAGAAATTGCCAGAGATGGTGGAGATGAAATGCTTAAAGTTGCTTTTTTTTTTTAATGAAACTGCTATTAAGGAACTCCCAAGTAGCATTGGATATTTGGAACCTTTGGAAATTATTGATTTGATGGATAATTCAAATTTTGAGAAATTTCCAAAGATCCAAGGAAATATGAAATGCTTATAGATGTTTTTTTTTTTTTTTATGGAACTGCTATTAAGGAACTCCCAAGTATAATTGGATGTTTGGAATCTTTGGAAATTATTTCTCTCAAAAATTGTTCAAAATTTGAGAAATTTCAAGAGATACAAGGAAATATGAAATGCTTAAGGAATCTTTATTTAGAAAAAACTGCTATTAAGGAACTCCCGGATAACATTAGTTGGTTGGAGGCTCTTCAAGAGCTTAATGTTAGTGGTTGCTCAAATCTTGAGAAGTTCCTTGAGATCCAAAGGAATATGGGGCACCTGTATCATCTTTCTATAAGTAGGACTGCAATTAAGGAATTGCCCTACCCAATAGCTCATCTTAAGGGACTAATATCATTGAGGTTGGAAAACTTCAAAAGCTTGAAGAGTCTTCCAAGTAGCATGTGTGAATTGAAGTCCATTATAGAGTTCCATCTCAGTGGTTGTTCAAACATAGATATAGAGGGTTTTTGGGAGATCATTGAGGAGATGGAACATTTGCAACAACTTCATTTGGGTGAAGTGGCAACTATAACAGAGGTGCCTCCATCAATATTTTTTTCTTTTTTTTTTGTTTAATGGATCTCTGCAGATCTTCAGATCTTGCGATTAATAAATTGTGAGAACCTAGTGACTCTTCCAAACAACATCGGTAATTTGACACGTCTTAGACTTCTTAATGTTCACAACTGTTCAAAGCTCCACAAAAACAAATTGCCTGATAGCTTGAGAAGCCTGCAATTTTACTTAGACACATTAGATATAAGTTGTTGCAATCTGATGGAAGAAGCGATCCCCAATGATTTATGGTGCCTATCTTCATTACTGCATTTGGATGTGAGTAGAAACCATATCCGTTGCATACCTACTGGCATCTTTCAACTTATTAAGCTTGTGAACCTTATTATGAATCATTGCCCAACGCTTGAAGAAGTCCCTGAGCTTCCGCCAAGCCTAAGACTATTACAAACACATGGTTGTCCATGCCTCAAAGCTTTATCATGTGATCTAACAACAGATTTACTCTGGTCTTCTCTCCTCAACTCCTTCAAATTAAAAACCTAGGTATAGTATGAATTGATCGAATTATATATACCTAACCCTTATAATTTACATTTTTATCAAGGCTGACATGAGATTAATTTACACGATGTTGCTGTTACTTTTATACAGAATCTTAGATGCAAAAGAGACATGGACATGGGCCTTGACTTCAAGGGAATTAGTGGTATTGTTCCACCTCAGCAGAGGCGTGACTGAATACCTGGACAATGTAGATACATATGGATGTGGAAGTATATAGAGCTCTGCCAAATGGTATAAAGATGACAACTTCTTGAGATTTTCTTTATTCTTCCATTTTGTTCATAATAATCATCCTAATGATACGACAAGATATAATCCTTTTCCTTACTGGGAATTTAGCATATCCCAAGGCGATCAATTTATACCCGTACTCATATAATATCTACGATAACTAGTGGTTTAACCGTGATTGTGGTGTCTCTTTCCCTCGAATCAAGATTGAATAAGTATCAAACCAGAAGTTGGAACAACTTCAAGGCTTGCATTAAGGGATATCATGGAGTAAAAAGTTGTGGGATTCATATGATATATGACCAAGCATAAGAGAATCATGATAACCCAGCAGAAGAGGCCAAGAAACAATCACACCACAAAAGATCAAGACATGTCTTCTAGTTTACTACTCTTTCTCTCTCTCTCCACCAAGGTACGCCTTCTCTCTCTTTTCATTAATTACTAAATATGGTCGGATATCTTGTGTTAGATTACGAATTTATTAAATGTTAAGATTTTTAAATTTAAGGAAAATTAGCAAAAAAAATTCCTTAAACAATTTTTACATTTATATCATGAATTAAAAAATTGTACTTTAAAACCTTAGTTTCCTCCTTTTCTATCTACTTTCTCTCCAGCCTTTCTTCTTTCTTTATGCGAAGAGGAGTGATTTTTTTCCGTTCTTGGCCATAAAACCTTATTTCAAAATTTGAATAAAAAATGAGTTTCTTTTTTTTCCGTTAATTATATAAGAATTAGCTACTAAATACTTATTTACAATGTGTATATCATTATGTGTATACACATACACTTATTTATTATTAAAAGACTTGACCTCTGTTTAAAGAATAATATTTTAGGAATAAAAATTTCTATATATATATATATATATATATATATATATATATATATTTGCAATTCAAAATAATTTTCTTTTTCATAGAGTAGAAATTTTATTTAAAAAAATGTATTAATCATGTATTTATTTTTGATATCTTTAATGAGGTTTTTTTTTTTGAGAAGTCTTTAATAAAGATTTAATAACTAAAGAAAAAATTGTGTAGTATCCTCAAAAATTTATTGTTACAAGAATATAATTTTATTTAAAATTTAATATAAGTTTATCCCCTTAGAAGCCAAAGTATGATTTTCACCTGGATAAAAGGCAAAATTGGAAGGCGTACATAGAATTGTGGGTTAAAATTTTATTCGAATTATTTGAATTAGTTTTTTTATATTTCTTAATTATTTAATTATGTCATGAATCACAACATGAATTTTTTATACTAATTTTGCTTTAAAGTGAGAAAATACATGAATTATTTGTCGTTGTAATACACCTGACTAACCATTACACAGGAACCATTGGAGTGTGAAGTTGTATGTGATAGAGCAGAATGAGGAGCAGGAACAATATCATCAAAAGGCTCGTTCAAATTATGGAAGTTCTAATTAATATGTTTTAAAGAATGAACTATTTTGATTATTGATTTGTTTGATATGTATTTAATTTGTATTTCTTCAGACATTTTACCTGTAAGACAACTTAATACAACATATTTTCTTAAATAACCTTCGATTTTTTTTTTTTAAATATTTTCTACATATCCACTCTGATATCATGACTGAATACGTTAACTAAGAATTTAAAAAATATGACTTGAAAATTGAAGCAATAAAAGTACTATTTTAACAAATAATATTTTTATATATTTAAAATTTTATTACGTTATAATCATGTTAAGATAGGTCTCGTACGAGAATAACAATAGGATCACGTCAATATATAAATTATTCATATCCATTTATGTATAATTCAATTTAATCCACGTGTTAGTAAGATTAGACCAATTATATTGTAATATTCAGCTAAATGATGAACAGTTTTATTTATATCAATTTATTTTCATATGATTACTAGCTGCTAAATGAGTCATATTTAAGTAGAACAATTTTTGTTGTATTTTTAAAATGATTAAATGGTTGGAAAATTATAGAATTGAAAGAAAAAAAAGATATAGTCAAAAGAAATTTGAATAGATTAGTTTTTTTTTGTTTTTTTTTCTCTTTTTTATGATTTTATTTTAATATTCATTTTTAATTGTCCTAAAATTTTATGGAAGTTGAACATCCTTGATGACTTTATTTTTTAAAGCCAATTACTTTTAATATAATATAGTAAACTGTTTCTATTGTGTCTCGAACCCCTCCCCACCTCATGTCCCGCCTTTAAACGTTGAACACTCAAACCAATTGAGTTATACATGTAAACAAGATCCTTGATGGTTAGGCTTATAAAAAATTAAACCTCTCCATTATTTCTTTTTTTTTCTCTAATAAATATCTTAATTCCTATCAAAAGCTTTGCATTTAAAATAAATTTATCTAAATTAATTAACAAGTTTATTAAGATTTTTCAGGAAAGTAGGTAGAAAAAGAAATATTATCAAAGAAAATGATTTTTATCGATTTAGTTTTAAAATAAATGTCATAAATTAATTTGAAAGTACAAGTAAAAATAATTTATAAATTTTTAATATCAATTTTATTTTCCTTTATTTTATGGGTTATAATAATAAATTTTCTCGGTTTTCACTTGTATACAACCCTACCCATGCAAATTTACGTGGTCATAGACTCATAGGCCCAAAGGGGGAACACAGATCTAACATAGTAACATTTTGACCAATTTTACCAAGAAAATAATCCATGTCATCAATACTTATAGACGATGGTTATGACATCTCTAATTATGATGACGAATAATGTTTTAAAAACGGACTGATTATTAAAACTTTTTTTAATATCTAATTACTTTTCATTATAATGTTATAGTATTTTGTTCTCATGAAGACTAATTTTTTTCTATGTCTCACCTAACCGTTTAACTATTGAGTCAAACCTCATTAACAATAAACATAAATATAACTAATCAAATTTCATAATTTCTATTTATTTCATATTGATTTTTGAATGAAATATTTCTATCTTATATCTAAAGATTTAAATAATAGTTATTGCCAAAGATAGAATAGAAAATATGAATCTTTTTAAGAATCGTATAGTCCGTTTAAATAGGTATGACCGTAAAGAGGGGTGAGCTCCAGAGTTCGAATCCTAATAAAAGTTGTCCAAAAAAAGTTATACACGGTTTTGAATCATTGTTGTATTTATTTGTTTTAATATTAATAATTATTTTTATATGTTTGTAGAAAGTTGTTACATAATTCTATTGTCCTCTTTCATTTATAGAACTCGACAATAATTTTATATATCCATTTGTAGATGATAATAAATATCTTTGAACTTAATAAGCATAAACTTGTCTATCAATATGAACATACATATATGTTGAACAAGATTATAAAGAAATTGACTAATTAATAAATAATTTATGATAAGGTTTGATCGGGGTGAAATAATAGGCGCGCAGGCCCAAGACCCGAGCCCAAGTGACAGGATTAAAAAGCAAGTCGAGTACTAGTGTTCGGTCCTCAATAGTATCCCTCAAGGGCAGGCCCCAAGCGATGCCCAAGTCGCCCCTTGAAAAGGCTAGCTATTCAGCCCAAGGAATCCGTATTATAGGAAAACGCCTAATGCCCACCAATTAGAAAAGTAGGATACTTCCTAATTATCGTTCCTCAATTATCCCCAATAACCTGGTTAATGATAAGGAAAGAAAATCCCCCGCCCAATGGGAGAAACACCGTATCATCCTCCAACAAGGAAAGATACTATTATGTGTCATTATCCAACTAGGACACCTACCAAGATCACCTATTATAAATACCAGGCCACCCCATCAGTGAGAGGTAAGCACAAAAATTCATTCCCTAAGTAGTTGATTTTCTCTTCCACCAGAAAAAACTGACTTAGGCATCGGAGAGGCTATGACGATCCCCGTCGATCCTTTTTGTTTCTTATTTTTGCAAAGGAACCCGACGTCTAGAGTCAGCGGACTGGCCCAGTAATTTTAGCACGCTCCAATCCAGTTCCGATTGAAAAAGCATCATCAAGGTTATTCTTACCTTCTTTGGTGACACCTGTTGAAAATGAACTTTTTAAATGTATTTATGGCGTATACCACAACAAAAAAGTTGTGACGAAATATGGTACAATATTCAGCAATTTGTTAACATTAGTTGATTTGTACAGGAATTTTCAGTAGATACAAGGTCCACTAATAATATTTGGGGTCTAATTTATATGAATTGGGAAATGTAGACGGCTAAAGTGGACTGTACTCATTTTCTATTTTCTATTTTTTATTTTTTATTTTTTATTTTTATTTTTATTTTATTTATTTTATTTTATTTTATTTTATTATATTTTATTTTATTCTATTCGCCATATGCACCCACTTTCAATATGATTTGTTGGAAATTGGACATGAGTGGAAGGTGACATAAGTGATATGTGGATCCAGCTAGACTACTCTTGGCTTATAGACACATTTTCATTTGGGTTTTTAAATTTTATTTTTGGCATTTTTTGGGGGTCGATGTTAGCGCCTGCTTTTAATATAATTTATTAGAAGGTGGATAAGTGCATCCACCTAGACCATTCTTGGCCTATACACTCATTTTTGTTTAATTTAAGGAAGGTGAGCATGTTGGATTTAAGGGATTAGTTATTTTCTTTAAACTTTACTATATTATTTGATGATGCTTTTCAGTGGGCTAGGCTAGGCGTCTTTGTAATTCTTTGGGCAGTGCCTTCAACTACGGATCATCAGGGCTCTCTGCAAAACAAGAAAAAATGATCAGCAGGGGCTCACTCGTTGCCTCTCCAATGCCTATATAAGTTCTTTCCGATGGAAGAGAAGATCAACTGCTTAGGGAATTAAGTTTTGTGCGTATGTTTGCATACCTTTCACCGATGGGATGACCTGGTATTTATAACGGATGATCATATTGCTTTCTAGTTGGATGACATAGAATAGTATCTTTCCTTGTGGGAGGATGATACGATATTCCTCCCTATTTGGTAGGAATTCTCTTTCCTTATCGTAAACGATGTAAGGGATAATTGATAAACGAAATATTAGGAAGTATCTACTTTTCTGATTTGTGGAGATTAGGTGTTTTCCTCCCAATAATTCCCTTAGGCTGCAGTCTTTTAAGGGGGCTAGTTGGATTTAGTTTTAAACTGCATTTAAGGAGATACCATTAAGGACTAACGCCCCAATCTTGAGCCTTTAGTCCGACATTTAGGCTAACGTCCTGAGCACAGGCGCTATTATTTAAACCCCATCGGTTGCTGACCTTTGACTAAAGTAAGCATAGGTAGGGTTGTAGCTATGCCTTGGCCAAGCTTCTCCGGATCGGGGTGTGATGCCCACCAGCTGTAGGAGCAGTTTGATTAGGGCTTTGTCACCATCCAATGTCTTGTGATAATGATGGCTTCTTGATTTTTGCGTTTATTTTGGCTGTGGATCTTAGCTTCCTTAAAAACGTTCCTTGACCTTTTGCACTTTGTTCCCCTGTTCTTGAAACTTTTTTGCCTCTGCAAGTTTGGGCTTCCTTTTTTTTTTCTTGAATTTTGTCCGACTATTGTTCAAGACTACTTTTGGTGGTCCTTGATACCTCGCTTGGGGCTGGTGTCCCTCGTCTTGTTTCTGGCCTTGGTACGTCTTTTCTTCCCCTCTGTCTTTTTGGTTTCAAAGTCTTGCAAGGCCCTAGGGCGTGCTCGGTTGGGATTCTGCATTTTCTTCAATTTCCCTTTTTTCTTACTTAGCCCTGCGTATCTCCATGGGTCTTGGTCACTCCTCTGTTTTGCGCATAGGGAATAATCCTAACGAGGAGTCTAGTTTAGGGCGAACTGGCGGGGAGTTCGACAGTTTGGCTATGGTGGTTCTCCAGGTTGCTCCGAGGGAGCCTCCTTTCCCCTTGGATAAGGGAAAGGGCAAAATTAATGAAATTCGGTATCCTAGCGGCTTGAATATTTGAGGGTTGCCATACAGAATGCTGAGGCCGTGGGCCCCAATCGGGTTGAACCTTTATACGGTGAGATCTTTTTGACTTGGTATGGGCCCCCGTTTGGGATCCAGGTTTGGTGCCTTGACGTGTTGACCACCTACGTTGTCCAAGTGCCTAAGATGGTGTGCTTTTTTGAGGTGGCGTTCGAGAATGGCCTCTACTTCCCCTTTGCATCCTTTTATAAAAAGGGTTCTGCAGCATTTCAATGTCTGCCCTTCTCAGCTTTCCCCCAACTTCTAAGGTGGTCTGGTGGGGTTGTTAGTCGTTTTTAGGGACAAGGGTCTGGGTGTTCCCAGTATTGCCCTGCTCTTAGACTTCTTCAGTGGAAAGGAGGTCACTGAAGGCTTTCTTTATATCTCCAAGCACTCCAGCACCAAGTTGATTATTTTGGACCTTCCATCTTCGCACAAGTATTGGAAGGAGCGTTGTTTCTTTGTTAGTGGCCGTTATTGGGAGTACAATCCCTTTGATCGAGAAGACATACTTGGCGTTCCTGCCGTCTGGACTACCGACAAGAACTTACGTGAGCTCTCCTTCGCTCTTGTTTGCCCTGGTTTTCAAAGGTCATATGATATTTCTGACATTGCTTTGGTCGCATGGCCTTCAGGTGCTCAGCCTAACCTCAGTCCCGAGGGACGAGGGAGGTGACGGAGGCGGTGAGTGCGCCCCATGTGCTGTTGGAGCTCATTGGGTGGATCATTCCTGACCAAGTCGGTGCGAAGAACTGCGACTTCAACTGCGAGATCTTCTCCCCTCTGCGTTATGAGGCCTCCTGTCTCTAGGTCCTCTTCTATATGTTTTGAGCCCCTTATCATGAAGCTCTACGGGAGAGCTTCGGTCCAGCCTGGAGGTGCTGGCAAAGAAGAAGAGGAGCATGAAACGGAAACCTCTGAGCTTGCTAGAGGGCTACCCCCCTGCTCGGGGTAAGATCCTAAAGGTGGGAGCCTCCTCGCCTTCGTTTGTCATCGGGGTTAGAGTCTCTTCGGGGAGGGCAGCTAAGCCCCCGTTGGAGGTTCTTCCTATTTTGGTATGGAGTCCCACATCGCGGGGCACCGCATCCCCTCCTGCAATGCCGGATGAGGTGACGGGGAATGGTGATCGCTTTGAGGTTGTCATGGATGAGGACTCTCTGCTTTCTCATGTAGAGCTCCATTTGGTGAGGATGTTTCCTCCATCACAGCGACCGACCTTAGAAAGGTGGATGACACCGCCCGTTAAGGAGGCTCGGCTCTTACGCCGGGGAATACGCCTCTGTCACGTCAGAATGCTTTCGTCGAATTTTTTTTCTTTGTTGTTTCGGTTTGGTTCATTTTGACTTTACTTGTTTTTTTTTTTTTTTGGTGGTGGTATGCGAAGGCTTGGCGGGGAGACGACCTTAGGGGCTCCCGCCCGGGACGGCCAATCTTACAAGCTAAAGGTTGCTCGACCTGCGAGAGGGTTGGTCTTGGCCCGAGATAAGGGGACACGACCCAGGAGCTTGTGAAGCATAGGTATGATCTGAAGCATTCTTTGGTGGCTAGAGGCGGTAGGGATAAAGAAAATGGGGCCGGGAATGAGTCCTTGGATGTTTATGGTGTGGGGAGGAGTTGCGGCGTCGAGGGGTGACTTGTGGGCCAAGATAGCGGCCTTGGAGTGGGCCCGCCAAGAGGCTTTGGAGGCGGGTAACTTTATGGAACACTTGACGGAGGAGATCGGTCGACTTCAGATGGACCTTGCGAGGCAGGAGGCTTTGGCTAGTCGGAAGGGCGAAGTGATAAGCCCGAAGCTTAAAGGCGGGCACACTTGATGAGCCCGGGTGGCTTGCCTTTCAACGTCGGGCTTCTCGAGCTTTCCCAGACCTAGAGTTCAACATCCAGCTTTCTGATGAGGAGGTTGAAGGATCCGCTTCCGAGGTTGAGGTTGATGCGGGAGCCGAGGTGTTTTTAGGGGCCCCTAATCGTGCTCCCGTGCCTGGCGATCCTCGGGTTCCTCAGTTTGCCACTTTCCCACGCTGTTGGGGCTTCACCTTTTTGCTCCTTTGCCGCGAGTGGGCTCTGACGTCGGGCATGAGCTTTTTTTATACCCTTGCCGTATCCTAGCGCGGAGCTTGGGTTTTTTATATTGCTTCAGATCTTGACTCTTTGTTGATATACCAAGATTCACCGATTAGTTTCTTCGCTCCTTTTCTCGTTTCGTCAATTTGAAATTGCTTGGTTCCCCTGACCACGAAGGTCTTCCTTGACGATTGTGCTCCTCAACTTTGAGCTATTGAGGCACCAATCTTGCTAAGAGCCTTCTGACTGTTAAGCTCACAGAGCTGAAACTCCCCCAGGCTCTGAGCGCTAAGGCCTTCAGTACATTAAGCTTTGCAAATGGAGCTTCTGAGGCTCCCCAAGTCTTAAGAGCCTTCCTAAGTTGTTAAGCTCTGCAAGGCGAGCCCCTCTTTGGGCTCTGGGCGCTAAGGCCTTCCCCGAGCTGTTAAGCTGCAAGGCCCGAACTATTGGGCTCCACAGGCGCTAAGGCCCTTGCAATTTACCACCACAAGATGTTAGGATTATGAGGCGAGATCTTGGGCTCTGGCGCTAAAGCCTACTGGTATTAAGCTGCGTAAATGTTCTGAGGGCTTCTAGGCGCTAAGGCCTTCCTGAGCTATTAAGCTCTGTAAACTGAGCTACTGGGCTCCTAGGCGCTAAGACCCTCCTGTTAAGCTCATGGCCCCGAGCTGCCACTAGGCTCCTAGGCGTTGAGAGGCCCCTTCCAGCGGTAAGCTCTCTGTTGGCTCTTTTGGGCTCCTGGAGTGCTGAGGCACTTCCACAGGCTGACCAAGCTCACGCAAGCGAACTATTGAGCTCTGGGCGCTAAGGCCTTCTACGAGATGTTAAGCTGCAAATGGAGCCTACAGGGCTTACAGGGCACTAAGGCCTTCACTGAGCTGTCGTGGCCCATAGAATTGAGCTACTAGGCTCTGGGCAGGGCCTTCTGAAATTTGTTAAGCTCTGTAATGGCCCATTGGGATCACGAGCTAAGACCTTCTTGACTGTTAAACTCTACAAAGCGAACTGAGGCTTTTGGGCACTAAGGCCTTCTTAGACACAATAAGCTCTATAGCCCCGATCTTTTGGGCTCACAGGCGCTAAGACAACTACGTTAAGCTCCTGGCCCAGGCTATTGGGCTCCTAGGCTTGAGGAGCCTTTTGTCTTCCTTCCCTTGGAAAAGCGTGCATTGCTTTAATGTGGATCTATGGAAAATTAGGATGGATTGCGCGACTTCCCAAGCATCCTGGCTTCCTTATAAATAGCAATCCTTCTGTGGTTGTGCTATTCTTCAAACCTTCGTCCTTTCTTTGGTCGGTCATGATGAGCGTTAAGTTTGGCTCATCCACCGCATGGGGTCTATCGGGTGATCGTAGGTAGGCATTTGGTGTCGATGGTCTACCGCCTTAGAAGTTGTGTTTCCTAGTTCCTCCCTTGCCAGGAGTTGTGTTGTTCCCTAGCTAATACTTGATGATGGAAGCTGTGCTAGGAACGTGCTCTGGAGGACGGTGTGTTTCAAAGAAAAGCTTTTAAGTACCGCTTTCTCTGTTTTTTCTTTTTCTTTCTCCTTCTCACTCTCTTTTTCCCTTTCTTGTTGTTTTTGCCTTGACAGGCCGGGTCTGACCTCATCTGGGATGGTCATCTCAAAAACTTTTCGTGTTGTATTTCGCGTAGGACTGTGAGCACTAGGAGGTACATCGGGGGGTGTATTAGGGTGGCGAATCTGGCTGGCGCGGCTGGTGAGGTGGTCATTGAGGCGATCACGACCCTCGTCTTTTGGGGGCCAGCTCGTTTTCTCTACTCCTCCTTGGGGATCTGTCCCTGTTTGCCTGCCTCCTGAGGCTTCGCTCCCATTTTTTATTCCCCCTGTTCTTTTCCTTTTGAGTAAAAGAGCTTCTTTTCTTGGATAAAAGGGCTTCTTCCCCGTTGATATACTTATCCGTTTTGGCGAGGACCTCGACCATGCTTGTAGGGGTTCCTTTGAGATAGAACAGTGGGTCTTTGTTTGCACCCCGACCTGCAATGAAGCGGTAGTGAGCGAATTTTCTTCGAGATATCTACTTTTAACGATTCGGCGTTGAATCTACAAACATATGACTTCGGGCTCTCTAATTTCTGCTTTATGGTCGAGAAGGCGATAACTTGGCTTCACAGCCGTCCTTGCTCGGAGTAAAGTGGGAGGCGAATGATGGAGAGTTTTGTGAATGATGAGACGGAAGACGGTGGGAGTCTGTTAAACCAGGCTAGTGCTGGGCCCTTTAGCGTGATAGCGAAGGCTCTGCATCGTATGAAGTCCCGATGTCAGATTACCGCTCATCTGGTTCTTGTAAATGTGGGTGATCAATGGGGTCTCTTGTTCCGTCAAACGTTTTGACCTGCGACATTCTAAATTTTGCTGAAAGAGGAAGTCACGGCGCTACCTCGACCGTGAGCGAGGTTCGAGTTTGTTGCGTAGGCGTCCATAGGAGCGACTCGGCCTTTACCTTCAGCCGTATCGTGAGCTCTTCACGAATGCCCTGAACCTCGCTCCCGTGACCGCTCCCACATTTCTGTAATCAAGGATGGGTATGGGTCCATTGCTTCTATTGTCCCTCCCATGCCTTTCCTCATTGCGATTCTCTCCGAGAGGTTTGTAAGGATCAAGCTCCTTAATTTAGCTAGTTTCTCCTTCTCTATCTGCTCCTTGAGGAGGGTCGAGGGGTTGCTGCTCTTCTTGGGTGAGGGGTTGCGTGTTATCTCAGACCCCTACTCGTGCCTCTGAGGGTGTGCATTTCTGGTGAGTTGTTCCAACTCGGCCGGTGTTGGTTGGTGGTAGTGCCTCCATCATCCGCGTGATGGCTTGCTGTGGCTTACGGTGTATAGCGGGAGGGTGGTATCTCGTCGTCTTCTTGGTCTTACGTCCTTAGAGGATTAGCGTGGCTCGTACTTAATTACAGTGGATACCATGATCGGAGATCGGTTTATTTGTAAAGGAGCGTGGTTCCATGAGTGGCTCAGCCGAGTGATGCTTTCAACGGAGTGGGGAATTTGGGCGTCTTGGATTTGGCTGGTGGTCTGTGACTGGATGTCGGGCTCCTCTGCAAAAACAAGAAAAAGGATCGGCGGGGCTCGCCTGACCTCTACGTGCCTAAGTCGGTTCTTCCGGTGGAAGAGAAGATCAAGCGCAGGGAATTAAGTTTTCAATCTTTACGTATGTTTAACGTTACCTTTCACCGAATGGGATGGCTTAGTATAACGGATAAATTCATGATAACTTTCCTAGTTAGATGATGACACAGAATAGTATCTTTCCTTGTGAGAGGATGATACGATATTCCTCCCATTGGGTGAGAGATTCTCTTTCCTTATCGTAAACCGATTAATAAGGGATAATTGATGGGCAATAATTAGGAAGTATCCTACTTTCCTGATTGGTGGAGGTGGGTGTTCCTGTCACAGTTCAGCAGAACACAGTCTTTTAAATGGGTGAGTTGGGCCCTCGTTTTAGGCCTGCATTTGGGGGATACCATTAAAGGCCTAACGCTGGTACTGGGCCCGCTTTTTAATCCTGACATTTGGGCTTACGTCTTGGGCCTGCGCGCCTATTATTTCAAACCCCATCATTATAAATATCTTCCTTTTACCTTGGTATAAGAATGGAAAAAAATGTACGGTTTGGTTTATATTTATAACATAAACTTTATGATGAAATAGAAATAGATAAAAGTTTATATCATGTCATAAACGAGAATAGAGTGAGGCTAAGGAAAACTCCCCTACTAAATGTAAAAATAGTTTAAAAAAAAAAAACTTAAAATAATCAATGGTTCTTACTCGATATTTAAAAAAAAAAAAAAACTATATTGTGAGTCTACATTATGATCAAAGTATGATGCTAAACAATTGGATGACCTGAAACTTGAGAAGCTAATAGTACCATATTATTGATTGTTGTCTCCTTAAAAGTAGGGATAATGTTAAAGTTGTATGACCCAAAGATTTGAGAAGTTAATAGTACGATATTATTGATAATTACTCACTTAAAATAAGGGAAACTCGCGTTTTAGTCCATTAATAAGAAGACGTAAATAATGCAAATCATATAGTATAGTAGGTTTTGCAAAAAAATAAAATAAAATAAAATAATTGTGTTTCAAATTTGAAAGTAGTGATTTATTTCGAAAAAAAAATTGAAGGTGGTGATGTATTACTTTAATAAACTAAATGTATTATTTTAATTAATATGGTTCATTATGATAGTACCCTAGATAAATTTATTAAAATATCACTATAGTTTATTAGATGATATCCTCTTATCATTTCATACTTAGTCTGATATTTTTGTGTAAAATCATACTAAACCATGTATTTGCATTCTTTGTCTTCCTTGCATTAATTATTCTCAATATATTTTGAATTTTTTACGACTTACTTATAATTATTCCCAAATCAATTGGTCCAAAACACAAGTTTCCGTAAAACACAAGTTAATTAGTAGTTTTGACTGGCACGCAATTTTATTTTCTACCTAGCACAGTGGATAGGGATGTCATCTTTATCTTCGTTAATTTTTGAACGCTTGGCGGGAATACGTAGGACCAGTTGATAGAATTGAATTAAAAATATGCCAACTTATATCAATATTCATAAACATGTGAATCCAATTAATATTCCCAAGAACTATGTTGAAATCGTTAAGAATAATAATCTCATAGAAGTGCAGAAACACTCCTAGATTCATAAGTTATAGATTGTGGGTTCTAAATTTTCCTATATAATAAGTATCCGCATAAATTTCTCTCTAGTTCTTTCTGATAATGAGATGTCAGAAAGAACAAAATACTTCTTTCCACACATAATATACCATATTTTATGATATGCCTTAATTCATTATTTTACCATATTTATATCACTTTAAATTAGACATAATTATATATTAGCAATTATTTATCACATATGTGAACCACATATATTATATTTTCAATAGCAGTCTCACACACCATCCCACTTATATATATATATATATATATATATATATATATATATATATATATATATATATATATATATAAGCAAATCAATCAAACGACTATATATCTTGGTAGTTTTGGGAGTAGAGGCGTCCCCAAGCACGAGGTTTGTTGACAATCGTTAACCCCGCGAGGAGAGAGAGCTGCGTGGATGTCGGTGCCGATACCACCTTGTTATGTCCCATTAACTAGGATCCACATATTTGCAATAAATGACCACTTCGGGTCTATTTATCTATTTTCATTCAAAACATGCAAGATTATAATTAAAAACAGCCCATAAGGGTTTAATTACAATTCTCTTGCATAACTAAAATAAAGAGCAAAACTAGTTTGCTCATAGGTTTACAAAAAGATTTTACAAGTCACAATTCGGCTTTCTTCACAATTGCGGCCTCGCATGAGCGTCGTCCACCGGCTTATGTCCTACATCTGAAATATTTTCCCATATAAGGTGAGCCACGCCTAGTAGAGAAAATTCCTATAGAGGCTACTCCCCACCTAAATGCACATGTAATGTTCACACATTCACAACAATCATTCCATACAAAATACGCACTTCTAGCATGGAATACCATATGCCATGTCTTGAAATGAGATGTGACTCAATCATGTACCATGCTCTGAGTCATTACCGACTCCACTACTCAACGTGATGCCAATGTGTAATAAACCCCGAGTCAATCACCGACTCCTACCACACACCACTATATGTCCATTCGCGATGAATCTGTCATCGATTAATCGCATCCAATGATCATTTTGAAAGAAAAAGTTATTTGTTCTTTAAACCAAAACTTTTGGATGTCATATTCGAATAGCATTTCTTTTACAAAACCATGTGTCTTTTATGGGTACTGGCAATTTTTTGGGTCGCCCCACGAGCCGCGTAACGCCACTGCAGCTTTCGAGCTTTCAGCACATTGGACACGTATCAACCACATATACTAGGTCTTTCACCCGAGAGGGAATTTATCCCTGCTTTCTATCCCTCGACACATTTTTAATTTTATGTATGCAACCGTGTGACTTTATTAGACGTCGTCCAACGATATCGAGTCCACCAATCAACCACCAAACACAGTACTGTTGATTCATATCATGCATTCACACCCATATCATGTGATGTCCACATGCGTAATGCAATGCGATGTGCCACTACATGTCTATGTCATACCACATATGTAAGGAATGCCATATGGACAACTCAAACCACACAATTCATCATGTGTCATACACAATTATCTTAATTGCATATAATTTCTAGTTAAACTCATATCATGTCAATATATTTATGCACACATAATGAGGGCTACACTTTGATCATGTCTTTTGGGAGAAACCCAAAAACAAAACAATGAGGGCTTAAACCCATAATGGACAATATCAGAATGTGGAGAGGGATAAGTCCGTAACAAAATCATACATTAATTTGTTTTTGGATATATATATATATATATATGACATTTATTATGATTATTATACTTTATATAATAAATTTTATCTCACATGAATTTTTATTATATTTAGTATAATTGATCAGGTACAATATCATATTATATTTCTTGATTTATCCATAGGAATTGAGAAAATAAACATAATTTGATAGTTTTTCCATATAGTTAAATGATTCCAATTGTATTAAAACTCCAGGTCATAGATAAGTCTTATGTCGCTAGATTTATTATTTTTGTACATGGTTTGTATTAGTAAATTATGATTTATTTCTCTAGCCTAAAATTTAAGTTTAGTAAACATACATATTGATTCTATCCAGTTAAGTGATGAATATCCAAAAACACTCATTACGTACCCGCGATTTAGTGGGTTTGTGTTCAATTTTGCATTTAAAGAACCGTTATTTTGTTATTTTGCTAATATTTATTTTATTTCTGATGTTGTAGGTAAATTGGTGCAATTGGAGGCTTATTAGAGACTTGATGAAGGAGATTTCACAACCCTACTCCAACGTCGCGACGTCTCAACGTCACGATGTAACGTTGTGACATCTCAATGTCGCGACGTTGTGATGTCCTGAACTTACATGCTAAGGCTATAAAAGGAAGAGAAGGAGGAGTTGACGAGGGGTTTGCAGGGGGAAAGCTTCTAGGGTTTCAACTGGTCATCTTTTGCACAGTTTGGGGGAGATTTGAAGGCCTTTAGGAAGGAGAAACTTAAAGACCCTTGAAGAACATTATCTTCTCGATCATTAGACTTTTTTTTTCTTCTCTATACTTTGATGTTTATTCCTAAACCTACATTATGTTCTAAATTCGTGATCTAGGGTGTTGGTTGTACCTTGGACATGAATACTATGTTTAGTTGCTAAATTTCATATTTCTATTATCTTTTCATGATTGTTCTTCCATTAACTCATACTTCTCTGAAATTTACATACTAATTTCTAATCAATCTTAGTATGGTGAGTGATTCTTTGATAGATCTGAGAAGTGAATGAAGAATTAGACATAAATAAGTCAACCTAATTAATTGAATAATATAGAAATTATCAATAATTAGGAGGCTTAGAGGTTCTTTGATTCTAATACATCTCTAACACTTGGGGTTAAGCCAAGGAGCAAGAAACCTAGTGTTAAAGGTAGGTTATCTGACCTTGAGAAAGGCTTTAATTACCTTAGATAAGAACCGTCTTGAAAGACAATTGCATAAGATAATAGAATGGAATTTTAGAACTATAGGAGGATTGTACAATAAGGCCAACACCCAAGGCTTTTACACCCATTTGATAACTCCTAGTTGCAAAACTCAAAGATTACTTAGAAAGTTGCTTTAATTTAGTTTTAATTCCGATGAATCATCCTAAACATTAGTTTGAATATTGAAGAAATATTATAATTTTGGTACTTAGCATCCCACATCTTCCCTGTGGATCGATATTCATACATTAAGTACACTATATTACTTGACTAGCGTATACTTGCGGTGTTTTATGCTAATATCAATACCAAGTGTTTCTTTGGCATTTCAGACATTCATTTATTTTATTTTATTTTATTAAGTTTTTAACAATTTTTATTTTCTTTTTGCAGAACACTTTCAGGTACAATAGGTTGTATGCGAAGATTGGGTGCTAAAGATCTTATACGTTTGGATTGGCAGATAAAGAAGATTTTGAAAAGAATTAGAAAGGGTACAAGAGAAGCTACTCAGATGTAACAGCAACCTCTGGAACACTTGGAAGGATTCGGGGAAGAAGAAGTTGGATCTAGGAGAGGAGGTAGTGTGCACCCTGATGGTGTAACTATGGACACCCATTTTAGACTTATCAGGGATTATGCTATTCCACCATCGGTTACTCCACCTGTGATCAGGAGACCGGCGATACAAGCAAACAAATTCGAACTCAAGTCCATCACTCTCCAATTGTTACAAGCAATTCCATTCCATGGTCTTGCATGCGAGGATCTGAATGCTCATATCTAGAACCTCTTGGAGGTGTATGATACAATAAAGTATAATGGTGTAAGCGATGAAGCCATTCGCCTTCGGTTGTTTTCATTTTCATTGAAAGAAAAGGCTAAGCATTGACTTATTTCATAACCTCGGGATTCCATAACATCATGGGATGAATTGGTGAACAAGTTTCTTGCTCGATTCTTCCCACCAGTAAAAGCAGCAAAGTTGAGAATTGACATAAGCGATTTTTGTCAATATGAAGAAGAAACTTTTTATGAAGCATGGGAAGATTCAAGGACTTGTTGAAAATGTCTCATCATGAGTTTCACTAAATGGATGCAAGTCCATCATTTTTACAATAGTTTGAATGCACTACGAAGGACACTTATTGATGCTTCAGTGGAACGAGTATAGGAAGGAGGCAGTGGGCATATCAAATTCTTGAGAAAATAGCCTTGAACAATTGTCAGTGGCCAATTGAAAGAGTAGCGCCGAAGAAACAAGCTAGGGCGTATGATTTAGATGTGTTTACAAAATTGGCCGCTCAAGTCTCCACACTCTCTAAGCAATTGCAAGCTGTACAACAAAAAGGGCCTCAAGTATCTACACATATGGTTGAAAAAAGTCCACCTACATGTGATCATTGTCATTGAGCTCGTCCCACTTCTCAATGTTCAATGATGAATTCCATGGGAGAATTGACAATTGAGCAAGATCTATGTTGGCCCCAAGTTTCCTCTAATCGAACTTGACAGTATGCTCCAGTTACAACCCAGGATGGAAGAACCATCCTAACTTTTCATGGAAGAATCAGAATGTTGTCAATTCGATGGAGCAAGTGAAACCTACCCTACCACCTCAAGAGAAGAAGTCCAGTTTAGATCAGAAATTGGAACAACTAGATGATATGCGGATCGTATGCTCGATCTCCTCAAAAATAAGTTTAGAAAGCGAAACCAAGAACTTCTTTGAGCAGTCCAAGCGACAAGCTTAAAAATTAGAAATTGTAAATGGAGACGAATGGCTGTTATTCAATGAAAGGCAACAAGGCAATTTTTCTAGTGCTTCGAAGGTCAACCTAAGGAGAGAAGGAAAAGAGAATCGCAAATCTATAACTCTTAGAAATGGAAAGACCTTAGAAAAATCAGTCGAGAACCATGAAGATGCTAAAAATTCTGTTGGAGGTGAGAAAAATAGAGTATAATATGTGGAAAAAGCTGAAAAGTTGTTAAAGAATTCAGCCCCAAGCACACCAAAGAAAGTGGAAGTGAAGGAATCTTGATTGAAGAAAGGAAACCTATTATGCAGTATGAATTAAGGAGAGAAGAATAAAGTTGGATAACTAGTGGAAGTTTATGAGAATCTTTAAAAAGCTCCACATAAACATTCCATTTACCGAAGCACTTGAACAAATGCCGGGATACGTGAAATTCATGAAGGACATCCTTTCCAAAAAAATGAAGTTGGGAGACTATGAAACAGTGGCTTTTCTGAAGAATGTAGTGCTATACTGCAAAAGAAGTTGCCTCTTAAACTAAAAGATCCTGGTAGCTTCACTATTCCATGTGCTATTGAAAATTCAGTTTTCGAAAAAGCTCTATGTGATCTCGGTGCTAGAATCAACCTCATGTCATGGTCGATCTTCAAAAAGTTGAAATTGGGAGAAGCATGTTCTACTATAATTACCTTGTAGTTAGCATATCGATCCCTCACTCGTCCACGCGGTATCATAGAGGATGTCCTAGTGATAGTGGACAAATTTATTTTCTATGTCAATTTTATCATTCTAGATATGGAGGAAGATAAAGAGGTCCCCATTATCCTCGAAATACCATTTTTAGCCACGGGAAGGGCGTTGATCTATGTGTAGAAAGGTGAACTCAGACTAAGGGTTCAAGAAGAGGAAGTGACATTCAGTGTTTTCAATGCCATAAAGCATCCACATGATAATGACAACTGCTTCAAAGTGGATGTAATAGAGGCTATACATCCACATGATAATGACAACTGCTTCAAAGTGGATGTAATAGAGGCTATAGTGTCTAACCAATTGGGTCCTTCAGAACCATTGGAGACTAGCCTAACTCATGAAGACCCTTCTGCTTATGAAGATGATCTGGTTCGGGAGTATGTGCAATGGTGGATTCTTTCGGTCCAAATAGAAGAAAGTATTTTGAATCTTTAGGAGCTAGCCTAAGCAAGTTGATTTCGTTTGTTGAGAAACCACCCATTCTTGAAGAGAAACCACTCCCTACTCATTTGAAATATGCGTATCTAGGGGAGGCATCCACACTACCTGTCATCATATCATCTTCTCTTTCTAACATGGAGGAAGGGAAATTGTTGAAGGTCCTTAAGGAGCATAAGGAAGTGATTTGATGGTCCCTAGCTGATATCAAGGGAATCAAACCTTCTATGTGTATGCACCGGATACTCTTGGAGGAATATAGCATGCCTACAATAGATGCTTAGAGACGTTTAAATCCTTCAATAAAAGAAGTAGTATGGAAAGAGGTACTAAAATGGTTAGATGCGGGAGTCATATAGCCCATCTATGAGTGAGTCCTGTTCAGGTAGTACCCAAGAAATGAGGGATGACAATGATAAAGAATGAAAACAATGAGCTGACCCCCTGAAGGCCGATCCTGAGGTGGAGAATTTGTATTGACTACAGGAGACTGAACAAAGTAACAAGAAAATATCATTTTCCACTCCCATTTATTGATCAAATGTTAGACAGACTGGTTGGTAATGAGTATTTTTGCTTTCTAGATGGATACTTGATGAGTCTAAAACTCATATATTTTTAAGCCCATTTTTCAAGTATATTCCAGGCTTAAAAAGTTAATTTTAATGCAAAATTATGGAAATTTCACCTAGATTTATATATTTTTATGACTTAAAGAAAGAAGCGAGTCGGCATAAATGGAATTGAAATCGGCGTTAATGCGAAGAAGGGCGATGCCAGCATCAAATTTCAATGTCGGCGACATTATATGGAAGAATGTGACCGCTGTCTGATGTCGCGTAACTAGGACATCGGTTGAATAGGGAAGGCAAAGATGACTGTGTCGGCGACATCGTTCACGACATTAAGGCAAGCATCGCATTAAATAATCATGACGTACAACTCAATGTCATGACAATGCCTTGACGGTCGAGCTATAGCATCCATCCAATGTCGCGATATCGGCGGAAGGACTAACAGGCAATGTTGCGACATTAGACAAGGCTTAAAAAACTGGAGATTTAAACATCCAATGTCGCGACATCGGATCAGTGATGTTGCAACATCATATAAAAGTAGCCTGGGTTGTGAGACAAGTCCAATGTTGCGACATCAAACAAATGTCGCAACATCAACTAGCAAAAATTGGCAAAGGGCTTCAGAACAACAAGATTCAATGTCGTGACATTAGACTAGCAATGTCGCGACATTAGCTAAGAGTAGTCGCTATGAACTTAACTGACCATTGTCACGACGTAATGTCGTGACATCAGCTGAAAAGATCAGAACTACAGATGCAATGTCGTGACATCCATAAGTGAACTATAAGCGATGTCGCGACATCAAGGCAAGAAGGTAAGAGCAAAGGCATGAACAAGCTATGTTGCGACATCAATTCAATGTCGCAACACAGGAAAGGCAATGTCGTGACATCGTAATTAATCTACCACACTGGCTCTCAATGTCACAACATCGTCATGACATTGACTTATCACTAGAAACTGATGGTACTTGACAAGAGTTAGCCGATGTCAGTGACATCGGAAATGCAGCCACGACGTACTGCTTCGATGTCGTGACATCACCACGACATCAGCAGCTAGGGCAGCATTTTTGGGCATTTCGAAGTGCGTGATTCTTGCCTCGTTTTTAGGGCCCAAGACCCGAGCCTATAAATAGAAGCTCCTAGGGAATAACCCATTTGCTTCATTATCTTCTGAGTAAGTACATTGTGCTTTTAGGAGAGTTGGTCTCATTGTATATATTTTTTTATTTTCTTATTTTCTATTTTTTAATTTGTTTTCTAGATTTAGTTTTTTTCTTTTAGATTAGAGTAGTGATCTGAACTGGAATTTGGAGCTAGATGAATGTCAATCGAAGCTTAAAATTTTGTCTTAATTTAAATGGAATCTGGGAATTTTTGTGGGATTCATTTTTTTTTTTCAGTTTTGATTACAATTTCAATGAATTTGTTTGACCAACTTGTCATTGTCATTTGTGATCTAGATTTGAGAGGCTTAGCTCCCTCTGGGAAGAATCTGTCGTTGGGATTATTGTTTGCAGTGTCATAATGTTATTTTGGGTATGAGAATTGGAGTGATTTAATTGATATTACTTCTACATTGAGTTGCTATGAATATCAATGTTTGGTACCCAAAAAGAGTTGTATCATTGCTATGATTTCCAAGAATCCCTCTGAGTGACATAGGGTTGAGACTACTTGAGAGCAATGAGCAGTAACTTGGGGGTAAATTACATTGATATTATTTGAACTAATGCAGTTTTAGGACTACTTTGATACATCACTAGTGAAGATCCAACCTCTGCTTTCAAGGTTCCCTCATGGGTGACAACATGAGTGTGTGCTCGAGGAATATGATCCACTTACTGATTTAGAAATTTAATTATGAGAGTTTTCACCTTAATTGAGAGGAATAACTTCAACCCTGTGTTAGTTGAGATTTAATCAAGGGGAGAAAGAATTATTGTCTAATTGATGGCTAAGATATCATTTATTTTTTAGAGGGCTTGCATTACCCTGTCTATGGGCATCCATGTGAAATTCATTACCCAACATTAAGCACATACTTGTAGTCCTGGCAATGGCCCGTGGGGAAGGTTAGTCGCACATTTCGGGCTGACAATCTCTGAAATTAAGTATCAAAGCAAAGAAATCAGGAGAAACCGCTACATGCATCCTCAGCCACTCATTGATGCTACAGCGATTGTGCTGACTAAACAAACCGTCTATTCATCTCAAGATAGAATTTGAATAACACTAGATTTTAATTGTAACTATACCTTTGACCCGCATAGACCTTAATTCTTAGTCAAAATGGAACCACATTAACCTGGACTAAATCCATTTCAGACCTAAGCTTACTTAGCCACCTGCGATCTGGGTGAATGGGCTTGACTCTCATAGGTCATGGGCTCCCGATCAAGCGAAATCGGACTACCCCTGCAAAAAATGGAAACAAAGTGGATGATCGATTTGACATTCGAGCGGTTGAGAAAAAGATTCTGAAAATTTGTCAAAACATTTAACTTCATAGAAGTAAAGAAACTAGAAAAAAAACAAACATAGTACAGTGCGACTCTTAATGGTAGGCAAGTCAAAACAATGCCTAGTACCCTAACTGCTATTCCGAAAAATATAACTTAATGAACCGGCTGATCCGGTTTCCCAACCGGTTCATCCGGTTGAGAAAAGTTCCCAAAATTTTTCAGAATATTTATCAAAGAGTTAGGAATCCAAAAAAATAAACAGAGTATAATTCCGACTCCGAATGGCTGAGAACTAATACAAACGATGGCTAGTACACTAACTGTTGTTCTGGAAAACAGAACTTAATGAATTTGTTGATCCGGTTTCCCAACCGGTTCATCCGGTTGAGAGCAGTTCTCAAAAATTTTTAGAATCCTCCCCATAGATTCAGGAATTCAACAAAACAAACAGAGTACAATTTCGACTCCGAGTGACTGAGAACCGATCTAAACAATGCCTATTGCCCTAAAACTAGGCTACAATCATTAAAGGCAAAGGCAAGCGCAATAGAAATGGGAGAAGCACACAACGTTCATACCTGTAGGATTCACGACTGCTCCCCCTTTGTCTTCCTTCTTTTCATCCTCTAAAACTTGGTATCCACTCCCTCAAAACTTTAGGAAATCCCCTTTCAAAATGAGAGAGAGAGAACACCCACCCGGATTTGGAGAATCCTTCCTTTTTTTTTTTTTTTTTCCTCTTTTTTTCTCCTCCTCCCTTTCCTTTTCTTCCTCTCCTTTCTCCCCTTCTTTTTCACGTTTTTTTGCTTCTCTTTTTCCTTCATAAACATACTGACTTCCATTCCATTTGCACACCTTCGCTGGGGAACTCCCCGATAAATCTCGGACTTCCAGTTCCATAAACACTCCCTCTATTCACGAGGTCAAGAGCAGCCACATTTATCCCTTTGCTTAACCACCGAAATCGAATGGACTCGGATTGGGTTGCATCGCGACCCGCAAATGCCACAACTAGGCCCAGGCTATGCTTAGGGCGATCACGGGCTTATGGGCTGAACAGCTCAGGATTTTAGAGCTCCAAAATACGAATCGGTGCTACAATACAAGCTGGCACAATGATCTATCTGAATTGGTTCCCAACTGGTTGAGACGGTTGAGAAAAAATTTGAAAATTTGACAGAATGTTCCTTGAAGATTAAGGAATCTAACAAAAGGAACAGTGCATGATTTTGATTCCGGATGAGGGAGATATGACCAAAACAAGCTCGGGTGCTCCAAATTTGAACTTGCTCGAATAATGAACTTCAAATTAAATCCATTGAATTGGCTGAGCTGGTTCCCAATCGGTTGATCCGGTAGATAAATGTAAAACCCCAGAAAATTCTAATTTTCTGAAAAAGGGTAAAACGGTAATTTTAGTCAAAAATAAAAAAAAAATTCTAGATCTCGGATGACAACACGGATTTCACCGTTGGAATCTTCTCGTGAAATCTAGCTACCACGTAGAATTTCATTGAATTCCTAGACAGTCGGAATTTCACGTTTTTTGAGGTATCAAGAGTAGTACGAGACACTTGGCATGTGATGAGTGGCTCACAGTGTGCCACGTGTCAAGTGTGAGATAAGTCAAACAATGAGCTCAAGTGTGGGCCATAGGTGACATGTGGCGTCATGTCATTGGAGGGAAATCCATAGTAGATGGATAAGAGGATGAGGTGAAATCCAAGGAACCAATGTGAATTGGACATGTGGCAGAGTGAAGGCATCAGCTTCTTTATCTTCTTCTCTACTTAAAGGTTGGAGAAAGAAAGAGAGAGAAAAAGGGAGAAAGGAAAGAGGCCAGAGGCTGCGGCCTATCTCTCTAGATTTCCGGCGTTAGACATCAGATCTCAGCGAGACCAGGAGGCAAAGTTGATCCGCGGAAGAGGTGGCGTGGGGACGATGTTATTGGAGTTTGACAACTAAAATTTTCGAGGTTTCTTCTGCTTGGATATTCTTTGTCTAAAGCTATGAATGGTTTTGCTTGATGTTATTGAGAGTGAAATGAGTGCGTTGGTTCAGTAAAGTCTGGAACCGGCGTTTGTCGAGGGGTTGTCCAGCAAGGGCGGCCATGTACTAAATACAGGTACATTAAAAAGTCGGATTGATGGGTGGGCCCGAAGTGATCCATGTGTTTTTCTTGCATGTTATTGTAGGTGAATACCTGTATGGTTTGTCAGAAGAAATGATAGGTTGATCATGATAAATTGATGTGTTAACATGATGTTTGAATTATATGGAAGATATCTCTTGTGTGTGAATCATTGGGATTGAAAATGTATGAATTAGCATCATTGCATTCATGTACATGAAGTGACATCAGCGTAAAGTCGGGTGGGTGCGGTGTAGTTCACCACTCTTGGTGAATGTTGGTTGAGTTAGTCTTTAGGATTACGCTCAATAAAGAATCATGGTTCAATTCATAAAATGAAAAGTAATTAATGCGTGTTGGGCGAAGCAAGAAGGGGGTCGTTAATCTCCTCAGGTGAAATGCTTGGAACATGGGTGCATAAAGAACCTGACGCAACTAAATTTCGTATGGGTGTAAGGGCAGTGGTGAAGGCGAAGGATTACATTGCGAAAACATAGCGGTCGCGTTTATCATTTGAACCTAGAGTTGAGTGATGAGTGATTGATAGAGTTATTGTCCATTAGCAAATTGCATTGGAGTGTTTTGGTAGTCGACAAAGGCTGTTCAGATGTCTGTTAGTGTTTTCGGTGTGATTGCCCATGGCATGGGCATGCTGAGGGTGGTGAGTGACTGGGTCAGCGTGGAAACATTTCATGCGCAGTATAAATAATTCCATGTATGCATTGTAAATTGTATGGAATGTGGATGTTGTGATAATGTGCGTATTAAACCCCAGGGTGGGGAGTAGCCCTCGTAGGAAGAATTCAACTGCGGGCATTGTTCACTGGGCTGTTGATCCCCCTGTACTAAAGTCGAGGGTATTCGGAAGGCTGACACTCACTGAAGGCCGCTTTTGAGGAAGAAAGCCGGCATGGCTTTGATTTCAACATGAAACATGTATGAAACATTACGGTTAGAGCATGTTTGTATAAGGGTGTAGTTAACTCTTGGAAACTATTGTAGTATGGTTGGTTATATTTTTGAGTACGGATGTATGGACAGGAGACGTAAGCCATTTTCCTCATATTTGAGTCTAAAGGGTAGGGCACTGTTTGGCATTAGGGTGCTCAGTAGCTACCGTGGCATTGCGGTTCTGCGGTTGTCATGAGACCCACTTAGGACAGGAGTGTCAGCTCAAAGGCCTCTCGTTGCCCCAAGGTGTTCAATGAGTAGAAATCCAACCAGCAGTGCGATTCGGGGTGGGATGGGGATGGTCGAGCAGGCTGATGTGCCGAATTCAGCCTTCACTCAGGTGTGAGTTCAAAAACGCTGGGGCCCCATGGCTTCTGTATAAGCGGTGCCCGTAGCAAAAAGGCGCTGTGACATAAAGTGGGCTATGAGCATTGCTGATATGGACGCATCACAGATAGCTGGGCTGGGGACGGGTTATTTCAAGAACCATATTGGTTGCTGTATGAGGCGACATGGTGAGTGTATTCTTCTTTCCATCGGACTAAATGCAGTGTTGAAGTCTAATTGATTATTTGGGATCTCTTGAGCTATTTCTCAGGTTCACTCCACTTACAGTGAAAGTGGTGGAGATGAGAATGCTTCGGCTTGCTTTTTACGAATGAAATTTGCTATTAGGAACTCCCAGTAGCATTGGATATTTGAAACCTTTGAAGGCTTTGTGATTTGAGGGATAATTCAAAATTTGAGAATTTCCAGGACATCAGGAAATATGAAATGCTTCACAGATGCTTTTTGGATCAGGCTGCTATTAGGAACTCCCAGTAAATTGGATGTTTGGAATTTTAAATTATTTATCTATAATAAATTATTCAAAAATTTGAGAAATTTCAGTAAATCTAGAAAATATGTAGATGTAGGAATCTTTGTTGAAACAACACTATTAAAGACTCTGGATAGCATTGGTTGCTTAAAAAGAATATTCAAGATATATTATTGGTTGCTCAAATCTTGAGAAGTTCCACGAGGATCCAAGGAATATATGGGAACTTCAAGTATTTGTGTATATATGTTGGGACACACCAGTGAATTCCCTACCCGATAGCTCATCTTAAGGGGCAAAATATCCTTAAGGTTAGAAGCTTATCAACAGAAAGTCTTCAAGTAGCATGTGTGAATTGAAGTCCATTACAGAGTTCCATCTATTGATTGTTCAAAACATAGATATAGGGTTTTTGGAAGTCTGTGGAAATCGGAACATTTACAACAACTTCTTTGGGTGGGAGTCTGGAGCTATATGAGTGCACTCCATCAATGTTGGATGTCTAAAAGATCTTCAGATCCCTACGATTGAATAAATTGTGAGGAACACAGTGACTCTTCAAAGCGGCATCGGTAATTTGACCGTCTTAGACTTCTTGATCTGGCTGTTCAAAGCTCCACAAAAACAAATTGCCTGACGGCTTTATAAGCCTGCAATTTTACTTAGACACACCCCTAGATGTTGTTTTAATCCCAGCTCAAACTGAAAATTCTAATTTTCTGAAAAATGGAAATAAAAATGGTAATTTTTCGATCTCAAAATCAGGAATTTTTCTAGATCTCGGATGACAAGAATGGGCCTTGCCGGGTTGGGATGCCGTCTCACCCCAGATCTAGCTGCATTCGAATTTGGGGAGCGGAGTGTAATTTCACGTTTTTCGAGGCACCAGGAGTGGTGCGGGACACTTGGCACATGGTGAGTGGCTCGAGAGGTGCCACGTGTCATGTCTGGAATAAGTCAGGCTTATGAGCTCAAATGGGACCCTTTGAACGTAATATTAGCGGCGTAAGTAGGTGAAAATCCATGGTAGGTGGATAAGTGGATAAGTGGATAAGTGGATGAGTGGATGAAGTGTAATCTGAAGGGCCAGATGAAAGTGACATAGCGGAGTGAGGAAGACACCAAGTTGACCACTATCTTCTCCTAAACTAGTTTGGGAGGGAAAGGAAGAGAGCGAAAGAGAAAACCGTGAGGAAGAGATTTTAGAGAGTGTGTCTACCTTCTCTCTAGATTTTTCGACGATCGGTCCTGTAAACTCCGTGACCAAGAAGTAAAGTTGAGTGCACCTCTTTTGAGGGCTGTGCGTGGACAGATTTTGTGGAGTTTAGACAGCTCAAGGTAAGGGAGTTTTCTCCTACTTATTTTATTTATTCTTTAATTTAAGGAGCCATTTTAATGGATGAGGATTTGTTGCAAAGCCTAGATGTATAAATGTTTCGATTCCAAAGATTTGAGTGAGAGTGAAAGAAATCTACTACCAGTAGTTTTAGACGGTCAGTGGTATTTATTATTAGCTTTCTGTGATGTTGTGTTGTTTCCATGAGTGAATAACATGTTGATTGTGATTTTATACAAGAAACCTATGATGGGTATGGTTTCCTTTGATAGTGTGGTAATTTTGTGTTATTGATAGGAATGAATAACATGTGCAGTTTTGTTAATATATGTATGTAGTATATTAACATGGATTGTATGAAACCAGGTGAATGTTTGGTGTGTCATTGCATGAGCACTTAGGTGGGGGAAGTATTGGCTTCAGTGAAATTCCACTCTCTGGGCATTGCTCACCTGTCGAGGAATATAATTTTTTTTAGGTGCGAAGGTGCTCAAGAGGATGGGATGCATTTAATCATAGAGTGAAGAATGTTGGCCTTATTTCCTTATTTTTAAGTGCGGAAAGACAGCCCCGAGTTTTTGTAAATTGTAATTAAATACAATTGTAAACAAACTCCCTTTTCATATAAGGTATACATTTTGTGTTGTATGGATGTGTGGGCCCTATTGGGCTATTTCACACATGTATGAGTCTCATGATATGAGACACACAAGTTTTTTGCGGGTTGACGGTGGTCAACGGGACCCCCGGGTTTGGGGCGTCACACAATCTGATGAAAGGAGCGATCCCCAATGATTTATGGTGCCTATCTTCATTGCTACATTTGGATGTGAGTGGAAACCATATCAGCATGTGTATACCTCACGGCATGTTTAACTTATTAATCTTGTGAACCTTGTGCAATCTTCATCAGCGCACAGAAAAATCCTGGCTCTATGAACCTAAGACTAATACAAACATGATTGCTCATGCCTTAAAGCTTTATCATGTGATCTAACATGATTTACTCTGATATTCTATACCAACTCCTTCATTCAAAAACCTAATCTGATATGAATAGATCGAATTATATGCACCTGATCCTTAAAATTTACATTTTTATCAAGGCTGACATGAGATTAATTTACAAGTTGATGCTGCTACTTTTATGCAAAATCTTAGATGCAAAAGAGACATGGACATAGGTCTTGACTTCAAAGGAATTAGTGGTATTGTTCCACCCTCGGCGGGGAGAGCGGGGCCCCGGAATACCAGATTGGGTTAGGGATAAAGAAGCGGGGATGTGACTGAAACTATCAGAGTATAGAGCTCGAACCGTGGTATAAAGATGACAACTTCTTGGGATTTGCTTTATTCTTCCATTTTGTTCATAATAATCATCCTGGTGAAACGACAAGATATAATCTTTTTCCTTACTAGGAATTTAGCATATCCCAAGGCGATCAATTTATCCCGTGAATGGCGCATGTTTGGATATGGCGCATAATATCTACAATAATCAAGTTTCGCGTGGCATTATACCTCTTTTTCCCTCGGATCAGCGGTCGAGATAAGTATCAAACCAGGAAGATTGGAATAACTTCAAGGCTTGCATTGGGGATATCATGGAGTAAAATTGGCCAAGGATTCTTATGATGCTCTTGACCAAGCACAAGACAATCATAAGATCAAGAAATCATGATAACCGTGAAATTAGAGTAATAGTCACACCACAAAAGATCAAGACATGTCTTCTAGTTTCCTACTCTCTCCACCAAGTTATGCCTTCTCTCTCTCTTTTCATTAATTACTAAATGTGAATGATATGCATCTTGTATTTAGATGCAATTTATTAAATGTTAAGATTTTTAAATTTAAGGAAAATTATGAAAAAAAATCCTTAAACAATTTTTTACATTTATATCAAATTAAAAAGTGTACTTTAACTCTAATTCCTCATTTTCTCTCTACTTTCTCGGCCTTTCTTTTTCCTTGAGCATGAAGAGATTTTTGCAGTTTATATTACTACTTATTTAAAATTTATCTTACTACGCCAATTACTTTTTTTTTAAATTAATTATATAAAGAATTAGCTACTAAATATTTATTTACAATGTGTATATCATTATATGTGTATACACATACACTTATTATTTATTAAAAGACTTGACCTCAGTCTAAAATAGTATTTTGACTAAATTTCCACTATGTATAGTATATTTACCAAAATCGAAAATAATTTTCTTTTCATAGGTAAGAAATTTTATTTTAAAAAATGTGTTAATCATATGCTTCCCTTTTTTGATGTCTTTAATGAGTTTTGAGAAGTCTGTAAAGATTTAATAACTAAAAAGAGAAAATTTGTATGGCTCTATCCTAAAAATTTATTTACTGCAGAATATAATTTATTTAAGAAATTTAACTAAGTTTATCCTCTTAGAAACTCAAGTGTGATTTTCACCTGGTAAAGGCAAAATTGGGAGGCATTTTAATTATGATTCAGAATTTTTATTCGGTGTTGAATTAGTTTTTATATTTTCTTAATTATTTAATTATGTCATAATCACAGCATGAATTTTTTATACTAATTTTGCTTTAAAGTGAGAAAAATACATGAATTGTTTGTCGTTTGTATTACACCTGACTAACCATTACTGGGAGGATTCGCGCCAGATACGATACACGGGCTGTGGGCGAAGCAAGAATAGAGAATACCATCAAAGGCTCTTCGTTCAAATTATGAAGTTCAATTAATATGTTTTAAATGAACTATTTTGATTGTTTCCAAATTTATTAAATCTGTTTAATTTGTTCTTCATGCATTTATAGCAAGACAACAATACAACATATTTTCTTAAATAACCCAACCGATTTTTATTTTTTTATATTTTCTACATATCCACTCTGATATCATGACTGAATATTGTACTCAATTTTAAAATATGACTTGAAAGTGAAGCAATTAAAATACTAATTTGCTCAAACCACTTTAATTTTTATATATATTAAAATTTTATTGGGATTATTATCATGTTAAGATAGGTCTCGTACTAGGATAACACAATAGGATCATGTCAATATATAAATTATTCAGATCCGTTTACTTTCTGTATATAATTAACTTAATCCATGTGTTAGTAAGATTCATTAATTATATTGTATCTAGCTAAAAGCGGTGAACAAGGCGTCTTTATATCAATTTATTTTCATATGATTACTAGCTACCAAAAATGGTACTCCACACCAGTAGAACAATTTTGTTGTATTTTTAAAATGATTAAATGCTTGGAAAATTATAGAATTAAAAGAAAAAAAAAGATATAGTCCAAAGTAATTTCAATAGGTTAGTTTTTCTCTGTTTTTTTTTCCACATGATTTTATTTTAATATTTATTTTCGAGGTTATCCTGAGCTATGGAAGTTGAAGATCATGATACTTTTTTACAAGCTAATTACTTTTAATACGATATAGTAAACTGTTTCCATTGTGTCTCGAATTCCTTCCCACCTCATGTCCTGTCTTTAAATATTGAGCGTTCTAGCCAATTGAGTTAGACAAATGAACAAGATCCTTGATGATTAAGCCTATCAAATATTAAACCTCTCCATTATTTCATTTTTTTTCATTAATAAATATCTTAATTCCTATCGAGAGCTTTGTATTTTAAGTCTAAATTTATCTGAGTAGTATCAGTTCAAGATTTTTCAGGAAAGTATTAAGAAAATATTATCAAAGAAATGATTTTATTTATGGTTTTTAAAATAAATATCATAAATTAATTTGAAAGTACAAGTAAAAATAATTTATATGTTTATCACTTTTATTTTCTCGCACTATTTTAATAGGTTCCTAATATTAATTTTTCAGTTTTCACTTGTATACAACCCCTACCCATAAAAATTATATGGTCTGCAGACTTCAATGAGTGATACGGACTTAATGGCACATTAACAGCCTGGACCAATTTTACCAGAAAAAATCCATGTCTCTGATAACCCTAGGCAGGCTGGTTATGACATCTAATTATGTTGACACATAATGTTTAAAACAAGCGATTATTAAAACTTTTTAATATCTATTTACTTTTCATTATAATATTTATAGTATTCCATTCTCATGAGTGAACACACATATATACTCACTAACCTTTAACCATTAAGTCAAGCCTCATTGTATCAACATAGTATAACTAATCAAAATTTCATAATTTTCTATTTATTTCATATAATTTTGATAAATATTTTATGCATGCCTCTAAAGATTTAAATACTTGATTCTTGCCCGAAGATGGGAATGAAAATAGGAATCTTTTTTAGAAGAATCGTATAGTTCAATATGCCCTCCTTTCAAAAGTATGATTAAAGTGTTCCCAACTCTTGAAACATTGATCATAAGAGAGAGGTGAGCTCTGAGTTGAATCTAATAAGATAATTTACTACATATAACCAAAAGTGATTAGTTGTCCAAAAAAAGTCATACACGGTTTTGAATCATTCGTTGTATTTATTTGTTGTAATATTAATAATTATTTTTATATGTTTGTAGAAAGTTGTTACATAATTCTATTGTCCTCTTTCATTTATAGAACTCTACAATAATTTTATATATCCATTTGTAGATGATAACAAATACTTTAGCTTTCGCTGGCATAAACTTGTCTATCGATATGACATATTGTGAAACTCCAAAAATCAGTTTTGAGGGAAGAGTGGAGCAAGTAAATGTTGGTTAAAAATTTGGAATTTTAAATAGATATGTCATCAGAAATGGTTTCACGGTTAGATCGATCTCATGACATCTAGCTACCGTCAGAAGCAGTTGAATTAAGAGATGTTGGATTTTGCATATTAGAACCCTGAGGTAGTGCGGGGCGCAACACCATCAGGCGTGTTGATACTAATACCCATAAAGTGCAAAGTTAAGTCAAACAAAGAGCTCAGAGTGGGACCTATAAGAGACATCGACAACACACGGTGGATGGAAATCCATTGCTTGAGGGGCGAAGTGAATAAGACAATAAGGGTAATCAAACTATGTAGTGTGACATCTAACAAGAAGGAACATCACTTGACTTTAGACTAAACAATTCAGTAGGAACAAGGTGGACAGAAGAAAGGAAAGGAGAAGAGAAAGTAGAGGTGTAAGACACAGAAAAAAATGATTTTCCTAAGAAGGGTGTGGTAATTCGGTTAAATCTAGATTTTCTGATGTCTCAGTAACAGCTTGCGAGACTGGCGGTTTGGATGGTTTTGTGAAGTCCCAAAGCTGCCGGTGGTTTGGTGGATTCAGAGGCGATCGAATTTCACGTTTCGAGAACGCGCGTGAAGAGTCGCGGGACACTTGGCACCCATGGGTGGCGAGGCGCCGTGTCAGCTGAGATCTGAGTCCGCAGGCTGATGTGGGGCTCATGTGACCTTGTGTGCGTGGAGGAAATCACCATAGGATTGATAGATGGGATAAGGTGTAATCCCATGGTCAGATGAAATGGACATGTGGCATTCGAGGACTTCATCTTGACCAGTCTACCCCAAAATCAGTTTAGGGAAGAGAAAAGAAAAGCGAAAATGAAGAGAGAAAAAGAAGAAAAGGATTTTGAGAAGAACCATCACCTCTCTAGGAATTCGGCGATCGGACAGCCGTCGGCCTTCGGCGAGCAAGGAAACAAAGTGCTCCACGATGGGAGACTTCCGTGGGTACGATTTTAGGAGTTTGACAAACTCTGGGAAGGTAAGAGTTTTCTCTCCTACTTGTTTACTTTTGCATGGGTTATTAATGGATAGGGATTTGTTGAGGCACGGATGGCGCGTGGTTTCGATTAAAAGCTTTGGACCGAGTTAATCATAGAGTGTTTCAGATGATCCATGCATTTGTTTGTGTGATTCTTGATTTGTGTAAATTGTTTATTATTTATTGCCATGAGAAAATAACATGTTTGTGTGATGTTGTGGATAGTTCCAAGATGGACTGCCAGATTGTGCCTTAGCCCATGAGAGCTAAGTTTATGTTATTATTATAAACTGAATAACATGATGTATGGAATTAATTTTGTTAATATATGCATGAGTGATATATTAGCATGTGTTGGATGTTTGGTGTGCCATTGCATTGCACTTAGGTGGGAAGTAACCCAGTAGAAATTCCACTATTGGGCTTTGCTCACCCGTGCATTAAATATATTTTCAGATGCAGAAGGCGTGCTTGGGGATGGGGACACATCGGGACCTTAGGCGAAGCGGCCCGAATGGCCTTATCTTATATTTTACATTTTTTGTGAAATTACGAGGCGAGACCAATTTCAGTTTTATATTTTAATAAATGCAATTGTGAAGCAAATCATTTGTATAAAATATTGGTTTTTATGGCGTATTAGTTTACGGACTAAAGAGGCAATTATACTTTCGGTCACGGTCTCATGATACGAGACGGAATAGATATTCCGTAGGTTGGCGGTGATCAGCGGACACCGAGGTTTAGAAGGCATCGCGAGGCTCTACCTTCTCTCTAGATTTTCGACGATCCCGGACCATGCAGCTCTAGCGAAACGAAGGAAACTCTTTTCTTGTGACAGAGCTCTAATGGGGCCGAGGAATCGGGGTTTGAAGAGCTCGAAAAGGAGTAAGGTCTCTACATTGGTTATTTTCTACCCTAAGGGTTGTGTGATGGTGTCTTGCCCCAAGGGAAATGTTTGGTTGCAATTTGAACCAAGGGCAATTACCTTATTTTGATCTATGCATTAACCAGACCTTAGAACTAGTTTTTGGGTGGGAAGTAAAGAGAAATTTGGCGTGAGTCCTTGGTGGGGTATGGCCTTATCGGAGTGAACTTGATCACACAGAACTTTAAAATTACCCAAATCAAGCCTCTAGCCCAAGTTGTAGTCCGTTTTAAACACTAGAGCTGAAAGGCTGGCCAAAGGTCTGACCAACGAGAATCATGGCTAAGTGTGGTGTAAGGTCGTTGAGCTAGAAGATCGACTTGCTAAAGGACGATCGACGAAGATGGCATTTAAAGTGACTGCCCAGAGGTCAGCTTCTTGAGAGGTCGACCGACCCGGTCGATAGGTTAAGGTCAACTGCTAGAATTCGATCGACGAGGTCGGTTGGCCAAGGTCGGTCGGCTAGAAGGTTAGGCGGCGAGAGGTTAAGCCGTAGAGTCGGTTGGCTTTATGGGTTGGGTGACTCAGTGAGATATCGACTTGACGACCATAACTTCTTTAAATCCAGAGCCTGCGATTCGGTGTTATTGGACTCTAGAAAATAAATTTGAGTCGAATTCCTAGCCATGCACAGTAGGGGCATTAGGTGATCATAACCTTGCTGAACATCTATGTTTTTCAAGTCTCGTGTGATTACCAGTTTGTATCGAGTAATTATTTGGGTTTTAAACGTGATGCATTGCGCGCAGCGCATTGTGGAAAGCTATTGTGGTAGAGATTACCGTGGTGTCTTCTGAAGGTTCTGCCCACGCTTCTGTTTTGGTGTGGATTGGTGATCTTTAATATGTGCGATATCACTATCATATTATCTTCTAACTTGCATGTGATATATCGTTTGTGGCATAATATGTTTGCATGGAAATTGACATGAAGTATAAGCCCGATGAGAATGACCATTCATGTAGTGTGCATCATACATGTAACATGAGAAGTGCGATGACATTGGCATTGCATGCCTACGGCCTCTGCGTTAAGTGGTGTGGGTGCACATCAGCGATTAATTCACCATTCTTGGTAGTGTGTGAGCTCAAAGCGGACGTCTAATTGAGACTCACGATGGTATAAAATGAATAAAGCAAATAGAAAATAAGAGTATTATTGTTGGTAGGGCAAGCGGAGGATTAGTTAATCTCCTAAGGTGAAAGCACGGAACTTTGGGTGTAGAGACGCAACGGTGTGATTCAAAAAAGTTGTGACGATTGTAAGGGCAGGTGGTGTGTCTGAAAAGTTCTATTTAACAAATAAGACACCACGATTAACACATAGAGCTGAGGATTATGCTGTGATAGGAATTAAGGTTGACTAAAGATTAACGGCCCCGTTGGCACTTGCAGTGGGTACTGGTGAGTCGGTAAGGGTTCGGTATATGTGGGTCATTGGTACTACCAGTAGTGGGTTCTCTACCTTGAGTATGTGTGAGGGAGTCGGTAAGTGACTCGGGATATGGGGATGATGACATCTCATGCATGACATCTGACATTCATGTAAGAGACTTTCGCGGATGTGCCCTGGTTAGTTTTGATTCTTTGCATGAGCACTTAGGGCAGGGTAACACTCGCGGAGGGATTATCCTCAGGTTTTGTACTCCACCTTGCTGGTGAGATCCCCTTTCGGGTACCGCGAGAGGCAGCGCTCCTTCAAGATGTGAATCCCGAAGAAGGCGTTATGCAGTAGAAGCGTTTTTGTAAAATATATTAGAATAATCTAGTTCCTAATATATTTTGGTATGTAAAAAGTGTGTAAAGAGTTGTACACATCAAACTCTTGTGAATTTTATAAGAAATGGGTTATTGAAGAAAATTATCACGAGGAATAGGTCTCGATATATGAAGGCGCTGTGAGGTGTGATATCGAGCTTTGATATCCACAGTTTTTAAATTTGGTTGTGGTTTAATCAATGAGACACTCGGATATTGGGACGTTAAATACGTATATCTGAGTCAGCATAAAATTATTACCTTCATAATTTGCGAGACTTTATTTCTTACCTTCTTTAGTGTTACCCGAAAATGAACTTTTTAAAATGTATTTATGGTATACCACAACAAAAAATTTCTGTGAAACATCTGTTAAAATATTAAGCAACTTGCTAACATTAGTTGATTTATGCGGGAATTTTCAGTGAATAGGGGTCCACTAACTAATATTTAGAGTCTAAGTTATCATAATTCTGGAAATGTAGAAGAGCTAAAGTGGTTTGTGCTCGTTTTCTATCGCATTTTTATTTTTATTTTATTTTATTTTGTTTTGATGCATATGCCTTCGGCTCGGTATGATTTATTTACCAGAGTTGAAATGAGTGGAAGTGATAATGATATGTGGATCAGCTAGACTGCCGCCCGACATACTAGTGAGGTTAAACAAATGTAAGATCCTTGATGATTAAACCTATCAAATTAAACCTCTCCATTATTTCATTTTTTTCTATATAATAAATATCTTATAATTCTATAGAGCTTTGTATATAAAATAGTTATCTAAATTAATTAACAAGTTTATTAAGATTTTTCGAGGAAAATGACAAGAAGAAAATATTATCAAGAAAATGATTTTTATTTATGGTTTAAAATAAATATCATTAATTCATTTGAAAAACTATATATAACCAAATTTTATATCAATTTTATTTTCCTTTATTTTCATTCCTATAATAAATTTTATCGGTTTTTCACTTGTGATCAACCCTACCCATGCAAATTGTGGTCATAGACTCATAGGCCCCGAGAATCACGGTGCTCCCGATGCCGGGTAACATTGGACCAATTTTACGAAGAAAAAAATCCGCCATCCTACAATACCATGACGATCGTTATGACATCTAATTATGTTGACACATAATGTTTTAAAAAGCGGCGATTATTAAAAACTTTTTATGCTCCCCATTTACTATTTAATATTAGTATTTTATTCTCAGGACTAATTTTCCTCACTAACCTTTACCGTATATCGAGCCTCATTGACAATAAACATAATTATAACTAATCAAATTTCATAATTTCTATTTATTTCATATTGATTTTTGAATTAAATATTTATACCTTATATCTAAAGATTTAAATAACAATCTTTTGGAAATATTCTGAATTCAATATACTACCTAACAAATCTAATTAAATGTTTAGCGTTTAAAAGAACGATGTAAAGAGAGGTGAGCTCTACAGAAGAGTTCGAATCCCTAATAAAGAATAATTTACTACATATAACCAAAGTGATTAATTAGTTGTCCAAAAAAAGTCATACACGGTTTTGAATGTTGGAATTTGTATTTGTTGTTCTGTCATTAATAATTGTTTTATATGTTTGTAGAAGTTGTTACTTAATTCTACTTCTCTCACCTTTACAAGCTCAATAATTTTATATATCCTTTGTAGATGATAACCATTCGAACTTTAATAAGCATAAACTTGTCTATCAATATTAACGTACATATATGCAAGGTCAGCATAAAGAGGTGTTAATTAATAAATAATTCCTGAGACCTTTTTCTTTATTCTTTGGTGACATCTTTTGAAATGACTTTTACACTTCTCTACTACATATGGTGTATACCACAACAAAAAAGTTGTGACGAAATATGTGGCTCAATATTCAGCAACTTTACTAACATTATTGGATTTGTACGGAATTTTCTGTTAGGAAGCTTTGGGGTCCACTAATAATATTTGGGGTCTAAGTTATTTGAATTGAATGTAGACATTTAAAAGTAGACATAATTTTCTATTATTTTTATTTTTATTTCTTTTATTTATTTTATTTTATTCGCCATATGCACCCACTTTCAATATGATTTGTTGCAAGTTGGACATGAATGGAAGGTGACATCAGTGATATGTGGATCCAGCTAGCTTATACACCCTTTGAGTTAGACATCTGAACAAGATCCTTGATGATTAAGCCTATCAAAAATTAAACCTCTCCATTATTTCATTTTTTTTCACTAATAAATATCTTAATTCCTATCGAGAGCTTTGTATTTAAAATAAATTTATCTAAATTAATTAACAAGTCTATTAAGATTTTTCGAGGAAAATTAAGCAAAGAAAGAAAATATTATCAAAATGATTTTTTTATTTATGGTTTAAAATAAATATCATAAATTAATTTGAAAGTACAAATAAAAATAATTTACAAATTTTATCATTTGTTTTTCTTTGTATGCATCAGTTATATTAATAAAATTTTATCGGTTTTTCACTTGTATACAACCTAACCATGCAATTTATGTGATCATATACTATCAGGCCCAAGAAATTACGGTGCTCTAAACATGACACAGTGGCTGTTGAACCAATTTTACCACGAAAAATCCATGTCTACAATACTTATAAGACGATGGTTATGACATCTCTAATGCTGCACGAAACATAATGTTTAAAAAGCGGGCGATTATTAAAACTGTTTTTAATATCCATTTACTTTTCGTGCCAATGTTATAGTGTTTCATTATCGCGGAACTAATTTTCCTATGCAGCGGCACTGATCAGGGGTCCGTTGACGATCCGTCGGCTTGCGAAACCTGTAGATATCGGATGCCGCGCATCTCATTCCCATATCTATATATCGAGACCTATTTACCATATTTAATTCATGTATACAGTATATGATAAACTATAATCATGATCTCTTTACCATCTCACGATACAAAAATTGTGTTTTTAGTTGCAGACTCATGGGCAACAAAACAAAACAAGCCATATAAGTTCCTCATCCCATGCGGTCGGCCGCTGCGTGGACACATTACTGAAGGGGGATCGCGGCGAGGTGAGCGAGCAGCGAGATATTTCCTGCAAGGGTTACTCCCCACCTAAGTGCTCATACAGTGATCAAACACACACATTCAAGTAAAATATGCACATTCTGCTAGAATGTCTACATGCCGTGGATGAATGTGACTCGACCTGTCCGTGTCTGGGGTCTCAAAAACTCCTGCAATGCCTAAACCTATGTGTGAACAACAGTCATTTTCCATAACATCCAATGATCATTTCTTTGACTCATTACATTTTATATTCATATTTTCATTTACAATCCTGTGCCATTTTGTGGGTAGTGGATTTTTGTTGTTGCACCACGGGCTCCATAAGCCCAGACACTTTTACGGCCTTTCACGGTTGGGGCTATGTCTAACCATAATTGATAGGTCTTTCACCCTAGGGGGAATCTATCCCAACTTGCTGATACCCAACACATATTGTCTTTTACTATTTTAAGTATTTATTGGCTGTTTGGCGTGTCCATCAAGCGAGCCGCTCGATCCTTTGACGTGGTGATTATCCTCGCCAATACTGTGACACACCGCCGGACACCAGGCACGGTGTGAATCCATGCACCGCATGTCTTGCTGATGTTCTAGTGCATAATAAATAATTAAGCCATTAGCATTTATGTTGCATCTTGTGATCTTACCCTTTGCATGAACCATTCACCATCGATTATAGTTCTCTTGTCAATTACCATGCAAACATATATTGCAAGCATATAAGTTTCATATATTTCATGCCAATGTATATATGTAAATATCGTACCAAGCATATTAGTATTCATCAATCCATGACTAAACAATAATGTCATACAACCTACCTTAGGCTAACTCATGGAGTTCTACTATACGATGGCATACAACATGCCCGTCTGATGGTCGTGTTAAAGCCAGTATGTACATCGACACAACCAAAAACAACCTATGGTACAAAAAATAGAGGTCGGGGAAAAGGGTTATGTTCCTGGCCACTGTCCTCCACGGCATATGGGTGATCATTGACTCAGCTATCTTTCATGAGTCCGAGAACACCGGGAAGCAGGGTTGATTGTGAAGTTCATGGTAGTCTGAAGTTGGAGCCACATGAGATAGCCAGCTGATCGTCCAACAGGCCAACCACGTAGTTTAATGGGGTTGTTCTCCACTGTCCTCCTACAAGAACATGGCTGAATATCAGGCTCGATGGGCTTTCATGAAGTTTAAGATTACCCAAAGCAGTTCGGACAGAGAAGATTATGGTCAAATCAGGTTGGAGGCTTCTGGAATGGCCGGCCCTAGGATCATCCTGGCCATCCGGCCAGCCCTGGAAAAACTTATGCTTATGTGAGTTATTTTCACCATACTGTCCTCCCACAGGCATATGACTAAGTCTTGACTAAATTGGCTTTCATGGAATCAAGAACACCCAAAACGGGTTAGGACGAAAGTTATGGTCGTCCAGAGTTAGATACTACCAGATGCGTACTGGCCTGGCCCAGTGACCCCTAATCGCTAGTCGTGACCACAGTGCTGTGTGGGCTATCAGTGCTAGTAGGCTGACCTAGCGCTGATCGGTTGGCCTTAACCATGTGGGGTGGCCTATTGCTAGTCGACTAGCCTTTGCCGCTATTGCTGACTACAGCCGATGGCCGTTTGGCCATAGCCGATAGCTGGTTGTGGCATGGCCGTTAGATGGTTATTACTAGCCGTGGCCGTTGGCCCTAACCTAAACCCGGTGGCCCCCCTGCGATGACCCTTCATGAAGCCCATTCGGTTAAACGAGCCATATGCACCAGCTGTGAGGGTCAATTTGGGTAAATTCAAGAAGCCTATTTCTCTCGAGTCCACTGATGTATTCCACAATTACCTAGAAGGACACACTACCAAATTCCTTTTATTTCCCACTAAACTAGTTCTAAGTCCGTTAATAGTATGATCAAAAATATGGTAATTTCCTTGGTTTCGTGCAACCAGAAACTTGCATTCCCCAAGACGAGAGACACCACCACACAACCACTGGATGTGTGAAAATAACTAAAAACTGGAGGAAACTACCTCTTTGGAGTTTGTAGAAATTCCTTGTTCCAGAGTCTCACTTGAAACTCTTCAGTGCAGGCACTTCTTCATGTGATCCTTTAGGAGCGCGTCGATCGTAGGAAACCTGAAGAAAAGTGAGCTTCTCTCTAAGTTTTCTCCCTCTTTACTCTTTCTCCTTTTCTTTTCTCTTCCTACCGAATTGTTTGGTCTAAAGTCAAGTTTGGAAAGTACTTTTTGCCACATGTCAACACCCCATTGGCTCCTTGGATTACCCTTATCACATTATCCATCTACCTTGGATTTCTCTCCAATCATGTGTTACCCACCATGTATCTTATAGAACTCTTGGGCTCTTTGTTTGACTTCACCACTTGACATGTGTACGGTGTTAGCCACTCTGCGTGCCAGAATTACTTGGCACTACCCTCGGTCCTCGAACAATGTGAAATTCCACATTGTCTCGAAGTGACGAGGGGTAGACTTGGTAGCTAGATTGTGAGACGATTCAATGGTGTGCAGTCAGTTTCTTCCATCCGAATCTGAAAATTTCAAATTTTTCTATCTAAAATCTTGTTTTCTACTTTCTTGAAGAGTTGTGATTTTCTGGGTTTATAATATCTCACTAATATTTTAACCATTAAAGTCAAACCTCTTGACCTTAACTCATTACTAACTAATCCAAACATGTATTTCTCTTAACTACTATTGATTTTGAATGAAATATTTATACATATATCACAAGATTTAAATAGCAGATTCTCCAGCCTGTCTCCGTAGAAAATGAGTCTTTTTAAAAATCATATACGATTCAATATGCCTAGCTCGATTTGGTTAAAGTGTTCAAGCGTTTAAATAGGCACGATCATGAGAGGCGAGGCTCAGTTCGAATCTAATAAAGATAATTTGCTACATATAACTTGAGTGATTGGTTGTGTCAAAAAAAAAGTCATACCACGGTTTTGGATCTGTTAGTTTGTTTATTTGTTGTAATATTAACAATTGTTTATATGTTTGTAGAAAGTTTTGTTGCCAGTTACCATTTATCCTCTGTATTTATAGAACTCTACAATAATTTTATATATCCATTTATAGATGATAACAAATAACTTTAGACTTTAATAGCATAAACTTCTATATAATATGAACATACATATATGCAAGGTCAACACTAAAATAAAAATTAGTGTATTAATTAATTAATAATTCTGACTCTTTATCTTACATATCTTTGGTGACACCTTTTAAAATAAGCACTTTAATATATTTATGGTGTATACCACCTTAAAAAAAGTTGACAATTTGGTAAGATATTCAGCAACTTGCTAACATTAGTTGGTATCTGAGGGAATTTTCAGTAGATCTGATTTTAATATTATTTATGGGGTCTAAGTTATATGGTGGAATGTGAATGGCTAAGTGGACAATGTTTCAATTTTTATTTTTGTTTTATTTTATTTATTTTATTCATATGCCCTTTCAATATGATTTGTTTGGAAGTTGGACATGAAGTGTTGACATCAGTGATATGTGGATCCGACTAGACTACCATGGCCCCATACCAATTTTTCATTTGGGTTTTAAATTTTACTTATGCATTTTGAAATTCGTTGTTAGCTCTTTGTTTTCCAGTATAATTTATTAGAAGGTGGATAAGTGCATTCATATTGAGATCAAGCAAAGAGCATGGAAGAGAGATGAAACCATATCTTGAAGCTTATGGAATTTTTTTCATTGAACAACAATGAGAAACAAAATACATCGTTATATTGGAATCAGACGGTTACAAGAGGGAAAGTTTCAATGCTTTGAGGTGTATCATAAGTCGGTAGATTGACAGCGGTGGGGAGCGATGGCAGGTGGGTGTGCATTGTGTGACGGGGTGCACATGGACTGCATGATGTTCTAGAAGCACCATGAGGCTTATCGCTTTGATGAAGTGTGTGCAATAGTAATATGAGGAAGGAAAAGGCGTGTCTTGAGCAGCCTTTCTTTGTTCAGCATGCCCCACGCAAACGGCATGGGTGCACATGGTGAGCTTGGAGCATAACTGTCCCGAAGCGATCAAGTGTGAGAGGCTTTGTAGGCGTCGGCGGGTTGAGATTCGGTCGAACATGTGGACCTCAGAAACTGTGTTCGAGAAATTCAAATTTGAATGAAATGCACATTGAGCTCAATGTGTTTTGTTCTAACATGGTACTTTTACAGGACCTGTGTCTTCATGGAATATATGCTTGAAATGGACCCACCACAATCATCGGGTTTATAGTTCTCTTGCCTCATGTGGCGCCCTCTCTTGACGGAATTAGAAAAGTGAGGTATTCGATTTAAAGTATTATCCCTGACCTAGGTTTAGGCATTCTGGAGAGGTATTTGCAGGTTAAAAATTACCTATGGTATTGTGTGTACTTCAATGTGGATGTCCTTGTTTTATTATGTGTGTTAAAATTATGGACCGATCTGAGATGCTTTATGGAGGAAGCTTAATGAAACGTAATCTATGGACCCTTGATCTGTTGTCTTTGGTCCATCGGCTCAACTAGAAATTGACTCTATAATAAAGAAAGAGCTCTGCCTTCAAAATTCTAAAGATATGCGAGGTCTTAGATCAGCTCATATTTTAGAGCTCCATTGATTTGGTAAGAAAGCATGGGTAAGAATTCCATGATGCAAAGTTTGGAAGAGTTTGATAAAGATGGTTTTTGTGGCAGGCGCGCCTGAAACGTCTGGCCCGAAGTGAAATGTCTCCCCTTGAGCCGAATGACTAAGCTATGTGGTCTCACTTTTGCAAGGTGTAGCTTATAATTGGTGGAAGCTAGTTTTAAGAAATCCACTACTTCCCAAACCCATTTTATGGGACTTCTTTGTCCAAGAATTTCGAATGAGTATGTCTCTCATTAAAGGGCAGTGGAAGCAATTCCTGAATCTGAAACAAGGGAATTTGACCGTGGTGGAATATGAGAAAGAGTTTAGCCACCTTAGTAAGTATGCACCAGAACCAATTCTCACTAAAACCTTTCAATGTAGATGTTTGAGATATTCTTTAAAAAGTGTAAAAAGGTACCTCATTTATTACATTATTGTAACGTGAATTTCTACTAGTAGTACAACAGCTTCTGAAAATTAAAGATGTCAAATGATGGTGGAAAATGGAGATAAAGTTCTCTGGTGGTTCATCATAAGATGACCAAAAATTAGAGTCTCAAGTTGAATGTAGATAGTTCAACTTCCACCCTAGAAAGTAGAAAATGGGGCCTACTTTGACATCAGTTCGATGTGAGGCACTTCAATATTCGAACAGAAAATATACTTGAGCTGCTCGCCTTGCCACAAACATCATCCTGGTACTTGCCGGATGGTTGTAGAGGTTGTTTAGATGTGGAAACCTTATTATCTTATAGTAAATTCATCCTGAGGATCGAATTCTAAATCTCAGGGAAATGCTGAGGAGGGATCAATGTGCCTCCATCGACACGTGATAGAGGCGAGAGTAGTTCGAGGGTAGAATAGAATAAAGTATTTTAATGAGAAAACAGATAAATCCGCCCTCCTCTTCATCCCCTGGCAGAACCTATCTTTGTGAAAAACTTTCTGCGAATTAGAGGATACCAGGACTAATGTTCAGTAATTCATATCTTGTGACAGCTGAGTAGTGGCTGGTAGTCAGGTTCTGCATTTCTTGCTCTGCTCTGTTGAACGATTTGGTGATAGGTGCCGTCAGTGAGAACTACTTCATCTTTGTCACATGTTACTAAATCAGCGCCAAATGTTATAGTCGGCGGGGTGTGTAGAGCTGTCCTCTAGTAGTCCATGATAGAGAGTTTTCCGATTGATCTACAGTACATTTCCTTTTCCTTGGGGCTGACTGTGTAGGGATGGATTAGTATCACAAACATTGCATTTCTTAGTTGGTATGTGAAAATAGTAGTGCCGTGTTTTGACACATCGGAAGATCTTCTGACCTTCATTGATAGATTGTCAGTATAATTTGCTGTACCAAAGCTTCTGCATTTTCTTAGAAAGGTTGTAAACCTTTTGTCCTTAGTGCTTGACTCTAGAGGGATGAGTAAATCTGGAAGATATTCCAGTGATAAAAGGAAATTTCCTTATGTGTTTTCTCGAATTACCTAGGGTTACCACGAAAGAAGTAGATACGGCTGTGAGTTTTACATGGAACAACTCCTATTTCTAGGGCACCCTACCGTATGGCTCTAATTGAACTAAAAGAGTTGAAGACTCAACTTCAGGAGCAATTGGACAAGGGATTTGTCTTACCTAGTGTTTCGCCCTAGGGTGCGCTGGTTTTGTTTGTCAAAAAGAAAGATGGCACTCTTTGGATGTGCATCGATTATTGGCAAATAAATAAGGTAATAGTGAAAAATAAATATCCATTACTTAGAATAGAAGATCTTTTTGATCAGTTGAAAGAAGCGAGTGTCTTCTTAAAGATAGACCTGCGATCAGGATATTATCAACTTTGGGTGAAAGATGTGGATGTCCCAAAAACAACCTTTAGAACCCAATATGGCCATTATGAGTTTTTAGTAATGCCATTTAGGTTAACTAATGCATCGGATGCATTCATGGACTTGATGAATAAGGTATTCCACCCTTATTTGAACCACTTTGTAATGGTATTCATATATGACATCTTGGTGTATTCAAATGATGTAATCGAGTATGTATCCAAATGTTTGACTTGTCAGCAAGTAAAAGTTGAACATCAAGTACCGCCCGGTCTGTTAAATCCCATTCCAAGTCCACAATGGAAGTGGGACAAGATTTCTATGGATTTTGTGTCCGGTTTTCTCCTCACCCAAAAGAAGCATAATTCAATTTGGGTAATCGTTGATAGACTTACAAATTCTGCTTACTTCTTACCAATCCGGCTCGACTATTCCATGGATCGGTTAGCAAAACTGTATGTGAATGAGATTGTCCGATTGCATGGGATTCCACTGTCAATAGTGTTTGATCACGATCCATGGTTTACATCAAGGTTTTGGAAAGAATTACAGTCAGCCTTAGGTACTCGACTAAATTTTAGTACAACAATCCACAAATCGATGGACAATCTACAAGAGTGATTCAAGTGTTAGAGGACATGCTTCGAGGTTGTGTGCTAGATTTTCCCGGAAGTTGGGATAGGTATATTCCCCTTATGGAATTTTCCTAACAACGGTTATCAATCAAGTATTGGCATGGCCCCCTATGAAGCTTTGTATGGCAGGAAATGTAGAACTCCTATACACTGGACAGACCTGAACGAGCACAAAGTAATTGGTCCTGACATAGTGAAAGAGATAGAAGAAAAAGTTCGGGTTATTTAGCAAAGCTTAAAAGCTGCTAGTGATAGACAAACGTTGTATTCAGATCTAAGAAGAAAATACATAGGGTACAAAGTCGGGGATAATGTCTTTTTGAAAGTATCACCGTGGAGGAAGATACTTCGGTTTGGAAAGAAAGGAAAAGTGAGTCCAAGGTTTATTGGACCTTATGAAATCTTAGAAAGAATTGGACCAGTTGCTTATCATTTGGCTCTCCCTCCGGAGTTGGCCAAATTACATAATGTATTCCATGTGTCAATGCTTCGCAAATACCGTTATGATGAATCGCATATCTTGCCAGTTCAAGATGTACAAGTGCAATTAGACTTCACTTATGATGAAGAACCAAAGGCCATTCTATCTTGTGAAGTGAAACAATTGAGGAACAAACAAGTTCCTCTGGTAAAGGTGTTTTGGCAACACCACGATATGGAGGAAGTAACTTGGGAGCCGGAATAAAAAATGAGGGCATAGTACCCACAACTCTTCAATTCTGGTATTAATTTTGAGGATGAAATTCTTGTAAGGGAGGGAGAATTGTAACACCCCAAATTATACCCTAGTAGTTTTATAATATGTTTAGGGTATAATAGAAGTCAAATCAGTATTTTTCGGAAATTTAAGGGCTAAGTGTGAAAAAGGATATAATCGAGATTACTAAAGAAGTTAAAAGGATAATGGTAAATTGCCAATTAAGGACTCAAAAGACATAAGATAAAAAGGTTATATGTTAAAGTAGAATATTATTAAGTTGATTTGAAAATTGAATGAAGAAGAATAACTAAAAAGCAAAAAGGGAAAATTTAACTAAATCCCCTTAAGACATAAGTTGTCTTCTATAAAGAGGAAAATTCCCCATTTTTTGGCTTGGAGCTCTAGGACATACGGTTTGGGGAGAAAAATCCATTTTTGGTTTGCTTTTTCTCTCTATTTGGATTGGGCTCTACTAGTTCATGTAAGAGAAGGAAGAAAAGAAGAAAGGTAAGAAAAAGGGAAGCTTGGTTGAAGTCTTCAAGAAAATAAGGTTAGGAAACTATCCTAACTTCCTCTTTGTTATGTTATGTTAGGAAACTATCCTAACTTCCTCTTTGTTATGTTATGTTAGGAAAACCCTAACTCTTCCATAAATGTGTTTTTTTGTTAGTTTGAATTGGGTTTTGTGGTTTGTTTTGTTTTGGTTGGAAAATTTCTGTGAAAAGTAGCCAAAATGCCTAAATTTTGGAAGCTCAATGCCTCTTCGCCTAGGCGAAGCTCTTCGCCCTTCGCCTAGGCGAAGGCCTGTTCGCCTGGGCAAAGGTCTGTTCGCCTAGGTGAACCCGAAACCATATTCTGACCCCCATCCGGCTTCGCGTCTAGGCTAAGTGGATGCTCGCCTAGGCGAACTCCGCCGCGCACTTTGTTCGCTCTTCTCTAGCCACTATTTTTGCTTTCTTTTTATAAAGCCTAAACGAATGTTATAAATACTAGTATAAAAAGCTCTGAAACACATATAATTGTAGGCCTACTTAAGACCGGATAGTGAATGAATAGGCATGTCTGTTTAGTGCTTCGACACTCCTGTCTAGTGCAACAATACTTTTGTTTTGTGTGACAGGCACGTTTGATTAGTGTTATGACACTCATGCATAGTGTTACAACACTCTTGATTCGTGCTGCATGCACGTTTGTTTAGTGCTTTGACACTTCTGTTCAGTACCGTACCGTACCTTCGGGTACCTATTGTGCTGCATCCCTCTCATTCATTGTTATTGGTCTATGCAAGAAAACATTTATATGATAAGTACCTGAATAATGAACAATATGAAAACAAAGTAATCAGCTCTGATGCTAAGGCATATCTCAGTTCTGTATTGTAGTGTACCTACGTACCTTCTGTAAAGAGATTTCATATACCTTACTGAGATATGAATATTCTGATATGTGAATTATTTTAAATGTATACTATAATTGAAGACTACTAGAAGTGGTCATATCTGTTATCTGTTTTCCCACAAAGCTATAAGCTTCGCACGGGTGTTTCATCTGTGTAGGTATTGAAGAGGTCGTTAAAGACATCCCGCTTTCTCTAGGACCAACATAGTAGTAGGAGTCTTTTTTATGTAGGTCCCCAAATTGGTTTTTGTTGTAATGAAAATGTAAATGTAACATTTTGAGATAGTGGAACTTGTGTAAATACAAGTATCAGACTTAGTATATATGCATAGGACAATTTAACCACTACTATGGTGGTGGTTTTACAAGTTTATGTCTTCATGAATATATGCTTTAAATGGGCCCACTAATGTCAGGTTTATAGTTCTCTGCCTCGTATGACACCCCCTAACTTGACCAGGTCGGGGGAAGGGGCGTTACATGATATTTTCAAGACCCTAGGCGAAGTAACAAAATGTGAGCCCTTAATGTATATGAAGTTCAAGTGTATGTAATAAATAAAAAAATTTCTTGGAAATGATAGTTTTTATCAAACTTAACAAATAACATATCCTTTACAATCTAAATAAAAATATCAAATTTTGGATTAAGCATATAAATGTTCATAAAAAATAAAAAAAAACATTTTCTTCGAGCATTTCTAGATGCAGAATAATTGATAATAGTGTTAGCATCAATACTTTCTAACATATTTTTCTCAATACATAAAATTGTAAAACCATCCAATCTTTCTTGTGATATTGACAATCTCAAGTTTGATTTCAATAATTTTAACTTTGAAAAAATTCTTTCGACTTGATGCTACGCCACGATATCGTTAATAAGATTCCTAGAAGCAATTGAAATACTTTGATAACAATATGTTTTGAAAAACACGAGAACTGAGGCCGATGCATTAAAACATTTGGAAAAGTCATTTGTAACACTTTCATTTCAGAAAAAAAGGTCATCTGCATCAACATTCGATAATTTATTATGAGAAACAGTAGTCTTAAAATTATTGCAAGATTCTCTTAATTCATTATCATCCAACGACTTCCACTGATCATTTGAATCAAATAAGAATTCGAAAATATTTGCAAATATCATTAATTGCTCAAATTTATCTTTCAAAGAAGCAATTGACATATCCACAACAACTAAAAAAATTAATTTATTGTATCTCTTCATCATGATCATTCTCATCAAATTGTTTTTTCTTAAAAACACAACGTTTTGTTAGAGGTATTGACTCTATTTTCATATCAAATACAAGACTTTTGGCAATATTCGTGTTGGATTCAAACCCTTCATTTCTATATTTTTTTTCAAAAGATAACATTACACCTTTCAATTATTTTGTTGTAGTGTCAATACACATGGATCTAGATTGCAATTCCTTTATTATTATTATTTTTTTACTTTTTGTTGTTTGGAAAGTTTAGATAACTTGAATTTAATGTGAAATTTCTTTAATCTTAGATTAGAATTAATAAGAAATATTAATATTTATTTAAATTAGATTACATTTAAATACTAAAATATTAATATTTTTTATTAATATTATGTACGCATAAATTTTTATATTAGTTTTATTAATATTAATACAATTGGATTTTTGTAGCCCCATAAATTTTTTTTTTTATGAACTTAATGTGAGATTAAAAATCATTATGTGAAAACCATCATACAAACAGGACATTCATATTGAATTATCAAGAATCAAAATATTGGATTTGCGGAAGCGTACCTGAATCCATAACAAAATATTGAAATATTTTGAATCTGATTCTGAGGTTTTATGATCTTCCAGATCTACATTAGTTTTCTGTCTAATATTTCTCTCTGACAATGGGAATCAGAAGAATTGAAAATCATCATGTGATATGAGGACCATGACCCCTATTTATAAATAATCGTGTTTGTTTATGAACAGTCACGTCTGTTCGTAAACAATCACGTATGTTTATGAACAGTCACGTCTGTTCGTAATTTCTATTTTAACCCATCATTAAAATAGAAATTACGCGTCTCTACACATTAATGCCCACACTTTATAATATATTAATTAAGGCTCCAAAACTTAAATAAATCACTTTAATTAGCCTAACTTTATTTGATAGCCTATAATTCACATTTATTTAATATATCAACCCATGTATTTGATTTTACTTCAACACCTAAGAATTATTTTTTTCATCAAGGGCCCTAGCAGGTGCCCTTCCCGTCCATGCTTACGGCTGACCCTACTGATTCTTTCCTACGTCCCTCACAACCCTTTAATTACTTAGCTAAGCTTCATTGGACCTATATTGGACTATCCTACTTTAATCTTTTAAATGGGAAACCGTGGGGCTAAGGTGATTTGGTTAAAAGACCTTTTAAAATGTGAATTTCAAAAATCTAACTTTTCATCAATTTTTTACCTCATTTTCACAAAAATACTATCATTATTTTCTTATAAAAATAACTCTCTTTTATAAGCACATGTAACTACACAAAATAATAAACGGTATTTTTGTCTGAGTTATTCTTCAAGAAAAACCAAAGGAAGGATTAGATTTACAAAATTTAGAGTATTTGAGATCTTTAACCAAATATTTCTTAAAAAGAAAAAGTCTTCAATAATGATAGATTACCGATTATTCCAGTGAAGGAATAAAATAAAGAAGATAACGTTGGTACTATAAATTAAAAGATAACCTGGAGCTACACTATAATTAATCATGAGAAAAAAACAAAGTTACTTTTGAATTATTTGTTGTTGTCTCCTTTTTTATTTTTCTATTGTTTTGAAAAACTTTCCCACCTTCCTACTCATTGCTGTTTTAAACTACCAGAGTTACTTTTGAATTATTTTGTTGGTGTCTCCCACTTTTCTTTCGTTAGTTTTTTTTTTAATTTCACAAGTTCTTACTATGCTTTTGGACTTTATTTTGATAATATTATTGGTTAATAAGGGATTCATTAACTCAAAATAAAAGCATTTAAGTTTATAAATGATAAATAAAGAAATAATTATTTGGAATTTAATTAAATATATGAAAATAATGATAAACATAAATACTAAAACAAGTACATGAATATATTTTTCTAGAAATTATCATTATTTTGAAGTGAATAATGGAAGTAAAAAGTGACAAAATTTTGGGGAGGCCGCCCATATGAATGAATTCCCAAATACTATTCCCAAAATTTTGTTATGCTTCAGTTCAGACTTCAGAGCTCCCACCTTCCTGCAAATTTCTTGCTTCTTTCCTCTCAACTCTCAAATACTATCTAATTTTACCATTCCTTTCTTACTCCTCCATTAATATCAGAATCCATCTTAATTTCTCAAATATCAACATTTTGTTCCACGAAATGGCAATTCACTGTAACGATTTCCCCCAAAATTGCTTGTAGTCTCTCTCTGCCACTGCCACTGCCAGCGGCCATCCAGGCTGAACTTTTCTGTTTCCGACCACTAATTAGTCCGCTTGAGTGCCTCAAGATATATAATTAATAGCGGAGTACTACACATCTACATGGATTGTATTAGGACCACCATCTGTTTGCTCTCTGCTTCTTCTATCTTTTGCTGCATTCCGTCTTCTTCATCCACTTGGGATTAAGGTACTCATGATAATTTTCTGATCTCCTTGTTTCTTTTATGATTCAAGTACCCAATTTGACACCAGTTTAAAAATCAAGTTCCCACCTTCCTAATTCCTTCCTGCAAATTTCTTGCTTCTTTCTCTCAACTCTCAACTACTAGCTAATTTTATGTTTCCTTTCTCACTCGCCATTGATATCAGAATTCATCTTATTTTTTTCTTTCTTTCTTCAGTTTAAAGATTTCTGCAACGCCTTTAACAGAGACACAGTTCAATCGAAATGGTTTCTCCCACAGCGCTCACTCCGTCTAATTCCTCCTTCTCCTAACCTAATTAGAAGTGATTTAAGTCGGGCACCCGCGCAGTTCTGAGTTTTAGAGGTGAAGACACCCGCTACAATTTCACCGATCATCTCTATACTCATCTGCTTCAAAGAGGCATTAAAACTTTCAGAGACGACCGACTTACCAGAGGAGAAGAGATTCAACACGAGCTTCTAAAAGCTATTGAAAATTCGAGATGTTCCGTTGTTGTTTTCTCAAAAAATTATGCTGAATCAAGGTGGTGTTTAGAGGAGCTTGCAAAGATCATGGAGTGCAGAAAGGAAAAGGGGCAAATCGTATTGCCGGTTTTCTACCATGTCAATCCATCGGATGTCCGTAAACAAACCGGCAGCTTTGGAGAAGCATTCACCAACCATGAAATAAATTGGAAGAACAAGGTACAGATATGGAGGGACGTCGACCGCCGGCACATTTCCGGATGGATATAGAAGATGGGTACGTTCAATAACTTCTTTTATCTTGTTAATCATGACTAGCTTTGATTATTATTATTATTATTATTTGCAATTCAGGTAATCTAATTTGTAAGATTAGCTCATTTCTTGATAATGAACTACTAATCTGTGAGCTTTGTAAGTAATATTTGCTAAAGTGAATTATAAGATCTAAAATAAAATGTGAAATAAGTTTACAAGTAACATTAATCTCTAAAAAGTTTACAAATTGCTAGATATATAATAAATATGAAATAAGATATCCAATTTTTATGTGGTTAGGCCAAGTCTATGTCCACGGGGCTTTGCCTAGATGTAAAGATTTCCACTATACTCCAATAAGGTTACAATAGTGTTATATGGATGAGACTCCCCCTCACTCTAATGCAGTTTCTCACCAAGTCCTGTATTCTAGTGAAATTTAACAAATTCCCTTGTTCCCGTAACAGCTAACACAACACCTAATCCCTCAACCCTTTCTTTCAAAACAAATTAATGAAAGAAAAACAAAAACACATCTCTCACAAAGGATTTCATGTGCAATACCTCAAAGAGTATTTGCACGGACACATTTACATCTTTGACTAATCTTCAGGTAGCTCCTGTGATGGAGCATAAGATTTAGCTAAAACCGAATATTTAGTTTAAAAGTTTGATTTTATTATTTTACTAGGAATAGGATTTAGTTTATATTTATCTTAATTTAAAATTGAATTTATTGTTTTTCTAGTATAGAAGTTTGTTTAGGATTCGCTTAAAACCAGCTATTTGGTTTAAAATTTGATTTATTGTTTTGATTATGCTTAAGAGTGAAGTTTGAGTTCAAATACTTTCTAGGAAAGTATATATATCCATTGTTAGTTATAAATTAGGGGCACTCAGTTAGTAATAAACAAAAAAAAAAAAAAAAAAAAACAAAGAGAGTTTTTTCCCCTCAATCCTCGCTTTCTAAGACTTTTTAGAATCAACTATCTGCTGAGAATTCCCTTCATACTTTCTTTGCAGATCTTTACGATCAACGCAACTATTTATGTGAATCCGCCTTCTATCTTGGCTTCCTCTACATCAGTTGGTATCAGAGCTAGCAATCTTCTACTGTCATGCCGCCCCATCGCCATGTTGATGTGCCCGACACGAGAAGCTAGCCGCTCTACAACACGTGATCGTAGCCGTTGGGACTTTGATCTCTGAGTCCCCTGATCGTCGGTTGTAAGGATCTTGATCATCGGGCTTCCTACATCAACAATAAGAATGTGAACCTACAAAAGGGCGCTGGGGATGTTACTCACCGCTTCCAATGATTAAGTTAGCAAAAAATATGGAGAGGGAGAAGAGTAGCGGCAGAGTTAGAAGTGCATATTTCTCCCTCGTGGGGAGTCTTTCTGTTTTATACTCGAATCTCTCTTTGATTATAGGAAAGATAATCTGGTGATTTTGGTGATAAAATCTCTCTTTCCTTATCAAGGACTAATTCTTCCTTATTAAGGATTTTTGTTTTTGAGAGTATGAGATTCGGATACTGGGAGATCCATGGATAAATATCCTATGCGTAATTTCCTCCTTAATATATTTATCCATAACAAACTTCCAATATGCGGTGTAGGATGGTCGGCCGTGGGGATCTCCGGGATCCCACTCTGGCTTAGACTCTACCGTCTGGTTAGTTCCCGCATGGTTTTAATACGGTAGGCCGTCTTAGGCTGCTTCATGATGGGCTAGGCGGTGGGCCCACGTGGGCTTTGAGCCCATTGAGTAGTGGTTATAGGCCTAAAAGGCCACGGTACTCACAATACCCCCATTTTTTTCGACTAGAGGATTATGCCTTTCTAGTCGGGGAAAAATACTGTGTTACAAGACCCTAAGTATGGAGAATTGGAGATTATTAATGCATATATGTCACAATGAGTCTGTGGCGCATGACATTCTGATGATGCATTCAATGCGCCTTTTGATGTTCCACCCTTATATATATGAGGGTGAATCTCCGAAGTCTATGAAGTTTCCAATGGATTCCTCTTCTGTTACACAAAAGTTTTTTTCCCCTATTGTGATTTCTTCCCTCACCTACGTCTGTAGGCCGGCGAAGGTGGAGAAGTTATGGAGAGAGGCTTTCAGAAGTCTAAGCAGTTGTTTGTCGCCTATGGATATTATGTGTTCAAACACGACATCTGTGTGGACCTACCAGATGTCCTGGATAGGAAGCCTAATTATGCCAATGCGCCTCTTTCAGAGTTCTTAGCTAAGGCTTGTGTAGACCGACCAGAGGTCCTGGATGAGAAGCCTGGTTATGCCAATTCCCCCATTCCAAAGTTCTTCGTGAGGGATAGGTGCCCCCCTATCCTAACGCCCTCTGGAGTCATAGCGGTGAAGGTGTATGGTTGAGAGGAGGAGCCCTCAACCGAATATTTCGCACTCTTTCCTTACCGACTTTCTCCTCTTCCTTTCTTGTTCTATTCTGCTCTCAGGGTGGTTTTGTTCCTGGTCTCGTCAATGTGTGTTCTTTCACTCTCGGTGTGGTTATCGTGATGAAACTATACGCTGTGGATTGGGATGCACTCAGCCTAGGCATCCTATCAGTTTTAAAGCTGTTTGGGCCATGCTAATGCTTTGCTAGAGATCCTTGATAGGCTGCTTACGTGATCAGGTTTTTTGTGGATATGCAATAAAGAGTGCAAATTGCCTAATCGCGCAAGTGTACGCTCGTCAAGTAATATAGTGTACTCAAGGTAAAGATATCGATCCATAGGGAAAACCTTACTCTTAGTGGGCTAAGTACCAAAATTATAATACTTATTCAATATTCAAACTCGCAATTGTGATGGCTAAGAGGAAGCAAAACTAGATTTAATTACTCCTAATGTAATTATGCGCTTCAGATGTAAAAGTGATCAAAGATGCAAAAAGGTTAGGGTGTTGGTGTTGTTGGACAATCCTACTATGTAATGCTGCGATTCCATTCCATTATCTAATATAGTGTTTTCTGGCTACGCTTCTTATCTAATGTTATTAAAGCCTTCTCGTTATCATTTAACCTCCCTTTATCACTAGGTTTCTCGGGCTCCTCGTCCAACCTCCCAAGCATTAAAGGCATAGAAAGGAAAAGAACTCCTAAGCCTCCTAATTATCGGAGTAATCCTATATTACCAAGTTTATTAGGTTAACCTAACTGTCTAATTCTCTTATTCACTAGATCTTACAAAGAACCACTCACATATTAAGATTGATGTACCACATGATTTCATCCAAGCATGAGTTAATGGTAAAACAAATATATATATATATATATATATATATAAGATAATGGAATTATAAAAGCTAACACTTTAACATAGCCTTCATGTCCAAATCTCTACCAACACCCTAAACCACGAAATTAGAACCTCATTATGTTCTGTTCTGATACAAATGAAAAGCAAGGCATAATAATAAGACTAGAGAAAACTTCAACGATCGAGGGAATGGCGATCTCCTGGGTTCTTCAAGTCTCTCTCTTTAAGATCAGCCTTCAAGTCTTCTTTCCTTTGTTCCAAACACCAGTTTCTCAAACCTTAGCTCTACAAATGAATTTCAAACCCCCAAAATTGGATTCTCTCGTTCCTTTTATAGCTTCTCCAAGAGATAAGGTTTGTTAAGACTTTCCCGCAACGTCGCGACGTTGTGACGTCGCAATGTTGTGACGTCGTGACGTTGGGTTGATTTCGACCAAATCTCTCCAAGACTCCCGTGCCCCATTCTAGCATTTTCCAAGATTCTACAAAACCCAATAAAACTAAATATTGTAGTGCAAGTAATCAAACACGGCCATATATATATGAAATCGATCCCTAAATCTTACTAGTCTCAGCTCAGAATGAAGTGTTTTGGGCACTCATCACACCCCCAATCCTAGCTTCTTGCTTGTCCCAAGCAAGAATCGTACTTTGTGTGACGCCCATTTTCTCCCCGGGGTCCCGTTTGACTAATCGTGGCCAACTCAAGGAACCTATGTATGTCTCTATATCATGAGACACATACATAAGTAAAAATGGTCGCGTCGGGCCCATACATCCATACTCACAAACTATAATCAACTATATTACTACAGTTTCAAGGTTAATTACACTCTTATACAAACATGCATTGGTCATAATGTTACATGCATGTTTTACAAAAACAAAATTAAAGCCACATGTCAGTTTTTCTTCTCAAAATATACCTCTAGTTAACACAGCTGCCTTCCCAGTAATTCCCTGCATCTGAAAGTGGGGATCCGATGGGGTGAGCAATGCCCAGTAGTTGAATTCTCCTAACAGGCTACTCCCCATCTAAAATGCACATGCAATGGTACAACACGAACATCCACATTCCATACAATTTATGATTCACACATGGAATGACTTATATCATGCATGAAATGTTTCCATGCCCATACCCCGAGTCACTCACCGACTCCCTCGCACATGCCTATGCCAAGTGTGAAAATCGTCGCTGGTAATGCCAATGACACGCAAATACCGAGCCTTTGTCAACGCAACAACACCCAATGCAATTTGCCAATGAGTAACCCATCCCGAGTCAACTCCATCTCTATCACTCAACTTCAGTTCAAGTGATAAACTCGACCATGTGTTTTGGGCAAATGTAACTTTCTCTCACATAATCACGTCTCTTACACCCAATACGTAACTTTTCAGATTATACCGCGGGTCTCTAACACCCATACAAAACCTTTTCGGATAGTACCATGGGTCTCTCACACCCATGCAAAACCTTTCTGAATAGTACAGCGGGTCTCTCACACTTATTTGGGTCTCTCACACCCATGCAGAACCTTTTCGATAATGCCACGAGTCTCTTACACCCGAGTTCCAAGGACGCCCAACACACATTAATTATTTCTCATTTTATAATTTGAACTATGAGTCTTTATTGGACGTAGTCCCAAAGACAAACTCAACCCACATTCACCAAGAGTGGTGAACGACCATACCGTGTACCCACACCTGACTCGACGCGATGTTACCGTGCACATGAATGCAATGATGCCAATTCATACATTCCATTCTTACGCAATTATATTCCATATAATTCAAACGTCATGTTAACACATCAAATTAGCATGCATTAACCTATCATTCATGCCACATATCAATTCAAGCATACATGGACATCACAAGTCACTACCACCCGAGTAATGATACACATAATTCCTTAGGCCTAATGGTGACACAATTTGTCCACGACTAGCCTCCAACGAGCCATGTAATGGCCTCAACCATGCATAACTATGTGTCATTCATTTGTCAAACAATGACACAAAAACCACTCAATCATGCTATTCAACTACCAAGTAATAACCTGCAAACAATTTATCATGAACCATCTTGGTCTAACAAACAATCTGGACTATTCTCAACAGTCCCAATCCAGTCTGTGGGCTGTCCATGGGTAGCCCCCTCATCAAGCATCTGTTCCACTTTTGTGGGACCAAAATCCATGGCCCTTCCCAGCCTCACAACACCCAAAACCATTTTCTTGGCCTTTTAAACAAGAAATAACCAAGTAGAAGAAAACCCCTACCTCCTAGAGTTTGTCGAAACTCCACCGGCACCCACACGTAGCTCTTGCAGTGGGGATCAACTTTGCCTCTTGCCTCCCCGATCACCGAAAAATTTAGAGAGAAGTGAGAGCTTCTCACTCTAAAAATCCTCTCTCTCTTTCTCCTTCCTTTTCTCTCCTTCTCTTCTCCCCAAAATGGTTGGGAGAAGATGGTGGTCAAATGGGAGAGTACCCCCTCTCGCTACACGCCAAATTCTACTATTAGCTCATTCGATTACCTTATCCTTTATCCATCTACTTTGGATTTATCATCCCATACGCTTACACGTCTATTACACCCACTTGCCTCATTTGTTTGATCTGATCCCACATGACACGTGGCACCTCTCGAGCCACTCATACGTGTCAAGTGTCCCGCACCACTAAACAAAATCTCGACCATCTCTGACCACGTGGTAGCTAGATTTTGCGAGACGATTCCAACGGTGAAGTCCGTTTCGTCATCCGATATCTAGAAAAATTCCGGATTTTGATCGAAATTACCGTTTTACCCTTCCAAAGAAAATTTGGATTTTCCGAGGTTTCACACTCTGAACCAGACGCACATAAAATAACATACTAAACTTAATGACACGAGGGTGATGCACATGTTGCCAACAAGAAGGATCAAATTGAACTGAACTCATAAATCTTACCCTTTTTATTTTTCATTTTTTTTTATTTTAGAGGATCCTTAAGGTTGTTCGAATTTCGAAAGAATTTTGTCGGATCCGGTTCGGTCGACAAGTGACTCACCTCCTAGGTTTTCTAATGGCTCCTTCCCTAAGAATTCTATGTGTATTGGATTCATGATCTCAAGCATATAACTCGGTTCCGGGACCCCCAAGCTTGAATTCAACTTGCCTATTTGGGAGAGTCTAACTACGAAAGGATAAGAACGCACCATTTTTATTCATATTAACCTTCCTATTTATGAACAAATTCCTAGTGCCCATATTTTTAGTCGAGCTGCTCAGACGGGGATCCATCGTGATTCCCCACCAATCGTTAAGAACACTGTGCATTCAGCTCCCACGAATCCTCACCCTCGAACACTCAACTAAACCTAAGGGCCCTAGTCAGGAAACTTCTATTCTCTGTCCCATGTAACTAGAAGTGAAGTCAATGGCTCTCACTAGTCGGGCTCGGGCACAGCTTAAAAGGCCCTCGTACCATGTCCGAGACTGATCAGAAGGTCCCACTTATTTATCTACACTTTCTTTTTATTTTTGTTTTATATATATATATATATATATATATATATATATATATATATATATATATATATATATATATATATATATATATATATCAGCTCGGGCGGGCAATCCTCTTTTCTATGGTGTCCCATCACTTGGGTGTTTAGAAACGCCCAAGGCTCATCAAACGTTAGTGATCCGGGTCCGGAATGTAGGCATACCCTGGAGATCACACGTATGAGTGTGTGGTAGACTGCTCTGGAATTGGTTTCTTAAACACCTAGGAGGTGGCTCACTATGTCATCCCTACCTATCCAAACAAGTAATTCCCGAGCATCTAACAATCTAAGGATCCTTTCTTGTTTCGTGCACTGTGTGTTTCGAAAATTTAGAGAGGTCCAAAAAGATCCTTGATTGGCAATCATGGCATCACCCCACACATACTACCTAACACGACCCTAAAACATGAAATTAAACTAAGACAACCTAACACACAAACCTAAACAAAAGTTGTGAAAGTACGAACATAAACATATCTAAACGACGAACATAACCATCAACCTAGACATAACTAAACAATGAACATAAACATAAACATAAATATATCTAAACAAGAAAGTAAATAATGCTAATTCGACCACCCACAGCGCCCCCTCCCCCTTCCCCCAAACAAAAACGGACAATGTCCTCATTGGAAAGGAAATAATAAAAAGAAATAGGAACTCCCCATCATCCTGTGGACTAACAAGCAGGCGGTGGTGGCACATGGAAGTGCAGCAGTCGGGCGAGTCACGGGTTACAGAGGACCATGCATGTTGGCCCGTGAGGTGCATCCATATCTCTACCATGGTGACCCCATGCCCGGGTTCATCCCAAAACGTATCGAACCCGCAGAAGTGAGGTCTTTAACCCGGGTCCTCGAGGGTAGGATAATGATCGTGACACCACCAATGGGAGGTAAGTATGGGGGTGGATGAGGTGGATGGATGGGGTGGACTGGGTCACCACCCAAGGTCTCCCACGCATGCTAAACAAGGTCCGTATTATCAACTCCTCTCATCCGTTCACGCACCCGAAGCCATAAACCGCGTCGGATCGAGGAACGCCCTACTTATTCTTTTTTACTATGATGGCCTTAATGGGATGGATCCATGCCTCATTATCCTCTAATGGCACCCCTACATTCTTGCACGGGAAATAGATGAGAAAGGGGTGCTCGAGGTTCATCTTGGCATCCCGGTTATAGAGGATGCATAGCCCTTCTGAACTAATCGACATAAAACTGGATAACTCAATGATGGCTTAAATCGAAAGAATGCCCGTTTTCGTCATCACCTCGCAAACGTCACGTCTGAATATGAGATGAGGTGATAAAATGGTGCCACACTCCAGTACAGGCCAAGTATTTGGCTCTCAAGTACCTGCAGCCCTCGTTGTTTAATTTCCACTCACCCTACCCATTTGTGAGTAACCTAAGGACTTCCGGGTAGTTAGGGTGTTCGTGAAGCCGATCAAAGGCCTCGAGGCTAACGGACTCAAGGTTGTAATAGTGATTGATAGACTTCGCACTAAAGCTCCAATAACACTCCCATGGACTCTGACCAGCACATGGGTCGCTAGGGTTGCAGAATTCCCACACAACCATCGTGGCAACCGGCCTCAGGGGTTGGCACAATGCACCCCAACCTTTCCTAGCAATGGTTTTCCGGAAAAAATCGTCAGGATGTTGGAATCCCTTCTACTTAATGAAGGAGCGATTTGTGGAGATGAGGCCAAACTTCTTGGCCATGATCTCATTGACAAATTTATCTTGATCGTAGGCCTGAGAAGGTTCTTCACTGGCCTGGTTACTCTTCGAGCTCATTTTTCGCTTTTTGCTTGACATTGGGCATGGGCTAGGGATTGTTGTGGGATGAACTTAAAAGCGAAAGGAACTCTAGTAGGCTACCACACCCCTAGTGGGGTTGCAAGCTACAAAAAAAAAAAAAAAAAAACCCATAGGAAGCACCCAAAACCCACTTAGGCCAACTAACAAACACGTAATGGGCACGAAGTGGGATAGGGAGCTTGATGCACAACAAACAGGTCTAAAACCCCTAACCAACCCTAGAGGACCTTCTTAGACACAACCCACCCAGAAAAAGGGGAGTGGATCATAATCGAGACCTAAATGGAGCCAAAAAGTGGACCGTGAGGTGCTGGTCGCCAAATGACGTTGGAACCTGATTTTTTTGGAGCTGTGATCTACCTGGGTATTGAGGTTGCTATGATGGCTAGGATTATCTTCTTTTGGTAAAGATTAGGACCGGATTCGCCAAACACTGTAAAATGTCGAGCAATACGTGGTTTTCAAAAGGACGGAGGGGAGAATATGAACGCTTCAGTTCAAAACGTGGCAACGCCATCGCCGCCAACGCCGCTGTGAATGCCTCGAGAATTTTAATCGCAACATCGCACAAATGGGCCAACATTGCGACGCACAAAGAGGTTTGATTTACAACGCGTAAACGCTGGAACTACCGTTGCGACGCTCCCAGTGGTGTGTTATTTCAACGTAGCAACGTTGTAGAGAAGTATGTTTTCAACGTCACGACGTTAGAATCCAACGTCACGACGTGCCCAAGAGGTACATTTTCAAAGTCGAGACGTTGAGTCCAACATCGTGTCGTTCCCGAGACCAACATCCAGGAAGTTTTTATAAAAATTTTTCTATATGAAAACTCCTGTACTAGACTTACTCCTCCAAGCTGTATGTCATTATGCCATTCTTCTGGCCATGGTGACCCTGAGCCTCTAAAACCCGTGAACACAAATGCATCAAAATTAAAACAAGCAAAATTAAACCTAGAAAACTTAAAATAAGAAAAACTAATGACCACAATAATTTAAAGGCTTGGGTTGCCTCCCAAGTAGTGCTTTGTTTATTGTCTTTAAACACCAAGTTTGTCCGTCGAACGCGCCCAAACTTAAAACAACTGACAATAGAAATTTGCATCCCCAGCACGCTATGTCAGCTCTAAACTGCGGTGGATTCTATAAGCTTCCTCTAAACACCACCGCGAGCAATCTTCACTCCACGCCCATTTTCACCTTGAATCGACCTCTTTCAGGATGCAATAGCTCGACATTACCGTATGGGAAGACTTGGGTGATCACAACCGGGCCAGACCATCTTGACCTGATTTTTCCTGGGAACAATTTCAGCCGTGAATTGAATAGAAATACTTGTTATCCCGGTTTCAGGTTAGTATACATTAGGTGCTTGTCATGCCACACCTTGGTCTTCTCCTTATAGATTCTTGAACTGTCAAATGCATTCTACCTAAGTTCATCCAGCTCATTCAACTAAAGCATCCTCTTTTTCCCGGCCATTTTGAAATTCATGTTCAACATTCTAGTTGCCCAGTATGCTTTGTGCTCCAGTTCTACAAGTAGGTGGAAGGCCTTACCATAGATGATTCGATATGAGGACATGCCCAATGGGGTCTTCAAAGTTGTTCGATAAGCCCATAAGCTATCATCAATTTTGTTCGCCTAGTATTTTCTTGTCACATTAACTGTTTTTTATAAGATTTTCTTGATCTCCCTATTTGATTCCTCAGCTTGCCCATTTCTTTCGGGGTGGTATGCAAGTGTCACCCGGTGCTTCACCCCATATTTAGCCAGGAGCGATGCAAACAGCTTGTTACATAAATGGGAGCCTTCATCGTTGATTACCGCTCTAGGAGTCTCGAACCTTGAAAAGATGTTACTCCCTCGGCTTTAGAAGCGTAGTACATTTCGCATCACAAGTAATGGCCTGGAATGGCTTCCACCCACTTGGACAATAATCCACCGCTATAAAAGTATGTACTTGTGCCCATAGACGATGTGTGGGAAATGCACCTAGTCGATGCCCCAAACATCAAAAGTTCTACCTCTTCTAGAATATTCGACAATGGCATTTCATTTCGTCGTCCAATGTTCCCGGTCCTTTGATATAGATCATGTGATCTTGCAAACAAGTGTGCATATTTGAACATGTATGTCAATAAAACCCATCAGAGTACTCGTCGTTGTTCTTTCCATTGAAATGACCCCCACACTCTATAGAGTGGCAATGAGTCAGTATCTCACCCACTTCACTTTTCGGCATACACCTTCGAATAATCTAATCGGCACACCGTTTAAAGAGGATTGGGTCTTCCCAGAAGTAGTACTTCACTTCTACAAAGAATCTCTTCTTTAAGCGAGGTCAGGTGGAATAATACCGGTAGACAGATAATTGGCTATGTCGGCAAACCATGGGGATGTTTCATCATGTGACAAAGATAGTATCTGCTCATTTAAATGTGTCAATAACTGGCAAACAGATGTTTCCCGCATCAAGCTTCGAGCTCTAATCCGAATGTATGATCTGCTACTATATTTTCGAAACCCTTCTTATCTTTGCGAATCTCCACATCAAATTTACAATAGAGCACCAAATAATAAGTCTAGGTTTCGCATCTTTCTTAGTCATCACGTACTTGATTACGGAATGATATGTGAACACAATAACTTTGTTTCCTATAAGATAAGGTCTGAATTTGTAAAAAGCAAACACAATAGCTAACAATTCTTTCTCTGTTGTGGCATAATTGAGTTGCGCATCATTCAACGTCAACTGCATAATAGACAAAGATAGAAGACTTTTCTTTCTCTCCGTCTAAAAATGTACCCCAACTCCAGTTGTCAGACAGACATAAGTTCAAATGGAAGGTTCCAATCTGGAGAGCCTACTATAGGGGCTGAGGTTAACTTCTTTTTTCAACAACTCAAAATCATTCATGCATGGCTCATTGAACTCAAATGGAACACCTTGCATAAGAAGAGAAGACAAAGGTTTTGAAACTTTAGAGAAATCTTGGATGAACCGTATATAAAAACCTGCGTGGCCTAGGAAACTCCGTCCTCCTTTACCGGTTTTTATGAGCTCCCTGCTGATCCTGAACCCCGCCCAACCTCAATTCCTCTTTCAGATACGCGATGCCCCAATACTATGCCTTCTCACCATAAAGTGGCACTTTCTCTCCCACCCTAAAACTAAATTGTTTTCAGCGCACCAAAGACTCAATGTCAAAATTATGGAGGGGCCATCAAACGTAGATCTAATCACTCTGAGAAATCATCCATGAAGACTTCAATGGATTTTTCAACCATGTCCGAAAATATCACATCATACATCTCCGAAGGTTCCCCGGGAAGACACGCCGTACTTCAAATGGCATTCTCCGGAAAGCGAATGTGCCATAAGGGCATGTGAAGGTGGTCTTTTCCTGACCTTCTAGAGCAATGGTAATCTAATTGTATCTCGAGTATCCATCCAGAAAACAAAAGTACTCATTCCTTGCTAGTCTATCTAACATCTTATCAATAAATGGCAGTGGGAAATGGTCCTTTCTGGTCACTTTGTTCAGTATCCGGTAGTCAATACAAATCCTCCAAACAGAATTCATTTTCGGGTCGAGCACCATTTTCTCATTTATCACACCGTGGTCCCTCCTCTCTTTCTTGGGCACCACCTGGTCAGTGGCTCACCCATGAACCTGGTCGAGATAGTATAATACTCCCGCATCTAACCATTTAAGTACTTCCTTCCGAACTACCTTTTTCATTAAAGGATTTAAGCGTCTCTCGGCATCCACTGTCAGCTTGCTGTCTTCCTCTAGTAATATCCTGTGCATATACATAGATGGCCTTATCCCCTTATATCAGCTAGGGACCATCCAATTGCTTCTTTCTACTCCTTAAGGATCTTTAACAATTTCTCCTCCTCCACATTAGAGAGGGAGGATGAGATGATAACTGGTAGCGTCGATTCCTCCCCAAGATAAGCATATCTCAAATGATTGGGGAGTTGCTTCTCTTCCATAATAGGGGGTTTCTCAATAGAGGGAGTCAATCGACTTAGGCTAGCTCCCAAAGATTCAAAGTACTTTCTTCTATTTGGGCTAAAAGAATCCATCCATTTTACATACTCCCCGAAATGCCTCGCCTTCTACAAGAGTAGTGAAGGGTCATCAGCGAAATAAGCTGGGTTCCAATGGTTCCAAGGAACCAATTGGCTAGGACACTATAGCCACAAGATATCCACTTGAAGCAACCGCTTGCATCATGGATGCTTTATGGCATTGAAGACATTGAATGTCACTTTCTTTTCTTGAACTTTCAACCTTAGTTCACCCTTTTGCACATCAATAATTGCCCTTCCTATAACTAAGAATGGATGTCCAACGATGATTGGGACCTCTTATCTTCTTGCATGTCCAAAATGATGAAATCTGCAAGGAAGATAAATTTGTCCACTTTGACTAACACATCCTCTATGATACCACGCCATGAGTTAGCTGATCGATCCGTTAACTCCGCAGCGACTACGCGCTCCCAATTAGCTTCTAAAGTTCGACCCACGTATAATATTAACAATGCCCGCACCTAGATCACACAGGCTCTTCTTCAAATACTGTTCCCAATAGCACATGGGATTGTGAAGCTTCACCGGATATTTCAACTTAGGTAACTTCTTTTGCAATATATAGCACTACACTTCTTTCCGACAGTTAGTCTCATGGGCCTCCTGCAGAACTTCCTTCGACAAGACGTCCTTCATGAATTTAATGTATCCCGACATTTTCTCAAGTGCTTCAGCAAATGGGATGTTAATGTGAAGCTTTTTAAAGATATCCATGAACCTGCCAAATTGCTTATCCAATCTGTTCTTTCTCAGTCTCTACGGGTATGGGATAATAGGCTTATCATCATACATAGGCTTCTGAGCTTCAACTTTCTCTGGTGTGTTTTAGACTGGCTTCTTTACTAACTTGTCGTAAATGCCTTCAACCCTGAGTCGCTTCTCTACTTTCAAAAGGCTTTCATCCTCTTCGAGTCTTAACTCGACCGTTCTGGTCTGTACACCCTATGGGTCGCGCAGCCTCTAGGTTCTTTCCCCTTCTCTCCCCTTAGTTGACCTCGGTTCTGTAGTAGATTTTGTGCTGCCTCTCGGCCAATAATGGTGCCATTTCAGCCTACTAGACCTCCAAATTTCGTGAGCTGAGAGTCGCTGATTGTCAGGGATTTCCGAATCTCATTCTCGAACTTATCATGACTTCATCATATTCATATGCAATATCATCTAACTGTCTTGATTTCTTTTCAAATCTAGACTCGACTTTCCTCTTCTCGAGGTGGTTAGAGAGGTTTGGGTCTGGGTTTCCATAAGATTAACCGCATTATGATTTTTCCATGAAAGTCATGGTTCTTCCACCCCTGATGTAATTTTGGACCATATGGATTAAAGTTCTGATTTCCCTTGAGGGAACTTCGCATATTGAGCTTGTTCAATAGCTCAAATTCCTCCATGGCATTTCATTCATCATTAAGTAATTGAAGGATGAGGTCCATGACATCGTTTGATGCGCGGGCTTTCAACTTGGTCTACGTGTGATATCAAGGTAACCCAGCTTGTCGAGAAGCTCAGAGTTGCTCGAGAGTGACACTGGAAAGAGTGTTAGCAATACGCCAAATCAAACACCCCAAATGGTTTCTTCACGCTTGCCTCTCAACTGGCCATCGGAGCAATCGCTTAAGGCCATGTCTCAAGAATTTGATAAGCCTCCACTCGCTCTTCCCCACTTAATCGCCTCCTCCAACATACATCAAGAGTCCTAGTGGGACTTAACTAAACCCGTTGTAGAACAGATTTGACCTTACTGTTATGGTAGGTACCTATAAGAGGCATCTCTCGACAATCTTTTTAAACCCACTGCAACTGACCCGAGTACTGCCAGAAATGTCATCATGTATTTCCCACTTCGTCGCTTGCATGGGTAGCATCTAGCGTGGTATTTGTCTGAGGTCATCCCCATGATATATTAAATTGTGTGTTCTGAATACACGTTCGCTTTATCCTTCAATAAGAATGGGAACAATCTGGGGTCGAACAGTATCATCTTCCGCCAATTTATTTGAGTATTTTTAATTGTGATCACACACTCCAAAAATTCAGGATATCTCGATCCTCATGTGCAGCTCGTGGAAGCTTGAATTCCCAGAATCGGAGATCACGACTCGAGATCGAAATTGTTTGATTGATTGTCGGGTCTCCAATCATTTCCGTGAGTAACCGCAGAGACTTGTGCCACCATAATATCCCATAGAAAAGTGCACGATATTATCCATATTTTCCGCATCAGGATGTATACTACCTCCTCTAGTTGAAGTAACATCGTCGTCTCTATTTTCTTACATTAGTCCCATAGGTAGTTGTTTCATTCTAGCTGCTGCTCTCTTGTCCCTCAAAATTCTTTTCAAAGTTCTCTCGATTTCAGGATCCAAAGAATAATATTTTCAGTAGGTTCACGTCGCATACAACCTAACGCACTGCAAGCTTTTTTCACAAAACAAAGAAAATAGCATCAAAACAAATCAAAACAAATGTCTAAAGTACCAAAGAAGTATCAGCAGATGACATTAGCATAAACACCACGAATAAATAGGAAATTCCCCGACAACGGCACCAAAAATTTGATAGGCATTTACGGATTGTATGTTTTTGTGATATGCACAAGAGCGCAAATTTCCCACCGCAAGTGCATTTATCACAAGCAATATATACTAAGGTACAGATATCAATCCACAGAAACCCATCAGAGGTAGCTAAGTACCAAAATTATATTTAATCAATATTCAAATAGCAATTGTAAGCTTTAAGCTTAAACTAGATTTAATTATTCTAGTAATTGTGTGAACTTCAAATGTAAAAGTGATCAAATATGCAAAAAGGGTAGGGTGTTGGTGTTGTTGGACAATCCTATTTAAGTAATATGTTGTGATTCCATTCCATTATCTAATATAGTGTTTCAGTATGCTCTTATCTAATGTTATTAAAGCCTTTCTCAAGGTCATTTAACCTCCCTTTATCACTCAGGTTTCTTGCCCTCTTTGGCTCAACCTCAAGCATTAAAGTGCATAGAGTGCAAGAACTCCTAAGCCTCCTAATTATTGATAATCCTATATTACCAAGTTTATTAGGTTAACCCAACTGTGTCTAATTCTTCATTCACTTCTCAGATCTTACAAAGAACCATTCACATATTAAGATTGATTAGAAATTAATATGATTTTATCCAAGCATGAGTTAATGGTAAAACAAATATATATAAGATAATGGAATTATAAAAGGCTAACATAACATAGTATTAATGTCCAAATCTCTCAAACTAACAATTTAAACCATTTGTAGTCTAGAATAAACCTCATTATATATGTTTTAAGGTTCCAAATTACAAAATGAAAAGCAAGGTATAATAATAAGTAATAGAGGAAAACTTCAATGATCGAGGAATGGCGTATCTCTGCTCTTCAAGTCTCTTTTAAGATCAGCTTCAAGGTCTTCTTTCCTTTGTTCCAAACTCCGCTTTCTCAAACCTCGCTTCCCCGTAAAAGAATTTCGAACCCTTAAAATTGGATTCTCCCATTCCTTTTATAGCTTCTCTAAGAGATAATGACAGACCTCTAATTCCTAAAACCCCCGTGATTTCCCGTGGTCTCCAATTGCCTAGTGAAGTCCAAAGGTAATAAATCCCTGGGAATATCCTGTAATGGAACCTCTACTCTAAAAGAAAGGAAGTGACACATGCATTAATATATTACCTCTAATACATATATATATATATATATATATATATATATATATATATATATATATATAAAGAGATCCACAACCCTCAACCTACACCGACCTATTTTATCAGAGGTCAAAATTACAAACACACATAATAAAGACTCATATGAGTTCAATACTAAGATCAGAGCATCTCTAAGAGTGTTCGCGACCCTAGGGGTACAAATGAAATACATAAGTCCAATAAAATAAAGACAAGATAGATAAGATAGAATACCGGGCAGCCTGTCGCAGAAGAGTGCGAAGCCGAAGCCGGGCGCGAGGTAGGTCTCTACTTATAACTCCATCGGGACCTAGGAAACAGTATTTAAAACAATAAACGTGAGATGATAAATCCAGTGAGTGGCATACCCTATAAGGAAATAACATTTATTTTAAAAATCCTCTCTCAAGACTCACGCCCAATTTTCCTTGTAAGGTCCCCCGCTTAAATCATTTCACAAAACCCAAACTCATACCCAAGTCAACAAGATGAAATTCATGCTCAAAAAATTTAACTCTGGTTAATTATTAAGAAAATTATAACTCCGAATTTATTCACAACATCAAAATTTGTATAAATTTTATATAAACATCATGTCGTAAAAATAATTCACATGAAAATGACAAAGAACCATAAAATAATGAAATGGTTATAGCTTAATTTAAACCAACAATGTACCGCACTGTACCCATCCTGAACTATTTGGTAAACCCGACCTACCGCCGCGGTCAATATATAACCGTTGGATGAAACCAACCTCACGACACCGTGGCAATCTAATAAACCGTCGGGTAAACCCGACCTCACGGCCGTGGAAATAATATATAACCGTTGGATGAAACCAACCTCACGACACCGTGGAAAATCCCGTATGATAAACCGTCGGGTAATCCCGACCTCACGGCCGTGGAAATAATATATAACCATTGGATGAAACCAACCTCACGACACCATGGCAAACCCAGTGTAATATAAATACTGAATCGAACCCCTGGTACTATAATACTCTGCATTAACTCCTACTCTATAACAAACCAACACCGTATCCTTCCTCACATATACCTTCCAACGATACCGTGATTATAATCATTTCCTCTTCACAAAGTCTCAAAATCCATTTCTTAAATCAATAAATTTTCAAATGGTTTTAAAACTTCAATCCATGTACCAAAAATGTTTAAATACCACAAATTTATCCATGAACTCAAGAAATTTAAATATTTAAGATGTTGACAAAATCCACATGAAATGATAACTTGTTTATATAAAAACAGATAATTAAACTTATGCATAATCAACCATTCGATCAAATCATATATATGTAAGATAAGTTACCACAATCATATATCATAATGATACCCCAAAGATGAAACATAAACCACTCACAGATCACCGGATGCTCGCCCCGCTCCCTCGCAGATCGTCTCCAGCTCCGCGTGATGCCTGTAATATGATAAAAATAACACTTTCAGTTCCAAATAATAACTAAAACTAAAGACATTGAGATGTCCCAAATGTCTTAGAATAATTCTGGGAACTTTGAAACTATCTCACCGAACTCCGACAAGGGCCCATAATTATACTAGCTGCGGTCTATGCACCCGATACCCAAAATTGGGACTTTTCACCCGGGAGCTCATTTCTCGAAATTGAACCGTCCAATAATTCATAAAAACATCCAATTTCATTCATCCATCTTCAATTTTTCCTAACTTGACCAATTGGTGCTCAATTTCCGTCCAACCTTTTCAGTAATTACCCTAAATGACCCTAAAAATGGAAAACTAACCAAACGACATCCAAAATTCACAAACTTTATATCAACGGAAAGCCCAAGAGACCAGGAACACATCAATACCCTTACCTTGGTCCAAAGGTTGTCGGGAAGTTTAAAAACTCGATCCAATAGCTTCTGGCCAACTTTGTTCGTGTATCTTTCAAATGGTGAGAATCAAGAAAGCGACCACGGAATGAGTTCGAGGGTCCAAAATGGTGGGAGGGAGGTATGGGGTTGGCCCGGAATGCCAAAATAGGAAAAATCCGTGACTCCACCGTATGCCGCAGCGTCACGGCCCGATCATAAAAGGCCCGGCGGCGGGTTCGCAGAAGTGAAATTTCCTTCTTCCGACAATGCCGTCTCCGTGGTGGCGCTCCCCGGCCGCAGAAAGTGTGCCTGCACGCTCCCACCCGCCAAACCCGCGTATCTGGGCCGAAACGACCAAGTTCTGTTCGGTTCGGGAGTTTTCTCTAGGTTTTGGAGCTCAAATGGGTGCGTTGGGCTGGGGGTTCTATTTGGCACGCAAAACCATGTTTATATAGCCTAGGGTCGCTTAGGTAAAAACCTAAGACACTTTCTGACATTGATAAACGCCGCTGGTTTAACTCCCCTGTGGCTACAACTTTAACATCCGCACGCTTCGATTTTGACGCTCAACTACCATGAACCTCGATCGATGAGGCCTACGAGATGGTGCCCTTAGTCACAACTTTCTAAAACAGCTCATTCCTTGAAAAGTCACCAGTCTCACGATATTACCGTTAACAACCAAGTCACTCCTGCCAAACGCCAGCAAGCTTTCGCTTGTGGGTACCAAGTCGCATAGAGGCAACAGAAGAGACTCTCCCAACACCACGGCTGGGGGGATGCGAAGTACTCAAAGGCACGCTGGGCCGGATTTCACCACCCTCCGCAAGCCCTCAAGTGCCCTGGCTCCCAACTCCGGTCATCCCTTTTCTCCGGGTCCCCAAGAAAAACCAAATACACTGGGAAGCGTGGAACCGTGCCACTGCCGAGGCAGGCAGAAACCCCATCCTGGCCTTGCCGGGTCCCCGGCCTGTAATGATGCCTTGAAGTACCTACCGGTCCCCATGAGATTGTCCCTCTCAGCCCAGAGCTCCATAAGAGTCAAACAGAGGCCTAGATGAGATGCCCTGCACCACCGGTCAGAGCTACAGCCTCAGCTCGGAACCCACCCACCCATGCACCCTGCTGCTCACAGCCCCGGGAGAGCTGAGTCCTCCCATTTTGGAAGTCCCCAACACATCAACTTAGAATCCTCTTACTTTCAAGCCCGCCTCCCCTCAACTTACAGCCTTATATAAGCCTGCCTATTTCTCATCCCCAGAGCTGGTCTCCTCTCCCAGAACTGGACTCTTCTCTGCTTCCTCATGCTCACGCAGAAGGCTCCAGGCCACCCCGGCACCCCCTGCGCAGATCTGATCCCAACTGCTTAGACTCACGGCTCAAGAAAAGCCACCTCCACCGCCGGATAGCCATCAGATGCCAGCTCATCTTGATGCGCACAGCCAGGGACCTGGGGCCTCGGCCAGATCCATGCCCGCCCTTATAGTCTCAAAGCGCACATTAACTAAGAAGCCCCCATCTCCACACTTAGTGAGCTGGCAAGCTTGCCGTGGGAAGTTGTGCCCCAAGGGTACAGATACGGCTCTGAAGCCCCTGATGAAACCAGTCCCAATGCCCAGCCTGTCTTTAGCTCGGTCAACCGCGCCCCAGCCGTACTCCAAGGCACCACAGGCTCCGGCTCCATGCCGAGCCCAAGCAGCGGAGCTCGTAACAGCCTCAACTGGATCAGAGCGTCCAGAGAAACAATAGATCATCCATCTGAGAGACATAACTGATGCAGCCACATCCACTTGAGCTGCCGAAACAAACCCAGAGGGGCCGGCACCCTCCCTGAGCAGCAGGTCCCCTGCTCCCGCCCACATCCAGGGACCCATCAAGGGAGAGCACACTCTCAGCTCTTGCCACCCTCAAGCCTAAACCCCAGCCTCCCACGCTGCTCTCAAGCTGGGTGTTATCGCGCTAGGTTCTTGTGGTGCATCCTTACGTGTCCCATCATCCAGCCCCGTGCCCATGGTCACCCATCGGCAAAAGAAAGTGAGATGAAAAATGAAGACAAGGCGGTCCCAAAGAAACCAACGTAGCTCACACTGCCGGAAGACTCTGTGGATTCTATCTCAGAATGCACTCCGCAAATGAGTCCCCACACCCAGAGCAGGAAATGCTCCAATCCCTGTCGCCCAGCTCTCCACATTTGATACAGCCATAATGAGGAGGCATTCACCCTTTATATGGTGGAAAGAAACAAAGGCCTCCTGCACATTAAGAAGTCTGTGGAAGATTCGGTGTGGCCTCTCACCTGGAACCCCAGATCAGTCTCATGACACCGGCCCAAGCTCTGAAGGTGCCCCAATGTACCTTAGGTCTAACAGGATCCCGAACCAAGCCCTCCAAAATGTCATGAAACAGAGAAGCTTCCTGCACCTGGTAGTGTCGTCTCCCACTTTTCTCCCAGTCGTTCTCGTGAGCACTGGTGCCTTCGTGGTAGCAGAACATGACAAGTTTCACTAGAAGTCGGAAAATTACCATAGGAAGAGTCCTGGGTCCCACAGGGCACAGCCCCAATATCTGTGGTGCAAGGGAACACATCCACTGAGGTCCCAGTAACGGTGGAGAGTTCAATCCACACATGTTGCCCCCTATCCAACAGCTCAGGCATCTGTGAGCCATAAAGCAAAATAGGCACATCAATCATTTTCCCAGCTCACATGATGAGCAAAGCCCTCTTCACTTCATGTTCTAAACAGGTGGTGCTCTGGTCTCCGGCACCATGACTCACCCATTCCATGTTTAGCTAGCCACAGGATGCCGCGACATCTTAGTACTTGACAATAAGTTTGGCACATATCTTTCCACCTCCCTTGCAAGTTTCGTGATCAACATCCACAGGAAACAAATGCCATAGAAGTTCAACCCACTGAGACAGCTGAGAATGCGCTTACGCCAATGGGCCCAGCTTCCGGCACAGCCTCAATCCTCTCCCAGCTGGCAAACTGAAATGGAAGGCATGGGGGAGCTGAGAGAGGCCAAAAGTGAAAAGTGGAAAAGGATCTCAGTCTGGCCATAGAAAGAAAGAGTGATGCCGCTAGGCGAGGTACCTCCTGTCTGGCACACAACATCAAAGCATATGTGCAGGAAGATGAATTTGAAGTCCCTGATCTCGTGCCAAAATAGAGGAAGATTTCGGTCAACGTAAAGCCGGGCGACGGTTTGTAAATACATGCTGAGAGAAAGTCGGCTTCGCTTGAGTTCTGGTATATCCCAAACAGATGAAAAGTCATCCTCTCTGATTCTGAGCGTGGTGGACAGCAGCCAGGAGGAAGATCGGCCAAAGCTCGAAAGCCAGATTTAGCTGGCGGCGCGAGGCCGTGTGGCTCAAAACACGCGATATCACGCAGACCAATGGGACCTCGGGCTGTATGCCGGCCCCGCCACCTGGGCTCTCACGCAGAGCTCGGCACCTCGCTTCCGGTCACTGCCAGTCGGGCGTCGGGGCGGATGGGTCAGCGTGAGCAGATCCTGGAAGAGGTGTGAGTCGGCCAGAGGCAAACATGGCTGACTCCCATGCACCTGGCCTGCTTCAGAGAGGCCTGTGGTGCACCCAAGCTGTCACTGAAGTGAGGCCAGAGCCAAGAAACCCAAGGCAAAGGTCTGACAAATATGAAGATGCCAAATGCCAGTGAGCTGCCTGATAAAAACGCCAGAAGATACAACTACAACTGTTCTTTACCTTAAAAAAGTCAAGAGGCAATAAATCATGCTCTGGATTCTCAAAATGCCAAGGAAAGATAAGAACTTCCACATCACTTTAATCTTAAAAGTCATGAGATGAAAACCACAGTCTTATTCTGGGAAAAATGCCACAAAGATAATGAACCCCATGATCTTCAGATTCTGTAAGGGCCCCAGTAAGATGAACAACTATAGATCTAGATTCTGAAGAATTCAAAAATATAAATGCAAATCATGACTCCGGTTGGAAGAGGGAAACAATTATGCAAAGTTTCTCTAAAAGAAATGTACTCAAAAGATATCTCTTAATATTTGATGATATATGATATCCCCAAAAAGAAAACACTGGTTTATAATATATTTCTTTGGCGTGGCGTATGCTCATGATCGGCAATATTGAAGCCCCCACAGGTCAGCCACGGCAGATCCACCGCCTACCTGGCCCCCACACGCAAGTGGCATCCTCCCAAATTAGCCTGAATCTCCGCCCCCGCGTAAAGGGTCGCAGAGCAAGATCCCTCGCACGAATCCGCCGAGAAATGCTAGCTACACACATTCCACAGTGGCTGATTCTGCACCCCATCTGGCAAGATGCCAGAGTGATGCCACAACCCATTCACTATCCCCGATCTCATCAATCAGTCCGGTAAGCCCTGTCACGCCAGAGCCTATTCTCAAGCAGGCTCCAGAGCCCACACAAGGACCACTAAAAAGGATGACGCTTCCGATTCCGATATGAAAACTAAGATATTGTCCCAGCTCTGTTTCATCAGCCAGCCCTAGGCCATAAAACCTTTGCAAGTCTATCTTCATCCACTTCCTCGGGCCCAATTAGGCGCTTCAGAGCCGATAGTGGAGAGCGCCTGGCTGATGCCCATTCGGCCACTGCACCGGCGGTATCGGCTGAGGAGGTTTTCTGATTTAATCCACATAAAATCTCCTGAGCATCTGCCTACATCAATCACCTGGCTATTTGGTCATATACTCTGATTGAAGGTGATCCCAAATGATATCACACTGAGCTCTTCCATACAACCCAACTGGCCCTTATCTTTGACATTGGACAAGGCTCGGCCTCAACCACATGAAACAGCTCAAAACCAATAAGCCTTCCTGCCGGCAGTGGCCGGAGGTCCCGCCTCAACTGATCCCACCAGCTGGCAGGCCGGGGGGGCCGCCCCGGGGGGCGGATGGCCAGCAGGGTCTTGGGTGCCCACGTCTCGGGCATGGCGGCTGCTCCGGTCGGCCGAAGCAGCTGTCACTCCCAACAGCTAGCCCAGAGAAATCTCACCCACTACGGGCCTGCCTGGCCAGCACCCCGGTACACCTTCACGGGCCAACGCTTCCTCGTCACTCACACTCAAGATGCGGTCTCACTCAAGTGGAAGCCCCACAACAAGGACACACCCACTCCGCTCTGCAGCCAGTACTGCGTGTGGCCCCGGCCTGACTGCCGGTGAGGGCCTGGCCTGACCACAGGAGGAACCTGGGCTCGCCCACCTGGACCTCCTGCAGCCGCCCCTGGTTGACCTGGCGGCCCCTCCTGGAGCCTCTATAGCAATTACAGACTGAGTCATCCAAGCATACCTTCTCGCTCCGGCTCTGCCACCTGCCGGGTAGCATCCACTACTCCAACAGTAGGCACGGAGGTATGAGCCATCCATCTTGGCTGGTAAGACACATCACCAATCTCACTGCCCTGCCTCGCGGTCCTCTGACACACCCACTCAAGCCTCAGCTTCCCGACCGTGGCGCCATGGGATCTAAAGCCACATGTCCTGCTCACATGACACCTGTCCTCAACACAGAGCTCTGACTTGACCTGATCACCACTGAGAGTCACTCCTTTACTGATATCTTCCAGATGCATTGAGATTTATTGATCCTATCCCACATATCGGCCTGATGCCCTGCCATGCCGAAAGCCGTGGTACCCAAACTGATGGCTGCTCACTGTTTCTGCCAAGCTCTCTGCTGTGTCCCGCTTAGCTCCGTCCCTGCAGGCGGCCAATCACATTGCTCCAAGGTCCACCCAGGCTCAGCCTGCCCTGGCTCCTGCTTCTGCCGATGGGGCCTTCTGCAAGTCTGCAGTGAGTCTCCGCCCCTAACGCTGAAGGAGTGCTGAGGACGTGAACACTGCACTCCACTTAGATCATCCCAGCCTGACGTCTCCACCCCCACACTCAAGCCTTACAAGGCTACCTTAAAATGGAGTCGGCAGTTGATGTGTAAATGATAGGCAGTCCAAAAGAGATGGAAGCAACAGGCCACCACAGAGTCAAGTGCCCGCCCTGCCGAGACTATAACGGCATGCTCTTGATCTTCAGATCATGATCCTGGCTCTGTCAAGAACAGGTCCCTGCTCCGCTCATCTCTGAACAATTGCTGCACCAAAAAGACCCAGGCCCGCCGGCATAAAGCATGCTCACACCAGCCTCATGCCATAGCTGCAGAACGAGGTCCTCCCATGGAGATATTGTTTGACAGCAAAGTGCCGGTCGGCCTTGATCCACTAGCCCCAACCCTCAGTGCGGGGACACAATGCTGTCAAAACTGATCCAGAAACAGGAGGCATCCCCTCAGGTCACACAAACTTACCCACTAATTCTGGCCCCTTGGAGGGGAAAGCCTGGTCCACATACCCCCAGCTGGACGGAGCCACGCCCCTATCCCCCGTGCCACCAAGAAAGCTCCGGCCAGCACCTCCCGACACACCCACGCAGTACCCCAAAAAAGCCGGCTCACGGCCCCAGCCCCCGGCACCAGCCCTGGCAAACAGTGCCCCCGTATTCATGCTGAGCTGGGATCAACTGGTAGCGCAGCCCGGGCCCACAAAACTCATGAATTTGCCCGGCTCATAGAAAGTACCCTCAAGTCATCATCCCGGGAGAAACAGCCTCACGCTTTCAAAAACGGTCACTGAGGCAACCGGGAAGGCGGTCATGCCATTTTCTCCACGCCGCATGCGTGGAACTATGTTCGGTAGCATCCTGGGGCCACATGTACGTCACGTTCTGTCAGGCCATCCTGGGCGGCCTCGATTTAGAGGACATGGAGCAGTGGGAAGAGGAAATCTCGCGATGATGCAGCTCATCAGGTCAATGTAAAGCTCAAGGCAGGATCACTGGTCACCCTTTCTGAACAACACCACAACACGTGGCTGGCTGATCAGTATTTGGTCTCCCAGCCCCGGGCCTGCAAGAGCCAGCCTCATCTATATCAATGCTGGTCCACAGCCCGCCACCTCGCCTTGGCTGTCAAAGGGAGAACGGTAGATTTGCTCACCCACAGGTCTATCTGATATCCCAATCATATAGAGATATGTCTCCAGTTAATGTATGGGATTCATGAAAGTCAAAACAGAATGGAACGTGAACGCCCTCTCTTCACGACAGGCGAGCTAATGGGGTGAACCCTTCAGGCCCGCCCAATCCACTTCGCTGATCCACAATTTGGCTACCCTTTCTTCACTACCGATCCTGGGCATATACCAGAGCCAGCATAAAAACAAGTCTTAATCAACAGTGAGTTTGTACCGAATCAAGATTTCCCTCTTGCCTCTTGCAAGGACAGCGGATAGGAATCCTGCTCACAGGTACTGGGCTCTGGTTATTAAAAGGTCACTCCCATTCAACGCTGTGAAATGAAGCCTTTCATCATTCGTGTGGCACAGTGAACAACCTTCATGATTTGCAAACAGCCAAGCCACGCCTAAGTGGCACAAGGCAGCGCCCCGAAGTCCCCTGGCCACAAGGAATTAAAAACCTGTATGTGAGGATTCCAAGCCGCAGGCTGGAGTGCTTCAAATAGATTTTAACCATGGCTTCTGCTTTGAAATAAAAGGAAGGAGCCATGATTTCTGACTGATAGGCTGCCAAGAAAGCCGGGGCAGAGCCATGACTGGCCTCTGAAAGCGCCACAAGAGAACACCCCAGGTGCTGAAAAACACCATAGCTTTGATCTCAGATCTGGAAAGGCAAAGAGCGGAGCCATGCTGATCTGATCTTCTGAGGCAGCAAAGTGCCAAGAAATGCTGATCAGCCCTTGGAAGCTGGCCAGAGGTGGGCCAAGACTCAGCTTTGATAAAGTGTCAGCGGAGTTTCTCACATCCCGTGAGCTGGTGCCACCATGGCAGGAGATGTTAGCCAAGCAGGAGGCTCTGAAACGGTCAGGTTACAGGGGTCAAGACCCGGTCTCTGGGGCGCCAAGAGGAGACACTGGGCCTACTTATGGCAGCCGAGAAAGCAGGTGTCAGCCTCATCATATACAAAGCATCTGCCAATGATGGGCAATTATCAAAGCAGTCTCACCTTGAATACAATCCTGATGCAATCACTCGAGTCGAGGCATTGTGGCGCTCCAACGAGTCCTTACGCACACCTGAGGAGTAGAAAGAGTTCCTGAAAATCGCACCTGCCAAATCGCTTAAGGCTCAAGCCCCAAGTTCCTCGATGAAGCCTGTAGGACTCTTTACTGACCCCGCAGATGAGCCACCCAGCCACCCTGACCCTTGAGTCCCCATTCGCGCCAAGGGCAATTTTATCTGCTCTGCTTCGAGCCAGGTCACAAATGACAGTCCCAAAAGGCTGCTCTGAGTAGCGGTTCCGCCCGCCTCCAACATTTGCCACAAAAATAAGTGAGAAGTGAGGGAAGAGTAGTACTTGAAAGCCGGAAGGCGCACAGTGCCCTCCCCCAGCAAATCTTTCCGTTTCATATTCTGATTCCCTCGACAGAGGGTAAGCATAACTCGCATTCCTGGTATAAAATCCCTTCCTTTACCAGACCGTAATACCCCTTTCCTTGCTGTTATCTCTTTGGTTTCTTTTAGATTCTTGCCTTGAGACACTTGATGAGATCAAAGATACAGAGAATAGATATCCATGACAAATTATAAACATAATTCCTGATATACATCCGATAACAAACTCATATGCACAGACACGCCTGTGACCTGGTCCGAAGGCCAAGATTCCGTCCATGTTAAAGTCCCATGTTTTTACCATTTTGAGTCATTGCTAAGTCGCTCATATGCAGCTACAGGCCCATGGCGAGCTCCACATTGAGCAGCAGGGTCTCAAGCCTGGTATGCCACAGACTCACACAACACTCAACAACATCATCAAGATGCACCGCCGGCAAAGCCCCACCACTCATGCCACTGTCCCTTCCCACAGTGACGATGGCCCACTAATAACCATTTCAGCTCTCTACAATCCTGATATAAGATAATCTCACAGTCGCGACACTAGTACTCTCGCACTTTTGATCATGCCATCATGAGCACTTGGTCGGTCATATTTGAACAGCCTCGGTACTCACATCCCAAGACACCACTGGAGTCAATGGATCAAAAGAAGAAAGGTCGAAATTCAAAAGAAGCCCCTCTATGAACTTATGTGACTCCACTGCACTTATTTCATGTCAGCCACCCATGGTGCAACAAATTCCAAGATTTCAGACTCTGCAGCCCTCAATCCCAAGAGATTTGACTTCACGATAACAAGTATCAAGTACATACAGCTCCTTACTGGCATAAAATTCATGAAGTGGCCATGCTGTGGTCAATTGCCTGATCCGCATATGTAATCACAGATGAATAAAAGCCTTAGATTTTTCTGTATTTGCTACATGGGAATGGGGAGCTTCATCTAAACTAATACAATAGTACTTCCCATTTGCTGGGAGTCACATGAAAATGACAAAATAATGAATTGTTTATCTTCAACTGTTTCTAAAAGGAATATCACATGTTTCACCCTGATCGTGTCTGGCTCACGGCCTGGCCCTTCAGCTGATTCAGACCATCCCATCTGTCCCCACTCCCTCCCACCGGCCCTGAGCCCTGCCCACCCTCCCGGGAAGGTCCACCACCACAAAGAACCCAGGCCCTCTGGCCCACCCCACCCCAGCCCACCCGCTCCCGGCTTGGCCACCCCCCGCGACTGGCGCACTCTCCCCTGCCGTAACCCATCGTGGAACCAGGTTCCAACAAATGCTGGCTGTTACTTACATTATCCCCAAGACTCAAGATTTTTGAATAATTAGTCCCATGGTGATGGCTCACTGTCCTCCAAGGAAGACACGCTCATGTGTTTCTCTGAGTTCACCTGAAGACTTTTCAAGCCATGAGGTTCCTCACTCCACCCCACTCTAATCATATGCTTTCAGCTCACTTATCACCTGTAATTCAAAAAGCAGAGAATGTGGTCCTGGTAGCTGATACCGTCACAAAGCCGACCTATACTCCAAAATCCACCCCTCCCAGACACTCTCGGTTTAAGGAGCCACCCCAAATGCAGCCAAGTCAAGTGCCCTGGGCTCTGCCTGAGCCTTTACCCAAGACTCACAATAAAAAATGAGGAGATTTTATCATGATATCTGCTCGACAAGTCATCATGCCCCGCTTCGCCCACTGGGCAATTATCCAAATGAGCCGTAAGGCACGGCACAACACCATGAAGTTTTTACCGGTAACTCCAAAGACTGCCTTTTCCTTCAGCAAATTCGGACATTCTCGTACAGCCAGCCTCCCTTCACAGTGCCTGGCCAGGTCAGGCTGCAGCTGTATCGGTGCCCGGCCAGATCTGGGCCCCGCCAAATGGGCTGAACAGTCACGCTACATAAAATACTTGAAGTCAGGTTTTTTGAGAGGCAGTATCATGAGCCGTTTTACTGATTTCTCACCACTCTTTCCCAATCACACTGAAGCTGGTTCGGTGTACGATACTCTCTCAAGAGGGACTGGTGTAAATGTAATCCAAGTCAACAATGATCACTCTTGCAAGAGCCTGGGCTGTGGGGCAAGGGGCAGGCACGACGCTACGCCTATGTTATTAGGGAGAGGGTGGCAAGCCAAGGCAGCTGATATGAGCCGCCTCATCATGACACAAGTAACAGCAAGCGCAGTGTTTCAGACGGAACCTGGTGGTGAGCTATGCAAATTCCACTCCCACGGCGCCTGCTTCACACTCACTGCTCCCACAGATGATCCCCGCTGCAACAAGTCAAGCATTTATCCCTTGTCATGATCCAGATGCTTCAACACTGGCCCCAGCATGCATTAATCCTTTCCAAACTCAAGAGAATGATGTAGGATTGCATTCTGCTAAAACCAATATTTGGCCTGCTGGACGGCTTATTTGGTCAGTAAATGATTTATTTTATATATTAGTCTTAAATTTTAAAACAAATCTAGCTTCAGAGTTTTCAGAAATGTAGGTTGAAGCCTGAGCCTTTCAGATTTGTAGTTAAAAACCCAACTGTATCTGCCTTAGCACCCTGACCTGCTGTTTCTGACATTTAGCCTTAAGAGAGTCAAGTTTGAGTCTCACAAATTACTCTGTAGCAGAGCAGATACATATATATCCAACAGCAAGCTGGCAAACAGGCACCAAGCTAAGTTGGCAAAAATATAGTCAAAGAGAGTTTCTTCTCAACCCTACAGCTTTTGCATGCCTTGAACTCCAAATCACCCAAGCTTTATAGCCCCCTCATAGCTTACCACTTTCTGAATCTTAACAATTCAAGAGTTTATGAATTCGCCTCTCATCCCGCCGCAAGACTCCAACCCGCTCCTGGGGCGGCAGCCCCCAAGGAAACTGCTGCAGCCCGTGCACCCCACAGCAAGTCCTCTCAGAGAGGAAACCACACCCGCCTAGCCATCTGACTACATCACACTTCCGGCCTGAGCCTCATGATCTTCAAACAGCAGCTCACATTCAAGCTCCCATCAAAATACCTCCTAATCCTCACCCTGGGGGAGCCGGGACATCTCAAAAGACCCTCTCATACTCTCCTCAAGATCAGAAGTGCTCACTCCTAAGCCATAGCCCCACCCTCAACACACATCGTTCCTTCAAGATTTCACATGCCAAAGCCATCTCGTATATTGCTCAACATGCTTCTATCGGCAAATATGGCTCCCTGCTCCCAACTGTCTTTCTCAGTAATTCTTTAATTTCAGCCCAATGATTTTAACTATCAACAACAACAAAAACATATTATAATTCATTGAGCTAGGCGATAAGCCGCAGGCCCCCAAAGCCGTGGTAATCAGGCTGTCTCTTCGTAACCACTTGTCTCAATGCTATGTGCCATTGTCATGACCCCATTCGATCTGGCCATGGAGAAAAAAACACACAAAAAGATAAAGATGATCTGAGATGAATATATGCCAACACCCCACATGCAATTAGGTGGGCTGGGCCATCAGAGACTTTTTTTTTTTTTTTTAAACTATGAGGGGTATGGTTGAAAGTCACAAAAGTAAATGCAAGGAGGCTGTATCAAAAGCCTCAAAAAGAGGTTATTTCCAATAAAACCCACAGGCATTATGTGGTCTTTATCCCCGCCTGCAGCGACAAAAAATATCCCGTATTATTCCTGCCTCGTCATGCATCTTTGCATCTTTTCTAGTGGAGCAACTATTTCCATGAAATGGTGGATAACCTATAAATCTCAATTCCTTATGTCCCGTTTACATATAAAGACAATTATTTAGAAATTTTTAAATAATTTTTATACTTTTGTATAGTCTTGATAAGTGAAATATCTTTGAAAATAGGTAATATCAAATTTAATCCCCAACTTTTGTTCTTTATCAATAAGTTTTCATATTTTGTTTGGTGAGGACATGTGAATACTATGAAAATATAAACAAAATTGATTGAAAGAATGAGCATCGATACTTTCTGCTTTCTAAAGATACTTGTATAATTGCCAAAATCTAGTAAAAAAAAATAAACAATCCTAAATCAACAATTTTAAAGAAATTCATTTAATTATTTAAAAATAAATAAGCCTTTCATTAATAAATTGAAACAAAAAAAAAAAAAAAAAAAAGTGACCGCCATGCATTATTAAGATTTTACAAAACCACGTTAAGTAAATAACCTATTTTTACATGCATCAAATAACAACCATAAAATTAATCTAAATTTGAATTTTGCAGTAAATTCATCTGCTATATTATTTTTATTTACTTATTAATTTTCTTTGTCATTTTTGTTGATATGGTTGTAAATTTCTCTAATTTGTGTTGAAGAAATGTCTGTTACCATGGATTATTTCAACTTGAACAAATTTTATTAATGATTACAGTAATTAGTCACCAACTCTTATTTAAAATGATTAGAGTCGGTTTGCTAAAGTGAATATCAGTTTTGAAATAAAATACCTGACTTTTCATTCAATTAATTTAGGCGTGAAAGCAGTCTGTGCTCAAGACATTAAAATAAAGAAAACAACATAGAAATTGAGAATAAAGAGATGGTTTTAGAGGTTGGATATGCAAGTAGCCTTGGCGTGAAACTTGAACCAGAAGTGTTACCAATTCATCTACGATGGGATCATTAGATATACGAGTTTACCATAAGACGAGGTGACTAAATATGCTTACATGCAACACAAATAATTATAGTTTATGTTTTGGATTGAATTTATTTTAATTGTCATGCATATATACATCATAAGATGTTTTAAATTTTAGCCAAATCAATCTGATTATTATTATCACTGCTCATTTTATTCATATTTTACTCTCTAACATACTTCATAGTATCAGGTACGAATCGAAGTTCATCAAGGAAATAAGTGACATTTGCAAGAGATTGAATGATAAATGTTTATTTGTTGGGGAGAATTTGGTCGGAATGGATTCCTATTTAAGAGAATTGACTTCGAAATTGAAAATTCAGTCAAATGATGATGTCCGAATAGTTGGGATTTGGGGAGTTGGTGGAATTGGCAAGACAACCATTGCCCAAAAGCTATATATAAATCAAATTGCTCCACGAGTTTGATTGTGTTGGCTTTCTTGAAAATGTTAAGAGATTCACAAAGTCAAAGGAGGCTACATGATTTACAAAAGCAACTTCTTCATGATATAACGAGGAGAAAACCATTACATAAGCAACATTAGCCAAGGAGCTGATAATACAAAATACTCTCCAATCTCGGAAGGCTCTTATTGTTTTTGATGATATTGATGATGATTTGAAACTATTAGAATATCTAGTTGGAGTACCTCATTGGTATGGGAGAGGAAGTAGAGTGTTAATAACAACTAGAGATCGAAATTCGTTGCATAAAGTTGATGATGTATTTGAGATTGAAGGATTAAATCATAAAGATGCTCTCCAGCTCTTTAATTACATATATACCTTTTCAACAAAATCTTCCAAAAGATGATTATAAGATTCTCTCAAGTGCTATAATACGTTATTGTCGAAGTCTTCCTCTGGCTTTGAAAGTTTTGGGCTCTCTTTTACGTGGCAAGCGAACAAGTGAATGGGAGAGTGAATTGCATAAATTGAAGAACATGCCTAATGCAAAAATCCAAGATGTGCTCAAGATAAGCTATGATGAGTTAGATGGAAGTACACATGAGGCAATATTATTTAGACATTGCTTGCTTTTTTAAAGAAGAAGATAGAAACTTTGTTTCAAAAATATTGGATGGTTGCAAGATGTTTGCTGAGAGTGGGATTGGATTTCTAGAGGCAAAATGTCTCATAACTTTTTCACATAACAAGATATATATGCATGATTTAATCTGAAATAGGTTGGGAAATTATCATAACAACATCCTAATGACCCTAGCAAATGGAGTAGATTGTGGAAGACAAATGATATTTTTCAGGCATTTATGAGTGAAGAGGTGAGAATCCAACTAAATTTAATACCTTACTTTTGCCTTTTTGAAAGGTTGAATATTTAAAAATATTTTTCATAGAACATTATATACATACTCATATACTATTAGTTAAGAAGTTTACCTATTATTGTTCCCTTATTATTTGTTCTTTTTATCAGGGGATGGAAAATGTTGAAACGATATCTTTGGAGTTATCTAGATCAAAAGAAATGTGGTTCACCAAAGAAACATTTGCAAATATGAAGGAAGTGTTTGCTAAGATGAAGAAACTTAGGTTACTCAGAGTCTATTACACTGATGATCTTATGAGAAAAAAGTATAAAACATCTCTCCCCAAAGGCTTTGAATTTCCTCGTGAACTAAGATATCTTCATTGGGAAGGTTTGGAGTCTTTTCCTTTGAACTTTGATGCTGAGAACCTTGTTGCAATCAACTTGAAGTTTAGTAATATAAAAAAACTTTGGAAAGGGAAGAAGGTAAATAATCATTATTGAGTTTATTATTGTTTTTTTATAGTAATTCCAATTAAGTTGAAGGATTTTTTTAGTTAAAATTTTTTTTTTTTTTTGTTACAGCATCATGAAAAATTGAAGTTCGTTGATGTAAGTCACTCACAACAGCTCATCAAAATTCCAAAATTGTCAGTCATGCCAAATTTGGAGATATTGAATATTGGAGGTTGTACAAGTTTTGGAAAATTGCATTCATTTATTGGTGCATTTCCTCATATGAAATTTTTGACGGAGCTTCACTTTTATGAGATTGGAATCAAAGAAGTACCAAGCAGCATCCAGTACTTGACATCTCTTGAATTTCTTGATGTTTCAAAGTGTTTGGAATTCCATAAATTGCCTGATATTTTTGGGAATATGAGACGCTTGAGGAAGCTTTTTATGTGTGAGACCAAAATCAAAGAACTCCCAAGCAGCATTGGATATTTGGAATCTCTTGAATTTCTTGACCTGTCAGGTTGCTCACACCTTGAGAAATTGCCAGAGATGGTGCAGATGAAATGCTTAAAGTTGCTTTTACTGAATAAAACTGCTATCAAGGAACTCCCAAGTAGCATTGGATATTTGGAACCTTTGGAAATTATTGATTTGAGGGGTAATTCAAATTTTGAGAAATTTCCAGAGATCCAAGGAAATATGAAATGCCTACGGATGCTCTTTTTGGATGGAACTGCTATTAAGGAACTCCCAAGTAGAATTGGATGTTTGGAATCTTTGGAAATTATTTCTCTTAGAAATTGTTCAAAATTTGAGAAATTTCCAGAGATACAAGGAAATATGAAATGCTTAAGGGATCTTTATTTAGAAAAAACTGCTATTAAGGAAACTCCTGATAACATTAGTTGCTTAGAGGCTCTTCAAGAGCTTAATGTTAGTGGTTGCTCAAATCTTGGAGAATGTTGAGATCCCAGTATGAATATGCAGATACCCTAGATTATCTTTTCTTTATAAGTGGATCTAGAAACAGAATTGTCACTATTATTACTATTTTGAGGATCACACCCAGGCTGAAACAATACAGAACTCAGGCACATAGAATTCAAACTCATCAGAGTCTATCTAGTATTGTCAATATAGATACAGGTTTGACAGTGAAGATGGAACACATTAACTATTTTGGCGAAGGACTACGCAGAACATCATATTTGGACGCCCAAGATCTTAAGATCTTGGCGATTGATAAATTCAGAGAACCTAGTGACTCTTCCAAACAAAGATCTATGAATTTGACACATCTTAGACTTCTTGATGTTCACAACTGTTCAAAGCTCCACAAAAACAAATTGCCTGGCAGCTTGAGAAGCCTGCAATTTTACTTAGACACACTAGATATAAGTTGTTGCAATCTGATGGAAGGAGCGATCCCCAGTGATTTATGGTGCCTATCTTCATTGATGCATTTGGATGTGAGTAGAAACCATATCCGTCGCATACCTACCGGCATCATTCAACTTATTAAGCTTGTGAACCTTATTATGAATCATTGCCCAATGCTTGAAGAAATCCCTGAGCTTCCGCCAAGCCTAAGACTAATACAAACACACGGTTGTCCATGCCTCAAAACTTTATCATGTGATCTAACAACAGATTTACTCTGGTCTTCTCTCCTCAACTCCTTCAAATTAAAAACCCAGGTATAGTATGAATCGATCGAATTATATACACCTGGCCCTTAAAATTTACATTTTTATCAAGGCTGACATGAGATTAATTTACATGCTGTTGCTTCTACTTTTATGCAGAATCTTAGATGCAAAAGAGACATGGACATGGGCCTTGACTTCGAGGGAATTAGTGGTATTGTTCCACCCTCAACAGGAGGCAGGATCGGAATACTTTATCAAGTTAGTGGATAAGAGTAAGGGATGAAGTAAGTATGCTGTATTCTAAAGAAATGGTATAAAGATGACAACTTCTTGGGATTTGCTTTATTCTTCCATTTTGTTCATAATAATCATCCTGATGATACGACAAGATATAATCCTTTTCCTTATTGGGAATTTAGCATATCGCAAGGCGATCAATTTATAACCGTGAATGGCGCAAGTTTGGATATGGGGCATAATATCTACGATAATCAGGGTTTAACTGCATTGGTGGTGTCTCTTTTCCCTCGAATCGGCATTCCGAATAAGTATCAAACCAGAAGGTGGAACAACTTCAAGGCTTGCATTAAGGGATATCATGGAGTAAAAAGTTGTGGGATTCATATGATATACGACCAAGCACAAGACAATCATAAGAAAAGATCAAGACATGTCTTCTAGTTTCCTACTCTCTCTCTCTCTCTCTCCACCAAGGTACGCCTTCTCTCTCTTTTCATTAATTACTAAATATGATTGGATATCTTGTGTTAGATTACAAATTTATTAAATGTTAAGATTTTTAAATTTAAGGAAAATTAGCAGAAAAAAAAAATCCTTAAACAATTTTTACATTTATATCATGAATTAAAAAATTGTACTTTAAAACCCTAGTTTCCTCCTTTTCTCTCTCCTTTCTCTTCAGCCTTTCTTTTTTCTTTAAGTGAAGAGGAGCGATTTTTTACCGTTCTTGGCCATAAAACCTTATTTCAAAATTTAAATAAAAATTGAGTTTCTTTTTTTCCATTAATTATATAAGAATTAGCTACTAAATATTTATTTACAATGTGTATATCATTATATGTGTATACACATGCACTTATATCATTATAATTTTCTTTTTCATAGAGTAGAAATTTTTTAAAAAAATTTTATTAATCATGTATTTATTTTTTGATATCTTTAATGAAGTTTTTTTTTGAGAAGTCTTTAATAAAGATTTAATAACTAAAGAAAAAATTGTGTGGTATCGTAAAAAAGTTATTGTTGCAAGAATATAATTTTATTTAAAATTTAATATATGTTTATCCTCTTGGAAGCCAAAGTATGATTTTTCACCTGGATAAAAGGCAAAATTGGCAGGCGTACATAGAATTGTGGGTTAAAATTTTATTTGAATTACTTGAATTAGTTTTTTTTAATATTTCTTAATTATTTAATTATGTCATGAATCACGACATGAATTTTTTATACTAATTTTGCTTTAAAGTGAGAAAATACATGAATTATTTGTCGTTGTAATACACCTGACTAACCATTACACAGGAACCATTGGAGTGTGAAGTTGTAAGTGGTAGAGCAGAATGAGAACACATCAAAAGGCTCCTCGTTCAAATTATGGAAGTTCTAATTAATCTGTTTTAAAGAATGAACTATTTTGATTATTGATTTGTTTGATATGTATTTAATTTGTATTTCTTCGGACATTTTACCTGTAAAACAACTTACTACAACATATTTTCTTAAATAACCTTTGATTTTTTTTTTAATATTTTCTACATATCCACTCTGATATCATGACTGAATATGTTAACTAAGAATTTTAAAAATATGACTTGAAAATTGAAGCAATAGAAGAAGTACTATTTTAACAAATAATATTTAAAATTTTATTACGTTATAATCATGTTAAGATAGGTCTCGTACGAGGATAACAATAGGATCATGTCAATATATAAATTATTCATATCCATTTATGTATAATTCAATTTAATCCACGAGTTAATAAGATTAGACCAATTATATTGTATTATCTAGCTAAACGATGAACAAGTCGTATTTATATCAATTTATTTTCATATGATTACAAGCTAAATGAGTCATATTTACGTAGAACAATTTTTGTTGTATTTTTAAAATGATTAAATGGTTGGAAAATTATAGAATTGAAAGAAAAAAAAAGATATAGTCAAAAGAAATTTGAATAGGTTAGTTTTTCTCTGTTTTTTTTTTCTCTTTTTTATGATTTTATTTTAATATTCATTTTTAATTATCCTGAAAGAAATTTTATGGAAGTTGAACATCCTTGATGACTTTTTTTTTAAAGCTAATTACTTTTAATATAATATAGTAAACTGTTTCTATTGTGTTTCGAACCCCTCCCTGCCTCATGTCTCGCCTTTAAACGTTGAACGCTCAAACCAATTAAGTTATACATGTAAACATGATCCTTGATGGTTAGGCCTATAAAAAATTAAACCTCTCCATTATTTCTTTTTTTTTTCTCAAATAAATATCTTAATTCCTATTGAAAGCTTTGTGTTTATAATAAATTTATCTAAATTAATTAACAAGTTTATTAAGATTTTTCAGGAAAGTAGTAAAGAAAGAAAATATTATCAAAGAAAATGATGTTTTATTTATGGTTTAAAATAAATATCATAAATTAATTTGAAAGTACAAGTAAAAATAATTTATAAATTTTTAATATTAATTTTATTTTCCTTTTATTTTATAGAGTTATAATAATAAATTTTCTTTGCTTTCGCTTGTATACAACCCTACCCATGCAAATTTATGTGGTCATAGACTCATAGGCCCAAAGGGGAATACAAGATCAATGGCCAGTAACATTACCAATTTATATGAAAAATGCATGTTATCAATATTTATCAGAAGATTCAGAAGTTCCACTTTTTGGAAAAAAATGGCAAAATCAGACTTTGTCACTAACTGTAATTTCTACTAAAATCCATAATTTGTTCTCTGTGATATCGGATGACAAAACGGATTGCACCGCTGGAATTGTCTCACTTGGGGCTCCAGCTAGCATCGCAAAATTTTGTAAAATTCCTGGTATAGTCTTAATTTACACATTTTCTGCAGGCATCGCAGCCGTGCCAGAAAACGATTGGCGACGAAAGTCACATATAACATGTACTCATGTGCCATGAGTGGCATGAGTAGAGAAAGTATGAAAATGGAAGGCCGAGATAGTGCCGAATGTCAAAACTGGGAAAAGAAGGACGTAAATGACATTTTTGAAATCTTAAATGATGAAAAGGACAAAAGTCCAAATAGTGGTCTTCTTCTTCCTTAAGAAAAGACCAAAACGTGGAAAAGGGGGAGGACTTGCAGGAGGTTAGATATTTTGGGTTTTAGAGAGAGAGAGTCTAGCTTCTCTTTAAAATATCGGACGATCCGACCGTCGGCAGTCTTTGGGACAAGAAAGAAAGTCGTTTAATGCTTTAAAGTGGCTTCGCGCTGGCAATTGTATATTTTGTGAGTTTCAAACTCCGAGAGGTAGGGGTTTCTCCCTACTTGGGTTTTATTCTTCATTTAAGTACGATGTTAATGTTTCTGTTTGTTGAGGCCTTGAACGGCCGTTTGATCGGTTCCAAACCTTGGAACCGAAATGTTTGGATTTGAGACCCACAAACAAATTCTATAAGTTCTACGATCAAGCTGCTGTGTGTGTGATGAATGGTTCAATAAATCATGTATTGAGTTTAATTGAGTCGAAATGTCGGTATCATGGAAGTCTACAAAGTGAACCGATAATTTGTATTTGATAGGTAATAGAACAGGCTTTATCGCTCGCAAACAAGTTGATTTCATTAAAATAAATTTGCGAAATATGTGGCTGGTCAAGAGCCAGTCGATCGTTTCTGTGTTTGATCATTAGCCCACGTGAGGTAATTTTGATGTATGAATGAGAAATTACATAACATGATTGTGTGGATGAATTCTTTTATGTGAATATATTCATGTTTATATATTTGCATGTGAATTAGGATCAGATGTGGAATTGGCATACATGCATTCCATATGCACTAGAACACCCCGGGACTTATAGGAGGAAAGTGCATGAGGATGAGTCTAGAGAAACGGTTCGAGGGTTGTCTAAAATATTACTATCAGAGGGTAAAGTCCAACTAAAATATCAATCGTCGGAGCGGCCCAATTGATATTCATCGGAGGGTAGTTCACAAACAAATAGTATATCAATCGTCGGAGCGGCCCAATTGATATATACACATCAGAGGGTTGTCCACAAACTAACAAAACAATAATTCTCATACGAGGCTTAGGCGAGTGTGAGAGAGTCGGTGAGGACTCGGGATCTGAGTTGGTCATGTAGACATTTAAGTAGGATCATGCATTTGCTTGAATGTATGTTTATTTTGGAACATTGCACCAGCACTTAGACGAGAGTGTTCTGCCTAGGGTGATTCCACTACTGGCATTAGCTCACCCTGCTTCGAGGGAACATATTATACATAACAGCACGTAGAGATGGCTCGTCTGGGAGGTGGAGATTTAGAAAGAAAAGTCATGGTTGTGGCTTTGTTTGAGATGTATACATGTATTAGAATTTTAGAATTTTAATATATGTGTTGTATAAAAGAGAATTGATTAACTCTTTTGAAACTATTGGATATAGTTATTGTATTATGATGAGTATTGTTTATGGGCCCAAGTGGCCATTTTACTCATGTTGTAATCATATTGGACAGCTTGGGACAGGTTTCATGTAGGTGATGTCTTTGGGTAGAGCTCCCCGTACAAAGGAGCCTCTGCCATATTTCTAGGTGAGGTTGGTAACTCCGATCTGTATTCCGCGGTTGACTGATAGTCAACCCACCCTGCTCGGGCATGCCACACTTATAGACGATGTTTATGACATCTCTAATTATGTTGACACACAATGTTTTAAAAATGAACTGATTATTAAAACTTTTTTTAATATATATTTACTTTTCATTATAATATTATAGTATTTCGTTCTCATGAAAACTTTTTTTTTTCTATCTCCCATCTAACCATTTAACTATTGAGTCAAACCTCATTAACAATAAACATAAATATAACTAACCAAATTTCATAATTTCTATTTATTTCATATTGATTTTTGAATGAAATATTTCTTATCTTATATCTAAATATTTAAACAATAGTTACTGCCAAAGATAGAATGGAAAATATGAATGAGACGCCCCAAAACCCGGGGTCCGTCGACCACCCAACTGCAATACAGTTTCGATGTCGGCCACCCGACTACTTAAAATCGCGCAGTCTCCTTTTACTCAGGAGCTCTAATTCAACAGGCAGTGACTCGCATATCCTGTCCCAAACAGTCCAATATATGCAATATATATCCAATACGGCCACTTGGGCCCATAAACAGTACTCAATATACATACCAATCATGAGTCCAACTATATATCCAATAGTTATAAGAGAGGTAATCAATTCTTCTTTATACAACACATATTAAAATTCTAACAATCTAATACATGTATACACATGTCCAAAGCCACAATCCCAGCTTTTCTTCTAAACCTCAAATCTAGAACGAGCCGTCCCTCGCACGCCCCCGCACCCGTAAAAGAGGGTGGGGTGTGGGGTCCCACGACTGTGGTGAGCTAAAGCTCGCAGAGAATCGCCCTAAGTGGGCTACTTCACCACCTAAGTGCAAAGGTAATGTTCCATTTAAACACACATTCAAGAATGACGATCCTACTAACGCCTACGACTAACTCCCTGCATCCCGAAACATCGAATTCCCCCACACTCGCCTAAGCCTCATACGAATTATTATTTTCATCGTATTTTCTATTGGTGGACTACCCTCAGATGTATAGAGGTGGTTATCTGGAGTGTTATATTTAGTGGACTACCCTCAGAGATATATCAATTGGGCCGTCTGGGATGATTGATAACATATGTGGATTACCCTCTAAGATGGATATCAATTGAAGTAGTCTCCCGGAAGGTGACTATTTTAAAAACGGACCTGAATCATTCTAGTTTTAGACCCTCGAACCTTTTCTCTGTTCGTCTCATGCACTCACTCTATAATCCTAGAAAATTGTTCCAGTGCATATGGAATACATGTATCACTAGGTTCGATACAGTCTAATGCTAAATATATATACGTAGTCTCTCGCATAATTAAATCACACAAACATGTTATATAATTATCATTTCAAACATCAAAATTAGCTCGCAGGAGTCTTTGTTGAGCTCTAAACATTGTTCCCAGGTATAAGCCAAACTTATCTTTAATTTATGTTTAGAACCTTTGTTTGGGGAATAATTGAAGCCCTCGTTTACTATTCCGAAAATCTAATCAACGGTTCACTTAGTGAGCCCCGCGATTCAAGGCGTTCAGGCCCGATGCGCCTCAATTCATTTAAAATTTCTGATTCGTACCCAGCTTGACCAGTCTTTGGCCCCCTCCTGACCCTTCTGACACATTTCAGACTCAAGCTAACGCAATACATAATTTATTGAAACATTCCTCACACATTTCACCCAGGCAGTCGTGAAAGAACATATCTGGTTTATTCGTGAATCTCAATCAAAACATTTGATTAAAGTTTGAAACCAAGTCAAGCAACCATTGAGGCTCAACAATAAACATTCGCAAAGTGCCCAAAGGGAATAAAAACCGCGTGAAGGAAAGCTACACCGAGGAGTTTGAAGAAACTCCCTATATGAGCCACCAGCGAAGCCCTCTCATAGCATCGTGCATTTACCTCCTTCTTGTCCCAGGCCTTAGCAGCGGTTGGATGTCCCATTCTAGAAGAAGCAAACTGTTCTCTCATCTCCGGCCCGTCTCTGCAAATTCTTCCCCTAAACTCGTTTTTGTTCTTTAAAATGCCAGGAGGAAAGAAGCACTATTTGAGTTTTGTCCATTTAGTGAACAACCAAAGTATTTATGTCCCGCCGTTTCGGTTGATATTGACACTATCTGACGTCCATTTTCATCATTTCTCTACTCGCCTCTTATGGCACTGGTACATGTTATATGACTTTAGTCACCTTCGAAGTCTCGTTTCGACTTTTAGCGATGCCTCGAAAAATGTGTCAACTTTCAGCATCTGTAATATTGAGGAATTTTCACGTCTTCTTGATTTGTGAGGCGATTCAACGTTGCGATCTGTTTCTTATCAGATCACAGGGGTATTCAGGATTTGCCAACGAAATTCTGATTTTATAATCGAAATTACCAGTTTTCTGCCTTCATTCAGGAAATTACTTTCTCAGGATCTTACAATGAATCTTTTTTAAAATAATTGCTTAGTCCTTTTAAATAATTTTGACCATAGAGATGTGACCTACAGAGTTAGAATCCTAATAAAAGTTGTCCAAAAAAAATTACTTACGGTTTTGAATCATCAATGTATTTTATTTGTTTCTAATTAACCATTATTTTTATATATTTGTATGAAAAGTTATTACATAAATTCTAGCCAATCTCTTTAATTTATAGAACTCCCACAATAATTTTATATATCCATTTAACCAGATGATAACAAATAACTTTGAACTTTAATAAACATAAACTTTATCAATACAGTATACATATATAGAGATCTTATAAAAGAAAATTAATTAATTAATAAAGATAATTTACAGGAACTTCCTTCTACAGCTTCTTTAGTGACCTTTTGAAAAATAAACTTTAAATGTCCTTCATGGCGTATACCACAACAAAAGTTGTGACGAAATATGGTAAAAATATTCAACATTTGTTAACGTGGATTGGTTGTACGAAATTTTCAGTAGATACAAGGTCCACTAATATTTGATTATTTATATAGATTGAGGAAATGTAGAAGGCTAAGTGGACTGTACTAATTTTCTTTTCTATTTTATTTTATTTTTATTTGTGGCACATTTGTCGCCGTATGCCACTTCCATATATGATTTGTGGATTGGACATGAGTGAAGTGACATCAGTGATATGTGGATCCAGCTTGTTCTCTTGGCTTATACACCATTTTCATTCGAACACTCGAAAAATAATACAAAAAATTAAAAATAAATGCCAAAAAATAGTTTGAAAAATAATTTACTCTAAATATAATGTAATTTCTCCACATGAAACCACACGTCATATTAGAACAAAATTGCAGTATGAGAATTCATCCTCTTCGCGCTGCTTTGAGTGTAAATTCTGAAATTTTAAAAAATATGAAGAAAGATTATTCTCACAAAACCCACTTTTAGTGTAAATTGAAAATTTTGAAATTATAAAGAAAGTGTGTCAAACACTTTTCAGCAAAATAATTAATGTCTTTTCAGAACACTTTTAATATAAAATTAGTACCAAAATTATGAAATTCTGCCCCAAGGCACTCAATTATAAATTAAAAATTTCAAAATTATAAGGTGTTTCAAAGATACTTTTAAAGACTTTTAGGTGCATAAACCATTGAATTTGAAGTAATATTTTTTAACTATTATATTTTAAGGATTTTTATTTTCCCAACTAGATGTCTAAAAACCCCATTTCATTTGGTTTTTTAAATTTTATTTTGGCATTTTTGGGGGTCAGTCATTAACCTGTTTTTCAATATAATTTATTAGAAGGGTGGATAAGTGCATCCACCTAGACCATTCTTAGCCTATATCATTTTGATTGTTGGGGAAGTGTATTGTATTGTAGTTTAAAGGATTATTTATTTTCTTTCTGACTTTACTATTATTAATATCTTCACTTTACCTGGTACTAAGAAAGGAAACATCTTGGACTGTTTATCATTTATAACATCAGCTTTATGATCAATAAATAGATAAGAGTTTATATCTCATATCACATAAACAGAATAAGGTAAATCATGGAAAACTCCCTGTACAAAAATAGTAAAAAAAAAAACTTAAAATAATCAATGGTTCTCTACTGGAATTTTTTTAAATAATAAATCTAATGAGTCTAAATTATGATCAAAAGGATGATGCTAAACAACGATTGGATGACCTGACGGGGTTAACAGTACGATATTATTGATTGGTGTCCACTTAAAAATAGGGATAATATTAAAAGTTGGATGAGCTAAGATTTGAGAAGTTAATGACTACCGATATTATTAGTAAATTACGCTAAACTAAGGAAACTTCGTGTTTTGGTCATTCAATAAACATTAATATTAATTATATGATCTGTAATGTAGGTTTACAAAAAATAATTGTGAACTAAGAATTTGAAAGTATTAATTATTGAAAAAGTAAGATTGATGTATTACTTTAATAAACTATATGTATTATTTTAAATTATGGGTTCATTCATGATGATGCCTAGCTAGATGTTAAAATAATACTTATAGTTTATTAAGATAGTATCTTATCATTTTCTCTTGCCCGAAACATAATATTTTGTAAATCTTCAAACCCATATGGCGTTAACATGTATACGTTAATTATTTACGATGTTTTTTGATTAATTTGAATACTTTATTACGTCAATTGATCTGTAAAACACCAGTTTCTAAGTACAGTTAATTATTAGTTTGACTGGCACTGTTTATTTTCTAGCGTGGATGGGATGTCTTTATTTCGATTACCTTTTATAGAACGATTTTGGTGTGACCATGTGTCAACGGAATACCACGGAGGACCAGTTGATAGAATTGAATTAAAAAATATGTCAACTTATATCATTATAACGAATCATTAATATTCCACGAGACTATGTTAAATCAGTTAAGAATAATAATCTGCCTCATGAAATGCGAAGAAACCTGCCTGATTCATAGTTGATAATTTATTTGGGTTCTAAATTTTCTCTATAATGGTAAATATCGAAATTCACTCTGGTTCTTTCTGATGATGAGATGTGGAAAGAACAGGCTTTCTCTACCAATATACCATATTTTTATTATATAATTAAAAAATTTTCTTTTACCATGTTTATATACTTTAAATTAGACATAATTATATAATAGCATTATTTATCATATATTGAGACACATATATTATATTTCCAATGGCGATTATTTATATAATCCCATTATATATATATATATATATGCAGCATATATATATATATATATATATCATATATATGAGAATCAGTCAACTGACTGTTCATATAATTTTGGTAGTTTTGGGTGAGCATTAAAGTACAGAGAGTCCCATTGATAGCAGTCAACCTCAGACTTCACAGTGGATGTCGAGTGCCCAGTACCACCCATATTCTGTGTGGATCACAGAGTTGCACTAAATGAGCCTCAAGGTCCCATTTTATCTATTTTCATTAAAAACATGAATTCCTAGTCCCAGAAACAACACATAAGGGTTTTAGTGCAATTCTCTTACATAGCTAAAAATCAAATTACAACCAGTTTGCTCATGGGGTTTACAAAAAGATTTCTGGTCGCAATTCGACTTTCTTCACAATTATGGCTGCGTAGTGTCAATGGTTGCTTCTCCATAAATATTTTCCATATGGGTGGAGTCATGCTAAGCCAGAAAGATTCTGCCAGAACTACTCCATATGTGACGCCGAGCCAGAGGTCGAATTGACTACCGTCGACTTCGAATACAAGTGGATATCCAGATTGCGAGCGCCCTTAAAATCAGATGAAGTCTCAACTTTGTGGGAGGCTCTGACCACCATACACATGAGCACATACAACGGTCAATGCAATGCAATGATGATATGGATAGCGGCCTCTTGTTCCCATCTTCTGTGCCAATTGAAACAGCTACCAACTATAGATCCAACCGCCTCCGATCTGTTACGGGTTCAAATGTTTACTTTATCGGCTTATAATGTTGAAATCTTTCAGATTCAGCACGTATGCGCAAACATCATCAAAGTGCAGCCAGGCTTTCTTCCCCGGCACCGATCTACCGGGATGAATTTAGATTTTCTGCGTCACTGTTTTTGTAAATAATATCTCGACGGTGATAGTATGGTGGTTGAGATAGCCCTAAGTGGGCTACTCTCCCATCTAAGTGCGGTGTAATGTTTCCAAAATAACGTATTCAAACAAATGTGATCTGTAGAATATCTGCGACGACTGAGATCAAGATTCTCCGACTCTCACCTGCCTATTTGTGAAATTATTGTTTATTAGTGGACAACCCTCCACGTTATATATATATCAATTGAAACAGGCGTTGATATATTGACATTTTATGGTTTACCCTCGTGAATATCAATTGAGCCACTCGACGATTGATAATTTTAAATTTGGACTACCTCAGATGACTAATATTTTTAAACGGCCTGGAACGGGTTTGCTCTCTAAACTCATCTCGTACTTTCCACCTCTTGCATAAATTACCAGGGTGTTCAGTGCATATGGAATGCATATACCATTCAATGATTCTAATTCACATGCAAATATATAAACAGCCATATATTTGCAAAAACAATCATTCTAGTCTCATCATATAAATTCTCATTCAATTATAAAATTAACCACTTGGGCTAATGATCAAACCATGACAATTTAAATTAAATAACATTAAACACATATTTTAAATGTTTTACAACAATGTTTAAGAGACCAATTGACCCCTCGGTTACTATTCAAAATCTGTTCATGAGTTTGCATGCAGACGCGTTTCAAACCATTTGGAGCTCATTCCAATCGATATGGATTGCTTCATCAGAAAAGCCTGATTTGACACCCAGCGGTCAGGCGGGTCATGACTACTACTCTTAAGGTTTAAAAATTCATGTCGAATTAGTTAGGGTTTGGGGCGAATTAACGTGGCTATATTGTTCAACTCAAACATTAAATGCAGTGCCAGAGAATAGCCAGTAAGGAAGAAACACCACTGTGAGGTTGGGAAACTCACTAATCAGGTACCCATGAAGGCCTCTCATGAAGTTCTCCTTCTTGTTCGAAGGAATGCAGCGATTGGGATCGCGTATTCAGAAGAAGAACCCTCATACTCTATTAAAAAAAAAAGCGCCATTTTCATTATGGCTTTTCTCCACTTTTCAATTCACGTTTGCCTTTTGAGAATTTGTTGGGGAGACAAACCTTTGTCTATGTTTGGCATTATCCTCTATTAATACAATTCAATAATGACCTTTATGTCATCGTTCCAGTTTTGACATTCGGCGCTATCTGGTAGTCCATTTTCATCATTTCTATACTCCATATGGCCCCTGCGTGAGTACATGTTATATGTGACTTCGTCGCCATCGAAATCATTTACGGCACCGAGCCGAGATGTCTCATAAAGCGTGCCAACTCAGGCTGTCTCGAGTTCTGCAAATTTACGTGCTAAATTTAGATTTGAGACGATTCCCGACGGTGCAATCTGTTTTGTCATCGATGTCTACAGAAGATAAAATTTACGGTTGCAGCGAAATTACAATTTTGTAATCAATTACAGTTTTATGTCAATTACAATTTTATGTCAGTCTATAGTTTACTTTTTTTCCAGAAATTGGATTTCTCGGGTCTTACATTCTCTCATAAAAGATTTTGTCCGAAATTAATGACGAAGTCTGAATCTTTTTCTATGCGTATACGACACGCGCTCACTATCATGCATGTAGCGATCCATTTAAATCTTAAGCAAACTAAACCGGTACCTTCATCCCTAAGCAGAAGGGATAGTTGGCTCGCACTCGTGTCTAGCTCCCGTTGACTCCTCCACTCCATGGATGCGCCATGCACCCTCGCTGTACCTCAGGTTTGCGTCGCAAACGATCCGACCATCTAAAATACTGCGGTCCCTCCTTGAAGGTCGATCAGTTGTCGACCTCTATCCATACAATCCACCACATATTTGGATCTGGAGTATGCCAGGAGCATGGAGGCAATACCGTGGACACCTATCTTGCCCGGTGTGCATGCGTCTTATGACGATTACTTTACCACTCTCAGTATCTCGAAGGGCGATGAACCTCGATAGCTTTCACGCAAACTGCGCGAACCACGACCGCTCCTCTTAGGCATCGCAACCGAAGAAGACGCGGTCTGACCCTCGAACTCTAAGTCTCGGCGTCGCACGTCCGCGCAGCTCTTACAACGACTCGGGGCGTGAAGGCGCGAATCTTATCAAGCCGCCTTCTCGGTGTCTCACCATTCGGTCGGGACCCGGTGATGGAGCTCACCGCCACACTCGATCCCGACATAGCGATGACTTGCATGGCCTCACATCTGGTGCCCCTCCTCTGGTGCTGTCGTATACTCGCGATAAGCGTTGTGAGGCGAATTCCCTAGAGCGATTACTCGCTCCCGGTTGCCCTTATGATCCAGGCCAGTGCTCGTGGCATGTCCCACTGTCTGTGCTGGTCTCTTTCCAATTTGACCATTTATCGAGGGTGACGTATAATAGTGAGTCATGTGCTATGGCCTTTGGAAACTCTTCCAAAAGTGTGCCATATTTTGGATTACCATCAGACTTTTCATGGATCTTGAAGTACTTCATGTAGTGGGTTATCTCGAATCTTTGTGGCGGGAATCTCTCAGGCGAGATTAATGCGCTATGAGGCTGCAGAAATGTCATAGGCTTAGGTGATGGAGTCCTTTATCACCCACCCTTAAGCGTCATGCCACGCTGTCAAGTAGCAAGTGGGTCACAAAGTCCATGTTAGCGTGCTCCTTCCACTCAAGCCCTCGATGCATTTGAGTAGCCTGCACTGACTTACGGTGTTTCGACCTTAACTTCTTGACATGTGAGACATGTCGTCGACAAGAATCCCTCCGTAACTCTATTTATCCAACTCGATAATGCCCATTGGCGAAGATCACGGTACATCTTCGTGCCGCCGGATGCGGCGTGATGAGGCGGTGAAACTCCTAAGAATCTCACTCTCTGTGAATCGGTCAGCCCCGGGAACCCCTGCAGTCCTATGTAGAAGACTACCATGTGAGCGGTCCGACCCTGCGTCCTGTACTGACGTACTCGATCCACGATGGACACTATCTCTGCGTCACGCCTTTGAGACTCAATCACTCTTGCTTTCGATAAGACGGTGCTTATGCCCCAAACTCCCAGGTGCCACAGCGATGCGCCCGGCTATCGTAGCCCCAGCATCCCACAGGTCTCGGGCATCAGATCACTCCGAGAAGCGCTATACCTTGATGCTCGCAAGACCCCAAAACTGATGCATATTACCGCATTGCCTGGGATGGTAATGCAGTGAAGTCTCAAATCCTCACAGGAACTCATTCACCTTTACGTTGCGCAATATTTGGGGTCATGGCGTGAATATATGACTTTTATGAATTAAGGTACCTCGAACTCCTCATGTAGTATAGGTAGTACTTGATCTTGAGGAAGACTGCGTTGCCGACTCCGTGGCGTGTGGGGTGAATTACGCTCGATTCAACCGTGGCGAGAGCCACGTGCGTTTACTACCCTTAGGATGCATGAAAACACATCGATCCGACCCTCGGCATCCGCAGTACGCTGTGTACTTACATTACCTGGAACTACGAGATGGGGCCCGAAGTAAGTCTCCTCTTCAACTCCTAGAATGCCTCCTCGCGCCGGTCATCTAATCAAAGTTGACCTCCTTGGTCGACTGGTCGCAAGTCTTGCTATCTGGAAAAATCTCAATGAAATCTCACAATAATACCAGCCCGATCCCGAGCTATATCTTGAAGGCCCAGGCTTGGCCTCTCGACTCATCTTTGCCTCTATGGTACTTCCCAGATTATTGGCCTCTGATCTTTGACCTGCGATGTCACAAAAAATCCTCGATGGATAAGCCAGACTACGCTTCTATAACGGGCGAAAAATCTAAGTGATAGTCTCGATAAGCTGTAAAACGTCTTAAGTGATACTCATGCTCCCACTTTGCGGGTAGTCAGATGTCATCCGAACTCACGATAGCCGGTCAAATAGGGTTGGAATATCACATGCATGAGATCCGTGAATCTTTGCTAGGCGCGTGAGTCCAATCGCGAAGGGCATCACGAAGTAAACTCAAAGTGCCCATAACGCATCCTCGCGGCTGTCTTAGGGATATACATTATCTAATCTTGATTGATAACAGTCACGAAGGTCTATCTTGCAAGTGGGCTTCGCTCCTCTCGGCCGATCAAGCAAATCGTCGATCCTGGTGATGGTCCCAGATTCTTGATCGTAACCACAATTCATTGTTGATAATCAATACGATCGAAGAAGGTCTTGCATCCTTCTTCTTATATGACCGGAGCGCCCATTGGTGGTCTCGTTTAATGATTCTGTCCAATAACTCACATGCTGGCCCCGGACTTTGAGTCCTCTATTCATTTTATTATCTGAGTCCTGAAAATGTCGTTGAAATAGGGGTGTAACTCGATTCAAAGGTCTGCTACTACCCTCTGTGGAGTGGTCGAATTAGCTCATCTGGAAAAAAACATCCACATACTCGCATACTACTCGGGGGTGAGATCACGTGGCCTCCTCGATCCTCTAGGGTGGGCTGTTAATAACGACCCCGTAATTGTCCTTTTTGGATCGTGCTCTACGTTTTGCTTTGAGCTGAAATACTAGCTTCTTATATATACCAGCATGATATCTGGTACCGTGATCTGGTGTGGCGGTGGCCCTCTATGCTCTGATCGATAACAACCACAGTAGATGATGATCCATCGAGGATGACGTAGACTCACGACATGTCGGCGGATAACTTTTCGTAGGTAGAGTCCACGAGATCTCATTTCAACCTATTTATATCATCCTATTCTGCCTGCAATCCACTGCAGGGAAGAACTCACGTGCAAAGGCTCCTCTAAGGTCTATGACCTCATGACTCTCTCTATCGTGAGGTTGTCCCGACCGTGGAATCCGGCACATATCTTTGGCGTCTACGATCACAGCCAAATGACTTATTTCTGAATCTCTAACATGACCGAGTCTATGACCCGTAATCATCTTGATCGGTGCTGGCATACGAACTGGTCACATGATCCATCTTAGTCGCCAGCGCACGCGCCCGACTCGCGGAACTCCCGAGCTTTATGATCTACCGTGCATTCCCGTTAGGCAAACTCGAGTGCTGCCCATGTCATGGCCTCTATAGGTCTCTAGAGGTCCACTTGCCCATTCCACCCATGTTGGGCCTCACACTTTCCATTTGGGTATTTGCGTAGTCTAATCTGGGCTTCGCGTTAAGTAAGTCTCATAGCCTCCCAACACCTTCTCTCCCACGTCTGCATAATGAGTGCACCATAACTCGGATCTCCTCCTACAATGAGATGCCAGGGATGATGCGCCTAAACCTCTGTAGGTTACTAGTTTGTTTACTTGCTATATATATTGGCCTGTTAGAATGTTGTTTCAATAATACCTACGATATGGCCCGATACGTTGGTCGAGCGCTGGTGTTAGAAGGCGATTGCCCAGTGAATCTCTACGATCTCGTCTTATCTAACCATCTATCGTGGGTTGATAGCGTTCGATTTCAATTCAGGATCTAAAAACGCAATACGCCCACGAGACTCTTATACATAAATCAATGTATGCCATTTGTCCTTACCTTTATAGGTATGCGAAATGTCAATTGCGACCCCAAATATTGACTTTCCAGCAAAATTTTATTTTGAAACTTCGAGTTTTGAAAATTTTACTTTTCCGAAAATTTTTGTCTAATTTTATTGGTTGATTTGATTTTTATTTAAATTTAATATTTTTTTTTGAAAAATTTGTGATGACGTTCATAGGCAAGGGTTCTGAAGACAATGTCGAATTGACTCGGGGCGATCTTTGGTGGCGAGGTAACGACGCGGCCCTGCCAGCCTCTGGCGCCCCCTCTGGTACACCCTATGGCGCTTCTGCGCCCACGCTTGTCGCTTCTGGCGTCTCGCCTCTGGCTCCGCCTTTGTCGCTTTGCCGACACCGCCGCCTGCACCCGATATGCCTTACCTATTGCAATACACGCCGGTGTAACTGTCTAATCAGCCTTAGGCCCCTTTTGTAAATACGAGGTGAGCTGTGTTATTTTGTTGAATTACCTCCCGATATTCGCCTTCGGCCTGCGTCTGATGTCTGTATTGCGGCCACCTCAGCGGCCTGTGATATAATGCTGTTAATACACCTAGACTTATTGCCCAGTCTGGCTCTTGCAAGCTTTACCCCCTCTTGCAATCTGATGGCGTATTGCATCCAATTCATTTTACCTCAGGCCGCCATCTCTTTGTCAAAAAATGGTGGCCCACGGCTGGTCCTCTTTCTGGGGTACTTTCATTCTCTCTTGCAATACAATTTGCAGAAGCACATCTAAAATCTTCTTTTTTTCCATGATACAATTGGGCGTGGCAACGGGATTCTGCACAGCAAAATTTTTGTTATTTTTTCATTAATTGATTCACTTATCTACTGCAGCCTCTCTGGAAAAAATGAAAAAATATCTATACATTTTTCTCATTTTCCACACTTTCGGAATAAATTTTATAAAATTCATTTCTTCCATTTTCTTTAATTTTACAACTTTTAAACTACCAAAAGTGGTTTCTTCAATTCCAATAATTTATTAATTTTTTTTTCTTTTCTAGTTTTACTCTTGTAAAACTCAAAATATTCTCCACCTCATTTTGTTTTCATTTTTTTCTCATTTCTCCCCGACTCTGAGCCAATATATCTTCTATGATTTTTTCTATTTTTAGTGGAAAATGGTCAGAAATTTCATAAAGCCTCTTTATCTGACTACTTATAGTGTTTCAACCTCTCAAATTTATTAATTTGATTTTAATCGATAAGGCTAAATAAATTTCTAAATTTATTTCTTTTGTTTATCCTTCCGAGTTTACACATTGCTATGACTCAAATTTCGTTTCCTTGCCTATGCTATTTGCCTAAGCGCAGCATTCTACATCATACCTCCCCACATAGCATACCGTATACATAGCTCTTCGATACACAAACATAAACACACTTTTCTTGTTCTCAGTTTTGTCTGTGATTTCCTAGGTAATCTAATACCTAAATGAACATGAGACCACCTAGTGGTGATCTCTATAATATAGCTGCGAATCCTCCCCAGTCTACGGTTTCCCACCTTCTCCGCTAAACCACCTAGTGGTGATGGATGACAGAAACTCACTGGTATTCATACTAAGCTCGATACCAAGGCTGTGGCGCCCGAGCGGGGTCCGTTGTTTCTGTCGGCGCGGAATACAAGTGGATGTCGGGTTGCAGCGCCACTGAATCAGTAGAGTCTCCTTTGTCCGGGGGCTACCCAAATCTCCGTGACACATTGGCGGTCGATATAATCACAATGATAAATATGGATAAAACGGCTCTTGGGCATGCTCTACAATACCCATTAAAACATACGGCTGGAATCGACTACTTAATCGATGGTTCTAGGTTCATTTGTCTTATACAACATATGTTAAAATGCTTGAATTCTAATACATGGCTTGTCAATCAAAGCCATGCTTGGCTTTCTTCACAACCTCGATCTGAATGACCAGCGCGTTCTTCTGCTCTGGCTTCCCACTTTGCAAATATCCTCGATGCAGTTGTGACTGATGCTGTTAATTGGAATGATAAGCCACTAGTAGACTCTCTCCACCTAAGTGTAGTCTGATATTCCAAAATAGTATATATGACTAAGCGATAAGATCTGCCCGAATGTCATGACCTTCGGATCAGGAGTCCTCGCGGGCTCTCACGCTCGCTGACCTCGTATGAGGTGTGTTTTATTGATGGATAACCTTAGATGTATATATATCAATTGAGAACACCCAGCGAATTCAGTCTCTTATTTGTTGTGGACCCCCTCTAGATGAATGTCAGATGGCCCTCAAATGATTGATGGCTTTTTAATTTGGCTATCCTCAGTTGATTAATATTTTGATGACCTATAGGGCGTTTTCTCACAGACTCTATCGATGTATAACCATCTTATAGTCCTAGGGTATTCTGGTGGTGCATATGGAGATACATCATATCTGATTCCAATACGGTCTAGTCTCTGTGTAAATATATAAACATCATATATTTACAAACATTCTCAATTCTACACAATCCTTGTCTGTATAAATTCTCTATTCACGTTTTCTATCAAATTAGCTCGCCCAGTTAATGATCAAACCGAACTATTGTATTCCCCCATTTTAATCACTCGATAAACATATTTTCCACAAAATATGTATTTTGAACATATCCTTCATTTTAGGAATAGTGAAACCATAGTTCTCTGTTATTCAGAAAAAATCTACAATTCATGATTCACCTTGTGAGTACATTTTCCACACTGACCATTCCCATAGGCTCTGTTCCAATATTACTGTATATTACTAATACGGTTGTTGGCACTGCTAATGGTGCAGTGGATCTTTACTCCAGGTTAAAATTCTATATCAATTCGGTCAAAGGTTTGGGAGGCCAGAGTAAACGACCTACGGCCTCATTCGGCTCAAACATTCGTAAAGTACTTACAGGGAATAAAACCGTAGGGAAAGCCACCTACACTCTAGGGTTGAAGAAACTCCACAAATCAGTACCCACGCTAGCCCTCTCGGGTTAAATGGTTCTCCTTCTTGGCCGAAGATTGGCGATTTGGTCGCGTATTTCTAGAAGAGGCCACTCTCTACAACACGCCATTTTCATTATACAACTTTTTCTCCTTGCACAATTCTGTTTGCCTTTTTGAGTGGTGGGAGATCAAATAGCTTTATACATGTTTTGGCGCCATCTCTGTTTAATGGAATGTGACCTTTGCCAATATCTGTTTGGATTTGGCGATTCAGCGTCTCTACAAGTGATCCCATTTTGTCGTTGCCTGCTGTTGCAGCCTTAGCACATGGGTACGCGCTGTATATGTGACTTTCATCACGCTCGAAAATCGTTTTCACGGCACATCAATAGCGATGCCTCGTAAAAGCGTGTCAACTCCATCTTTCGAATTCTCTGAAATTTCCCATTACTATTTGATTTCGCGAGGCGATTCCAACTGATTGCAATCCATTTGTCATCGAGAATCTAGAGAATAAATTTTGGATTTAACGAAGTACAATTTTATGTCGAAATTACGATTTTGCCCTTTTTACGAAATTTAGATTTCTGGGTCACCATGCCTAAATGCACATAATGTTCCATTCTGTGATCATTACATACAAAATACACGCTAACGCGCCACTATATGTGTCTTGAAATGAGATCTTTGACTCGATCTATTGTACTATCTTTCTAGACTCATTCTGGGCTCTACGACTGCCAGTGATGCGATGAAGTATCAGCCACAGTCGATGATCACGAGCTCCACCACACTATCATCGTGATAATCTAATATCGATTAATATCTCTTTATATCAACGATCAGAACTTGAAAGAAAAAATTATTTGCTCTTTAAGCGAAACTTTGGATGTGTATTCGAATGGCCGTTTCTACAAAACCAGTATGTCTTTTCCATAGGCAATTTTGAGGTCCCATGAAACCGCTACCTTCCACACTGTGACTTCCGAAATATACTAAATGATTTGGACATTTAAATTATGCCTCGTGTTAATTGTTTCAAATGAGTTCATCACGAACCAGAAACGAGGAACCCAAGAAGATTCCCCAGGACAAGTGTAATTTGTCTCAGGGGCAAAAAGACATGGATTAAAAAGAAGGTTGAGGCCAATGAAATAGAAAATTTAATTACTGTTCAAAATTTACTAAACTTAAGCGAACTAAAAGGGTGTAAAAATGGGTTTCTTGGACGACCTTGGCCTTAACAAACATGGGATTAAAAGACCAAAATTGGTCTGTTTGGAAGGAGAAGAAAAGCGAACAGAGAGGCTGAGAAGAAAGGGAGAGGAAGGAAGAAAGCCCCAGCCAAGCCCGGCTCAAAATTGTATGGAACTCTTGCTGTGAGTATGGACTTGGTTTTTTGTGTTATGGATCCGGTGATTTATTAATGTGTGTTTACCCCCAAGCCGGGTTTGATCAGTCTCATCCCAACTTCCCACAGTTCCCATTGTGTGATTCTCTTCTATGGGTTTTGATGGTTCTTCTGCATAAGCCAGTCTCAGTCAGGGTGTTCCTTCAATCTAGCCACAGATCATCATTTGGTTGGACCATTGATTCATTACTGAATAAATAGTTGGGTTTAGACAAGCCCTAACCGGTGAAATCCTTATTTGGTTTGCGGTTAACCATATTAGAGGATGAAGCCCAGAGTAATTCGCAATTGATTCCCCATTAAAATATGCCCAAAGAAATTGATATTTGAGGTTCAATGGATTGATGGTTTGAGTTATATATGATATAGATTGATTTGGGTATCAAGAAATATGGAAAATGATGAAAAAATATGCATTACGGGCAATTTTACGACATGTACCGAATGCGCGCGAGCGCGCCTGCACATACATGACCTGAATGTTTGCGACGCGCTGCTGTTCTGCTCGTGTGACTATACCAATTTTTACCTGTTCTACTGATTTATTGCGGTTCATTTTGAGTCATAACTTGCTCAGATTCTTATCAGTTGATGGTTATAAGTAGCTCGACAAATAAACTTTAAGGATATGTGACTTAAGAATATGGCCTCACAAATTCTGAGTCTCGGTATTTAAAAATTTACTCAAAATTACCAGACCATGTTTGCGGCCGAGTTATGGTTCCAGCTTTGAACCTTATTAAATCGGGGTTACCGGGACGTGGCGGTGCGGTGCTCCAGTTGGTGTTCTGTTGGAATCGAACCATACTTTTATATCTTTAAAAAAATACAATGACCTAGAGTCAAACATGGTTGGATCCCAGAAAATTAGTGGCTTTGAACTATTCCCACCAATTTGTATTCTGGGTGGCGATAGGTTTGGCATGCGAAAATGTTACATAACTTTAGTTTGGATGATCAGTTCAGGTTGTTCACTTCCACGAAGTGATATAAAATAAGGATTAAGAATATATATAGATGAGGTGTGATTCCTCCATGCTACCCAAAATATGAAGTGCCTTGTGGCCAGAAGAAAACGAAGAACAAGGAAAGTAATGAAGTGAAGGTAGAAAAAGTTGTGTTCTATGACATATGAAATGATTGCGATAAAATGAAAGCGATTGAAACGCGAGTTGAACATCTGGCCCGTATGTGCGCGTAGGTACCAATGGTTCGGTGATCTGATCGATAGTATGCGCTATGGCACGATGATAACGATGAGCGGCGGTATGCGTCGGCGGGCGTGTGTGCGCCGGATAGATTATGAATGATGTCGTGGTGTCGCCAGAATGGTGCTCTATAAATGGATATCGTGAATGAGGTGAAGCGCCAGCGAACGTTGATGAGATCTCGCTGATAACCTGCCTTTGTGTAGGATTGGTGCCATCTTTGAAAAAAAGATATCTAGTGTCTTCTGGAGTATGATAGTTACGATCGGTTTGATGCAAATTGTGAAATACCGCGCATATATATATATATATATATATGCTACTACATCTTCTTATATCTTCTGCTATATTCTATATATATTGATTTGAATGATTATTATTTGAAATGTTTGTCATACATAAATGATGTGAAGACAAAATCGATTGTGATCGGTTATGAATACTAATTGTAAATGCGCGTATATATATCATATACCATATCATATGATATATATATATATTGATTTGAATAATGATTGTTATTGAAATATCTGTCACACGTAAGCGCATATTGCATGTATTTGACGATAAAGCGAAAATTACTGCCATAAAAGTAAATTGTTGAAATGTATCTGAATATTGGCCAAGCGCTGTGGGATTCACCGTGAATTAAATGCGTGAAGGTAGCAATATTTATTGTCTAATGCGAAATCGTACTAATGAATGACACAAAGCGAGCGATTCCCGAGTGAATCTATCGATGAGATAATGAAACTTCTATATATATGACGATGTATGTTGAATAAATCACATTACTCTTTTGAATAATGACGAGGCGGGTTCTGCGATGAATATGTCGTGAATGCCTGGGCTTCTATAACCATATTGAGGCGGTAATAATTGATCACGAGAATCACATTGCTCTTGCGAATGGTAATAAGCGAGGCGGGATTCCCAATTTACGGAATCGTCACGTGAATGCCGGCTTCTATAATATATATGAAAGCGATAATAGCTTCAGGTGAATCGAAATCCACATTTACTCTTTGGATAATGGCTTCGGAAGTAGGATTCCCAGTGGTCTCTGTGAATGTGGGCTTCTATAACCATATCGTGAGGCGGTAATAATTGGAGTGTGAAATAACATTGCCTCTCCCGAATGACCAAGCCAGGTGGGATTCCCCGGAAGATATGTGACAGATGTATGGAAGCTATATATCTATATCTTGGAATCTGAAACCCGATAAGAAATGCCGAAAAATGACGTTAAAAACCCATTGTTTAAATATCTTTTACATTCTACGGACCTGTTAAAGGCATGCATTTTGTAAATGCCATTTGTGAATGTAGTACCTCAAGGATCACATAATTATAAGTGTTTATGGGATTGCTAGAAAAAGAGTGCTTTCGCGTAATTAAAAGTCTAAAATGGAATAACATAAACAAATGTTTGGAAAGATAATTGATATTTATAGTCATGGGCTCCATTGGATCAACTGGTAGGATTGAGTGGGGTTCTAGTTGTGACACGTAAGAATTTAATAAGACGAAATATCTTTAATTTCAACTTGCTAGATCGCTAGGCTCAGCTGCGATTCTATTTGGCTGAATTGAAGTAACGGATCGAATTAGCGACACTTTGAAAATAGAAAATTAATAAGCAAAACTAAAAGAAAAGAAAAGGATTTAACGGACCTCCACGGATCAAATGTAATTCTAAGGGAGTTGATTAGATTAATGACGGCGTGATAATGATAAGAATTTCAATATGTTGGTATTAGTTTGATTTGACTCTGTCTGAATTTAATATACTTGATCGGGTTCTGATTGCCCATTGTATCCGTGTGGTTTACTTTGTGAATGATTTGATCTATCTGTACATGTGATAGATGCTGAGTTAACTATACCAAGGCCTGCGTACGGGTGGTTGCAGTTGTTTGCTCACTTTCATTATAGTTTAGTAAACATACATATTGATTCTCGGATTCCCGGTAATTGGAATTATCAAAACGCGCCATTCATTACGAATTTAAACGGTGGGTTTGTGTTCGATTTGCATTTTAAAACGACATTTTATTTACCCCGGCGCACCAATATTTGGTTTTATTTTATGATCTTATGCCGGTGAATCGTTTGTGTTGAAACCTTAGAACACTTGATGATAGATTTACGACGCAACCGGCGCGTCCGACGTTTGAGTTCGCGACTACTGGATTGGTCTTCATTGCCCGATAGCCGGCGGCGTTAGGGCGTTGGCTGATGCCAATGTGACGTCTCAATGTTGCAATGCTTTGTCAGCGATTATGATATAAATGAGCACACATAGCCCAAAGCTATCGCAAGGAAGAAAGGAGAGAGTGTAAAGGGGTTTGGAAACTTCTAGGGTTTCAGCGGTCATCACTGATTTGGGAATTTGGCCTTTGGGAAGGAAGCTTGAATACCCCTTGAAGAACATTATCTTTGCCAGTCAATTTAGAGTTTTTCTTCTCTTCGTTGATGTTTGTTCTACTAAACCTATAATGGATTAAACCATTAATAATTAAGCGATCTTCAGATTGACCCAGTTGCCTTGGGCGTGAATACTATGTTTGGTTAACTATTCGTATTTATTATCTTTTCATGATTGTTTCTTCCATTAACTCATGCAGCAAGTACATACTAATTTCTAATCAAATGCCAAGATAGGTGAGTGATTCTTTATAGAATGCGAGAAGTGAATGAAGAATTAGAGCATGAATGGAGTCGCCTAATTAATTGGACATATAGAAATTATCAGCTAATTGGGAGGCTTAGAGGTTCTTTGATTCTAATGCATCTAGCAGCAGGGTTGAGCGAGGAAGACGAAAACCTAGTGTTAAAGATAGGTTATCGACCTTGAGAAGAACAATTTGCCTTGAATGAAGCTAGTCTTGAAGACAATTGCATAAGATAATAAAATTGAATTTTGCTTTCTGGAGGATTGTACAATAGACCCTAGAACTTTTACACCCGTTTGATAACTCTAGTTTGCTAAACTCGAATTATGAAAGTTGCTTTAAGTTGGTTTAATTAGATGAATCATCCCTAAGCATTAGTTTGAATATTGAAATATTATAATTTAGGGTACTTAGCATCCAGCTATCTTTGTGGATCGATCTTGGACATTAAGTACCACTATGTACTGACTAGAAAATATACTGCAAGCGTTTGGAGGCCTCTTTACACTTCTTTACATTTTAAACAATCCACACAACGCCTATCAATTTTTTTTTTTGTGGGTGTGTTGCAAGGAGGGATGCGGTGTTTTATGCTAATATCCATCTGCCAAAAGTGTTTCTCTTTGTGGCATTTCAGTTATCATTTATTTTATTTATTTGCATTTACATTAAGTTTTTTATAATCTTTCTTCTTTTCAAAACACTTTTAAGTCATGGTGGTTGTGCTTCTTGAGGTGGGTGTTTCGAGATCTTATACTTTGGATTGGGAGAGATAAAAGACTTTGAAAAAGGCCAAGAAAATTAAAGAAAGCTACTCGGATGGAACAGCAACCTCTAGAACACTTGGAAGGATTCGAGGAAGAAGAAGTTGGATCTAGGAGAGGAGGTAGTGTGCACCACGATGGTGGTGTAACTATAGACCATTTGGAACTGTGGGGATTATGCTATTCCACCATCGGTTACTCTGTGATCAAAGACCATTACAAATGACAGCTGCGAGCTCGAGTCCACTCACTCTCAGTTCAACCTTAGCCATTCATTTCACTTTGTGGTCTTGCATGTGAGGATCCGAATGCTCATATCCTGAACCTCTTAGAGGTGTATGATACAATAAAGTATAATGGTGTAAGTGATGAAGCGATGCAGCCTTGATTGACTTTCATTTTCATTGAAATAAAGGCTAATCATTGGCTGCTTCCCACCTCGGGATTCCATAACATCACTTAGGATGATGGCGGAGCAAAATTTTCTTACTCAAATTTTCCCTTTAACAATAGTTGAGAATTGACATAAGTGATTTTTGTCAATATGAAGGAGAAACTTTTTATGAAGCATATGAAAGATTCAAGGACTTGTTGAGAAAATGTACTCATTATAGTTGCACTAAATGGATGCAAGTCCATCATTTTTACAATGGTTTGAATACTCTAGGGACTCTTATTAGTGCTTTAATTTGGAGGAGCAAATTCTAGGAAGGCAGAAATTGAGGCATATCAAATTCATGAAACATAGGCGAAGCAATGTGAGCTTTAGCTCAGTTTGAAAGGTATGCCAAAAGAAACAGTTGAGACATATGATTTACAGGCGTGTTTACAAACTCCAAGCGCTCGAGTCTCACACTCCTAAAGCGGGTTGCAAGTTATACACAATAAAAGGGCCTCAAGTATTTGTACATATGGTTGAAGAAAGTCCACCTACATGCCCAGTCATTTGTCGCTTGGAGCTCATCACTTCTGATATTTCCAATAGTGAATTCCATGGGAGGTGAAAATTGAGCAAGCTCGATATTTGTCTAAGTTCCCTCCTGTCAGACTTATTAGTATGCTCGAAGTTACAGCCCGGGATCGAAGGGCCATCCTAACTTTCATGGAAAGAATCGAATGCGATCAATCCAGATGGAGCACGAAACCTACCCGCACCTCGAAGAAAGAAGTCCAGTTTAGATAAAAATTGGAACAACTAGTTGATATGTGAATCCAATATACTCCCGATCTTTCAAAATAAGTTTGAAAAACGAAACGAACTTTAACTGAACAATCAGTAGCACAACTTAAAAATTTAGAAATTAATAAATAAGGACAAATATTTCCCATTATTCAATGAAAGCAACACGACGATTTACTACAGTACTTGAAGATCAGCGAGGAGAGAAGGAAAAGAGCATTCTTAGCTATAACTCTTAGAAATTACAGAAAGACCTTAGAAAAAATTAGTAAGAACCATGAAGATGCTGCGAAAATTCTCGGTAGAAAGAAAAACATAGTAGAAAATATGGAAAAAGCTGAAAAGTTATTGAAGAATTCCGATTCTTTCGCTTTTGCAAGAAATTGGTGAAGGAATCTTCAATTGAAGAAACATATTGTATTGTATCAGCAGATTGAGGAAAAAATGGGTTGGATAACTAAATGGAAAGTTTATGAAATCTTTAAAGAACTCCACATAAAACATATTCATTAGAAAAGCACTTGAACAAATATTAAGGTATATCATTCCAGACATCACTTTCAATGAAGTTGGGAGGACCTGTGATAATTGGTTTTTAAGAAGAATGTAGTGCCGTGCTGTGAAAGTTTGCCTCCAGCACAAAAGGATCAGATAACTTCTTCCCGTATTTACTGTGAAAATTTAGTTTTCAAAATCCTAATGTGATCCCCAAATTGTTAGAATCAACCTCATTCCTTGGTGATCTTCAAAAAGTTGAAATTGGGGAGAAGCATGTTCTACTAATTCACCACCTTGTAGTTAGCATATCGATCCTCGCTCAAATCCCTTGTGATCATAGAGGATGTCCTAGTGAATGTGGACAAATTTATTTTCCCTGCCGATTTTATCATTATAGATATGGAGGAAGATAAAGAGGTCCCCATTATCCTTGGAAGACCGTTTCGCGGTGCCAGGAAGGCGTTGATGGGAGTGTGTAGAAGGTGAACTCATATCTTGAGGTTCAGAGGAGGAAGTGACATTCGGTGTTTTCATTACCTGCAAAGCATCCTCATGATAATATTAACTACTTGAAGTGGATGTAATATTAGAGGCTATAGTGTCTAACCAATTTAGTTATTTAGAACCGTTGGAACTAGCCTAACTCTGACCCTTCCTCTTATGAAGATGATCTGGTTCGGAAGCATGTACTATGCTGACTGGATTCACACCGATTAAGGCCGAAGAAAATATTTTGAATCAGGCTAGCGAAGCGATTGGTCAGTGATTTAGAAGCCACCAGCTACCAGAAGAAAACCCTCCCTATATTTAAATATACCTCCCAGAAGCATCCACAATACTGTCATCATATCATCTTCTCTTTAACATGGAGGAAGTATAGCAAATTGTTGAAGGTCATAAGGAGCATAAGGAAGTATTTGGATGGATTTTGTAGACATCGAGGGAATAAAACCATCTATGTACTTATATAGGATACTCTGGAGAATACTTAAGCCTCTGATAGATGCTTGAGACTTTAAATCCTTGATGAAAGAAATGATGAACGGAAAGAGTCGCGAAATGGTTAGATTAGGAGTCCTTATACCCAGCTATGATAGTTCATGGGTGCTGTCGGATAATTTTGAGAAATGAGGGATGACAATGATAAAGAATTAAAATAATGAATTGTTTCCCACAAGAATAGTCACGATTGGAGGAATTTGGTATTGATTATGAGGCCCCAAGCAAAGTAACGAGAAAATATCTGTTTTCCTCCCTTTATTGATCAAATCATTACAGGGCGGTTGGCGTGACAGGTATTTTTACTTTCTGAAGCGAATGCGGTAGATGCAAACTCATCTATTTTAAGCCATTTTTCAAACATTATATTTGAGGGCTTAAAAGTTCATTTTAACGCTTATAAGAAATACTAGGGCTTTCCACACAAATTTATGTTTGCGAGAATCTTTCGCCAAAGCGAGTGGCTCAGGAAATGGAGCGAAATAAGCATTGTGCAGAGAAAGGGTAATCATTGGAAGCTGGAATTTCGATTAATCGTGACATTATGTGGAAGGGTCTCGCCTTTATTCACGATGCTTGCGGAAATAGCTCAATATAAGCTAAAAGGGAAAGCCGGAAGATATTCAATGCCGTGACATCATTCGAAGACAACGAGGCCTTACATCACGTTAATGTCATGACAATACAACTCAATGTCCGCGACATCATGACCCGATGGTCAGCGACTATACGCGACCCATCGATAATGCGACGCTCTGGCAAAGGACTAACCGACGATATTGCGACCTTTATGAGCTTAAAAATAAAAATTTAACATCAATGCCGGCGGCCCCGGATTACGATGTTGCAACATCATATCAAAGTAGCACAGGTTGTGAAGACGGAGTCCGATGTCGCGACGCTTGAACAATTATTACGCGCCAGCTGGCGAATTGGCGAAACTTTAAAGGCTCTTATCGAAATTCATCGCCTTAAACGTGTTCGACCATATCTCGCGCGGGCTCGCTTCCAGGTGGTGCGATGAAATTAACGCGGAATGATAATATCCACGACGCGATGAATAAGCAATGGTGACGCCGGTGAAAGATCGCCATCACGATAATGTTTGAACGCCGATAAGTGAACTATGCGATGTCGCGACATCGAAGAGTAAAGTAAAAGCGTCAACAAAATATACGCGACATCGAATTCAATGTACGCCATACGAAGCGATATCGACATGAAATTAATACCACACTTGCTCTCGATAACCATGACATAAATGCGACGTGACTTATCAAATTGAAATTTCCTAGGAAAGTTGTCAAATGTGCGTGACGCTCAATCACAAACCGCAGCATTCATCTTTCGATGTCGTGACATCTACCCGCTTATCGCAGCTAGGGCATCATTTTTGGGCATTTCAAAGTGCGTAGTTTACCTGTTTTTGAGACCAAGGCTTCATTCCTCATCCAGCTCAAGGAATAGTCATCTTACTTCCAATAACTTTTCATATTAAGTCTGTACTTTGGGAGAGTTAGTCTCATTGTATATATATTTTTATTTTCTTCTTTTCTATTTTTGGACTTAGCTTCTAGATTTAGGTTTCTTCTTTAGATTAGAGTGATGATGCGGATTGGAATTGTGAACTGATGAATCTCCCGTCGAAGCTTAAAACTTAGTCTGATAGATTTGGGAATTTTCAAATTTATTTCACCAGTTTTGATTACAATTTCCAATGGTTGTTTTATTAACTTGTCATTTATCATTTATGATCCAGGTTTGAGAGGCTCATCTCCCTCTGGGAAGAATATACCGTTTAGGTTAATATTTGAAGTGTCGCAATGTTGCTTTGGTGTGATGATGAGGTGATTTAATTGATGTGCCACTCTACATTGGAGTTGTTGCGAATCTCCAATTATTTGGTACCAGAAAAGAAATTTGTATCGATTGCTGATTTCCAGAATCCCTCAGGAGTGACACAGGTTGAGACTACACGAGGAAGCGATGAGTATTAGTAACTGAGGGAGTAAATTACAGCGATATTATTTGAACTAATGCGCATGAACTACTTTGATACATCACTAGTGATCAACCTCTGCTTTCAAAGGTTTCACTCTGGGTGACAACGCAGAGTGTACGAGAATATAAATCCATAACGAGATTTAGAAATTTATTATAGAAGGTTTCACCCTTAAACCCAGAGGAATACTTCGCCTGTGTTGGTTGATTTAATCAAGGGAGAAAAATTTGTCTAATTGATGTGCTGGGAATGCTCATTTGCTTTTGGAGAAGCACATTGCAGCATGTCTTTACAGGGGTAAACAATTTCTAGTCTACCAGAGATGAGCCAAATTACTAAGAAAGGAAAAAATAGTAGAATCTTAAAGTAAGTGACTCTTCGGACCCATTATCTTAGAGATAAAATGTGGTAAGTTGGAGTGAAATGTGTAGTGTTAGGAGAAATCCATTTCTACACTAATCTGCTCTTAGTTGGAGAAATTCAAAAATATTTCATACCAGAGACTTTATCATACTTTTATTTAGACACACCAAAATGATAAATACAACCATTTGGCTCAGTCGGTGTTATTTCAATCAATAATTCTCTAATCTGTACTTATTTTAAAATTTCATTATTGCTTTGATTCATTTTATTGCTTGAAGATAAATATATCTAAAATTTAGAAGTTCAAATAATTAGAATTCTGTAGGTAGGTAGGAGTAGATTAATCTTTCAATTCTCTAATCAATCCTCATAGGAATGATATACGGACTTAACATCCACTTTGACCATATATGACCTGTGCACTTGCAGTGATTTTTACCAAAACCAATTTAATTTTCAAATTATTTACTTAGCAAAAGAAAACACGATTTTAATTGTCAATCTATCAGGTTTAGACTTGATTCTTTACAGTACTTGATAATAAAGTTTGTATAAATCACATACAGTTAGGTGGATTAGGTCCACACTAGGCATTTCACAATTTTTTGTACTGTTTTTACAAGTTATGAAAGTAGTCTTTGAGCTGGTGTTTCCAAAATTTGGTGGCACACAGATCTCAGGTCAATTATAAGTTTTTTGGCATGGATTGTCCAGATATGTAATTGGGAACACAAATTGGTCTTCCATTTAATTCCTTTAAGAGTGTTCTCTTAAAGGATTTCTGGTGCTTGCTCTTCAAAATGTGGAAATGAGCTCTCTATCTGCATGCATATCAACTTTTCTTCATTCGTCAGTTGTATGCTTTGGTGGAGATTGAATTTAAATTTTTTCTTACCCACTAGTAGGGTTATTTCCTCATGATACACATGTGATCCATGCTTACATTCGAGGCGTCTGGAAAGTCTTTTCCTTACGTTACAAGTGCTGGTGATTGAACTTGTCAATCCCAACCAAAACATTTTTAAATTTGGTTTGCTGATCATCTTTCCTCCTTTTCATCTTTAGCTCTACCTCATTGGCATATTCATTCTTTTTCTCTTCAACTCTACTTTAGATCTGTGAAGGTTTCCCTCCTCAAATTCAAAAACATATTGTACATTCTATTGTCCTTCTTTACTCGTTTCCATAAGGAATCTATCAGTTCTTCATTAGAAGAATGCTGAGGAATTATTTTTTGTGAGAGCCTCTATTTGTATCTCAAGTGCAAATAGGTGCTTCACCATCAGTTCATTGCTCATCTATGCTTAGCACCAAGAAAACAAATACATAATAAAATAAAACAACACAAAATATACAAAATTCAGAGAATAAAAATGTCAATTCAAGAAAAGAAAATAAAAGAAAATTGTTAATGCCCAAATTAGCAATTCCCTTTTTTGTTGGAATATTGATCTATAAATCTCTTGGTTGATCTGTGACTGGCTTGGCTTTTGGTTAATTTCGAATAGACAGAATTTATAACAAGTTTTTGTTTTTCTTTTAAAATTGCCCAGCGACAATAATACCTAAATTTGTCTTGTGTTGGGATGAAATTCTCTTTCTTTATTTTTTTTTTTTATTTAAGACGAAAAATAATAAAATTGTGGCCTTAATTAATAAATCATTTAGCTATATAAGGCAGGTCAGACATAATGTCATAAAATGGATTTAGTTAAGTTTAAGGTTGCCGTTCCGCGAGATGACAAATCTATAGATCTGACTACCCACACACTCTTTAAAATTTTCTGCTATTTGAACTTCAAGCCTCTAAGGATGCAATATTAAAATAACAAAAAACTAAAATGGCGCTAAATCAATAATGAAAAAATAGTAAAAATCTAAAATATGATTTGGGATGTGTCAAAACCTTTGGAAATGGGTTTGTGTTTTGATCCCTTTTAATCAGGTATGTTCTTTAAAAATCTGATTTTATGATTGTGGCTTGGAATTGGGTGCCAGGCGGTAAATATAGTTCGTTTCTCCTTTACACTATACATTTCACTGTTTAGAAAACCATAGAACACCATACATTTCGACTTATTAGTAAGTCGACATATGGGCGGTAGAAAGTCAAAGTTGGCGGTTCGGAGCTTACGCATGAGTGATTGTCATAGACCCTGAAGGCAGTAAGTGATTAATATAGCGATTATGGCCCATGCTCCACATCTACGATTCACTTTAATGTTTTGGCTCTTGCTTGCTTCCCACTATTATTAATATTAATATTAATATTAATATTAGGTGCATGTAAATAAAAGAATAAGGGAAGGGTAAAAGAGTCCAAGTAAAATAATATTAGGTGTTTTGTTAGAGCAACTCCAACCATGCTCTCTATTTTTCCCATTTCATACGCTAAAAGCTATTTTAGGAGGCTACTCTAAAATAAGCTCCAACCATATATACATTTTGATAAGACATTAATATTTTATTAATTTTTTATATTAAATATATTTTACGACTATATCATAATCCATATTTGCGGTCACTTATTTTGTCCCTTTTAAGAACTCAAACATTTCATTTCATTTCCTCACTTCTAAATATTGTTCTATACTATTTTTTAAACTAGTAAAATGTCTCAAATTACATACGAAATTTGTTCCTCTGGATGACAACTCAAATCAAGCGCGGTAGCAATGTTGTAATGGCATGAAGCAAGAAAGCGATTCGACGAAGTAAAACATCACATCATTGATGGCTCGATTTGAGCCGCAGCTGTCATTCAACGCCAATAGAAAGTTCAGTGAATGAAAGACTTTACCGCAGTTATTTCTTTGAAATGCCTATACCCTCCTCGCCCCATTTGATAGGGGTTTGAATGAATCGTCCTCTCTTTTGAATTCAATCCGTAGTTTTGGAAGCCTTATAGTCCATACTTTGTCCGAAAAGGGATGTTGTTGGAGTGTGTGTTTATCCTCCATTAATACACTTGTACTTGTAGAGGATGCTTACTGCCAGTACCCGCAGATTGATGGATGAGCGCTACATGCGGATGCGGGAAAATGCGCTTATAGAGAGTCTTAAAGGTTTATCCAGCGGTTGTTTGCAATATTGTTGATGAATATTTGAGATCTATAAATAATAATGATATTGACTAGATTGCTACTTAGATGGAAAATCTCACGTGGCTTCCTGGTATGTAGGAATGGGTGAATTTGCATACGTGGAAATGGAAGAATTGTCAACCACTTTACAGGTATGTATTTTAATTCGTATTCATAGACAGCGATTAATACAAGTTACAATGGCTTCATGTGATCTTTGGATATGGCATGCTTTCTTTGGTTTACCGGGATCTTAATGACGCATTAATATTAGCGAACGATCTACTATTTTAATGAGCTAGGCCCGAAGGGCGTGCCGGTCAACTATTAGGTTAATGGTCGCCTTAGAATATACGATGGGATATTATCTTTAACGTGATATATCGAGTAATGGTCAGTATTGTGAAAACAATTCCATGTCCCGCGGGAAATAAAGCAGCCTGCGACTCAAGTGACGAAAAGATGTTGGCGAGCATTTGAGTCTTTCAAGCCGTTTTACGGTAATGCATTGGACCAACCCGTTTTTGAGATTAGAAAGTTCCAATATTAGCGGCACATGCATTATAATCGTAACATGATCATTGAGAGGATGGCGGAGTCTGCTTGAATCAGTTCCTTGTAATTACAATTAGTAGAAAGTTTGACTATAATTTCACAGGCACTTACCTGAAGCGAAGCGCTGATTCCTTTTAAGCATTACTAGCCTCAAACGAAATTCTCATTTATCATCCAATAAGATCTTTGTTGGAACGGCTTTGGCTCGGGGCGGTAAGAGCCAACCGCCGATGTAAATTGCCCAAATCAGGGTGTAATTGGCTATCAGCACTTGGAAAATCTGTGTCTTTCGTGTTCTGGAAGCCTAAATAAATGCGCCACATGGGACCCGGCCTCACTCTCACCAATAATCAAATATATTCTCACCCAGTTTCTTACTTCTGATTTATTGTTCAAGCCACAATTCGGCTTTCTTCTAACTTCTCTCTTGGAGTAAATCATGGATGTCTACGGCCACAAAGGGGTCTGACAGGGTGAGCAAAGCCCCGATGGATTTCCTACAAAGGGGTTTCTCCACTAAATGCTTGCAATGGCATATATAAACGATCATCCCGTTTCATCTGGATATTGACACTGTATCTTTGCGATGTCTGTCTGTGCATGAATCTTGGCCCCTCAGCCTCGTTGATCCCGAAATGACTCCACTCTACCAGGATGCGAAGAGTCTTGGTCCCAGAAGCGATCCACACATTCATCAGCTTCCAAACCCTCAATTTTAATTATTCAAATTCTTTCCATGTGGCACCTTTCTTTTGTGGGGCCCCAGGGAGTTTCGGGTTGTCCACGGAAATATCGCCTTGACGTTTCCCGGGCACCATCGGCAGGATTCATCTGGCGTGAACCATATTTAGATTTACAGGGGATCACCCAACATCTCCAAGTATGCAATTTATCCTTGTTTGGTCCTTTACACTCATTGAATCTACCTTGGACTTTGTCACTGGCACCGAGTTCCGGCCCATTTCACAATCACAGGGTGAATAAGCCTTATGCACCCACGAGGCCGGTCGTGTGTTGTTTTATATGATACATGATGCGATGCATTTTTCCTCATCTTACATGCATGGATAGACCACTGTTGCTGAAACATTTACACACCATGGATAATTATAATTTTACATATAATCTACACTCCATTGCAAATATATTTAATACATGATAGCATGCATCAATATCACATTCACCTTTGCATGTTATTCCAAACCGCAACAACACACAACTAGGTCGCGACTTGGGACCATTCAATGACTGCAGATTACCTCATTTGCTACGAACGCAGACCATTTTGTGGTTCCAGTCGCATCATCACATGGATAACCGCGACACCTAGGCTGGTTCTGGTTCTAAACCCACTCCAGTCGGTGGCTACATTGAAGCCGAATCTGGCAAATCCACGCCCTTTATTCCAGCTTGAACTAAATTTCACGACTGGCCTCCAGCAGCCAGCTATCAGCCCTTCATTAAAGTAGACCGTGAGAAAATATCTACACCTCTTTGGGTTTGCAGCAGAAACTCTTTTTGGTCCACACGTGAATCAACACCCGACTGATTATCAGGCTGTATTAAATTCGACTGCGAAAAATCCTTCCTTTCTCTTTCCTCCTTTCTCCCTTTTCCTCAGCACTTTCTCATTATTTTCCTCTGTTCATGCACTGCTTTCTTTCCCCTTTTGCTTTCTATTCTTTTTCTCACCTATAAACTTTTCTCTTCTATTTGGTCTGTATTTCTCTTCCTTTGAACCTTCTCAATTAATTGAAAAATTTACTCCAATTCTCAAACCTTCTTATAGCTAACAAATTTTCCGCTCTTTATTCTCTTCACTCTTTCTTTTTACTTCTAACCTATCACCACCATGGCTCGTGTGAGCCATGCGTGTTGATCCACATGTGGTTAATTGTGAGCCATTCTTTCAATGCCAAGTGTCACTCACTTATGGTGCCATGGCATCGGCACCATGTGTCATTCGACACAGCCTCGAAAAACGCAGAAATCCAGGCCATATGCCGTCGCGAAATTCGGCCCATTTGGTAGCTATTTATGGCAAATTTCTTGAAAAGTCAGATTTGATCATCAGGATCTAGAAAAATTCGGTTTCAGCAGAAGTACTATTTTACCCTTTATCGAAATCTTGGATTTTGGGGTTTCACCGCGGTTGCGCAATAATTTTCCTGATAAATTCTGACCAAATTTAATCTTTGCTATGATGTTTCCCTCACCCAGTGCCTTAAGCTTTATGATGATTTCTTCGAAGGCTCTCACTGTAATATGTTGTGATTGGACTTAATTTGTAATAACTCTGATGGCCATTCTCTTTCTCGTCTTACGCCGATACGCATTATTAATCGAAGTTTCTCTTGCTTAAAAATAAGTCTTTCATCTTTTTATCGTTTAACATTAAAATTTCTCTTGCTAAAGAAGTCTTTCTCTGCTCATGGGCTTTCAAATAGTTATGTTTTCTTTTATCATTTACTCGTCCCTTTCATTAATTCTGCAGCCATCACGAAAGGAGTAATATTTTCCACCTTTTCTTTTGCCCTTTATTTGTTTGGCACGCACTGGCTTGCTTCCTGCCAAGTGGTCTCTCTAAGGTGGTAAATCTCTTGCATCATCAATATTCCCTATGTTTATTGAATACGGATTGAGGTAGGAAGTTGGCTGCACACTCTTCGACTTTTTGACTTCTTTTTAAATTGCCAGCATCATCCACTTGAGATGGTGTTTGATTCATGCAATGGCGAAAAATGATGTAAAGTGAAAGGCATGGCATTCTCATACAATTTCATTTACTTCCGGAGGCCTATATAAATTAAACAAACTCTAAATAGTTTATATATTAAATATAATATACATCTCTTATGAAATAAGTGTAGAAGTGAAAATTTTCACCAGTAATACCTTGTATTGCTCTACATTTCCTACCACTTTGTTGCCTTGATTCTATTTCTTGTAGTACATGAAATTAACTACTACAAATTTAAGATTGGCATTAACATTCACATGACTATATTCCCGGTTTAGATTAGATTTACATAAGTATGAAGAAAGTATTCATATTTCGATCCCGATATCTCCCTTTTGCTCATTTCCATGCACACGCATCCATGCTAATATTGAGCTTTGACGAATCGGAGGATTGATATGCCCGATATAGTAAAATTACGGGCTCGATGTTTTGTAGTGGATGGCTCTTGTTGGGCGAAGAATTTGACCCGGGTGTGACAATAAATTAACCTTGGCATCGTGTCACCGTGAGAAGTTTGCCGGCTGACCCTCCATTAGAAGATTCTGCATTATAATCCCGAATCATCATGAAAATTCATGTTAATATGAAAAATAAAATAAAATAAGGAAGCTATGAATTTTACCGAAATTAGAAATGTATTTATTTGCTTAGGAGAATATGTATATATGAGAAAGAAAATAACTCTCGTAAGTTTTTTAAAAAAGCCTTATATTTTCTTGTAAAAATATAATCGATTTGACTAAAAAAAAATAACGGTTGACTAAAAAAAGACAACACAAGAGTTCAAATCTCGCAGTTGTAACGTAAACATTGAAACGAAAAATATATTTGTTAGCATTTACATGGTTGGCTGAAAAAAAATTGCCACTAATTGGAGAGGCTCTGTTCTGGTGACCATAAAATATATTGTATATTTGGTACGCCTGACTCTGAAATCTAGAAGTCTGTTACTTTACAGTGAAGTCAAATACTGATGGGTTGGAGACTCACAGAGACCGGTCAGCTCCTTACAAATATGGGACTGGACCGTCAGAATCTTAGAGTGCCTTGGGTTTAGAGCTCCCCCATCTCTTCGCTTCTCTCTCTCTCTTGGTCTCCCTCATCTCTCTCTTCCTCTGGGTCTATATTCTCTCTCTTGCCTCTCTCTCTCTCTCTCTGTGGCTTTAAAGGGATCACGGAGGAAGAAAGAAGAAAAAGAAGAAAGGAAAAAAAAAATTAGACCACTCTTCCATCTAGTACGTCTCCCTGTACGGTCGGCCAGCAATCCACAGTTATTTTTCTGCTTACTTGTTTTGACCAGTTTAAAATTTAGGGTTGTAGATTTATTATTTGGTTCAAAAAAATTTTGGTTCTCTGGTTGTTTTTTTTTTTTTTGTGGGTGTTTAGGTTGATGGGTTTGCTGTTGCTCATCATAAGAGTGGCAGGGTTAAATGGGATTGGATCTTATTGCACAGAAATTTAGGTTTTTTACAGTGGGGTCACGATTTATGGGCGACGTTCTTGTCTTCAATGTAATCTCTTGCGGAGTATTGCTCAGATTTTTCGATTTTTCTCTCCCAGCGGTTATTGAAACCACCCCTACAATTCCTTCACCGGCAATTTCACCCTCCCTTTCCTCCCATCAGCTCTACAAACTACTAAGCTAATTTTATGTTTTACACCCTCACTTAGCCAGTGATATCTGAATTCACATCTTTTTTTTTTTTCTTTCTTTCTTGAGGTTAAGAATTTATGCGCCTTTAAAGAAACGAGAGTTCAATCATTTGATGACGGCTTCCCATAAGTGCTCGATTGTCGATGGAGTTCCTCCTCTTCTTCTAACCTGAATTAGAAGATGGAGTCACACGTGACGTGTTCTTGAGCTTTAGAGGTAAAGACACCCACTAATTTCCTTAGATCACCTCTATACTCACGCAGCCGAATGGCATTTACAATAGCTTTCAGAGCCGCCAGGCTTTCCGGAAGAAGGATTCATAAAGGAAACTTCACTTCTTGAGTGAGATGTTAGTTTGTTGTTTCTCAAAAATTGTATGCTTTTCTGAATCATAAGGTGTGGCGGTGTTTGGAAGCGAATCACTAGAGTCTGACAAAGAATTTGACGTCCATTATTTACCCATATTCTACCATATTAGATCCATCGGATGTAAAGCAGTACAAGGGAGCTTTGGAAGCATTTCACCAGCCACTGAAAAATGTTGGAAGGAATAAGCCCAGGTCTGAGAGATGGAAGCCTTCATAAGCGACCAATATTCGGGATGGCATGAATGCAGAATGAGGGTAGCATTATAACTTCTTTTAGCTTTCGTTAATCATAGGTAGCATTCATTCATAGGTACTTAAATTTGAATCATCTTTTCTTTCTTGTTTTTATATAATTCAGGTAATCTCAATTTATCGAATTAGCTCATTTGCTAATAGACTATTAATTAATCTAGGCGGCCCAGGTAATATTTGGTGAGTGAATTTTAGTTTAAAATAAAATGTGAGTGAATTAGAAGTAACATTAATCCCTCTAGATATATATGAAATAAGATATCCTTTTTAAAATTTTTAAAATCTTAATCATTTTCATAATTAGTCTTTATTGTGTTTCATAATTTTTATTCACATTTTTTTTCAGAGTAATTTCCAATACACAACATTACATTATCATAAATCAAAATTGTAAAACATTTTCAGAAAGTTGCTGCTATTTTTAAAATTGAAAAAGAAAATGTAAATAAATCTAAGTCACACTTACAATTATATATTTTAAAAAAGTAAAAATCAAGTGGATTATTAATCTGTTCGAATGCTTGTTCTGCACACAAGATAGTCTCTGCATCTTTTATTTTATTTTTAGAATGACCGGCAGAGTTCATAGTGGAAGTGTCTTTATGGAGTTAAAATAAGTCTTTCAAGTCTTCTTTGCTATATTGTTACTAGGAATCTTATAAGAAACTCATGCAGCCTATAGTTTGAAGGGATCGAGTGCACAAATACTAAGATTTCGCGTGTTTGTTCGGCTTTGTGCTCTCGAACTTCTTGGTCCCATGAGTAAATATTTTTAATGTTTGTGTAACTATCTTAACTCATTCATTGTCCCCTCCCATTATAAAAAGTCATAAAGGACAAATGTCATTTGAATACCTTTAAACACTCCACATGTTAGGGTGTTTGTCCATAATAGGATGTGGCATGGGTGAAAGCTACGAATGCGCCTCCTTTAGATTATCTTAGGGACAAAAAGGTTCAATGACCAAAATAGGACCTGTAAAAGCCCTCAAGCATTTGTATTGCACACTTATCAGTATCGAATGTTTATTCTATATATATAAATTTTTTAGCATTTGCTTGATCTAATCTTCCTAGTTGGACTTTGCCAGCGGCTACTCATCACAGATTGGGATGGGTCCATGTGCCTTGATGGTAATTGTGGCTAAATATCTAAACTTGAAGCCTTAAAGTCTCTTTTGGGTCTAGTGGTGTCTTAAAAGTTTATTGCGTAAACTTCAGGCAGCCTTACCCCTCCTCGTGACGCCACTTTGGCTTGCGAAACGGTCTTCTTTCTTATGCCACGGTCTTGTTCCTTTCTTTCTTTGGGTTTTCTCAAAAAGCCCCAACATGGGTTGAGAAGAAAAAAATAGAATAACAGCATACAATGTTCTATTCTATTTCTTTTTCTAATTCTCTTGGATTTTCATAAACGGAAATAAGGGTTGAGGAAAACAAAATGACATTCCATATGGATTTGGATTAAAATTGGAAATTTTTAGGATGTAAATTAAAGGAAAATTTCAGGCTCATAATAGAAACGAATTGGGAATGAATTCCCTCTTAATTTCAAATCTCTCCAGTTAGAAAATTTTATGGAATAAAGAAAAATTAGGGTTTGAACCATGTAGACAAGGTCCCAAGTAGAAGTCAAACACATTCTGGAAATGAAAAAAAAAAGGTCTCAAAACAAAGACCCAGCTAAAATAAGAAAAAAGAAAAAACAAAAATGGAGAATAAAGGAACACTGGCCAAGAAGGTTTAGACCATTAGCCTTAGTATAGAATTGATTGGAATATTCACACATACATGAAATAATTATTTTAATGTTTGGATTGAATTTATTTAAATGCATATTTTACACCATCATACGAGGTTGTTTTATTACTTCAAAATAACCCCTGGATTACTCAGTGCGCCTTTGCTCTGTTTTTGCTCATGTGTTACTCTCTAACATACTTCATATGTAGTACGAATCTGAATTTGGAGTATATGAGGAAATCTCTTACGACATTTTCAAGAGATTGAATTATAAATGCTTGTTGTTGGAGAGAGAATTTGGTGAGGAATGCAGTTCTATTTAAGAAGAAATTGATTTCAAAATTGAAAATCAATCAGCCCAGTCACTGATGTAGAGGAATAATATGGTTGGGATTTGGGGTTGGTGGAGTGTAAAACCATATTTGCAGCTCTATATAATAAATTTACTCATAGGTTTGATTGTGTTAGCTTTCTGAAATGTTAAAGATTCACAAAGTTAAGGGCTACTAGTTTACAAAAGCAACTTCTTCGCGTCTCGCGGAAAGCCTTTATATAAACCATGGCTTAAGCCAGGAGCCCAGTAATACAAAATGCTCTCGATCTCGAAAGGCTCTTATTGTTTTTTGATGATGTGAGATGATTTGAAACTATGGAATATCTAATTGGGTACCTCATTGGTGGTATGGGAGAGGAAATTAGAAATTCTTCTCATAAGCTAAGAGATCGAAATTCTTTCATATGAAGTTGATGATAACGACGGGACACTGAGGAAAGGAGATCAAGCGAAATATTAACTGACATCTCAAATGTTTGACATCTATTTCGGCGAGATCTTCGGGGGTTCCATGGACTCATTTGATATTATGTATTGTGATGTTTGCGACGCAAGTTAAACTCTTTGTTTCTTAACGAACAGTGGTGGGAAGTGGTGCATAAATTGAAGAACAGCCTGTGTCGAATCGAGTTGCCAGAATGAAGAGTATGATGGTGTTTTAAATTCATTTGCGAGCCAATAGCCTGGGCATTTGCTTGCTTTTAAAGGAGAAGATAGAAACTTTGTTTCAAAAGTATTTGGATGGACGTTTGTGAGGATGTATCTTTGAGGTGGAGTTGACAGTTTCTAGAGTAGGGAAATGTCTCATCTTTTTCAAATAACAAGATATATACATAGTTTATCTAAGCCAGGTTGGGAAATTATGCCAGCCACTCCACAAGACCACACAACAAATGGAGTAGATTATTTTGAGATCAGATAGTATTTATCGGGTAAAAATTTATGGTGAAGAGGTGAGAATTCAGCTGAATTGCAAACACACTGCTGAAAGATCAAAATTTAAAAATTTATTATTTATAAAGAAATTATACATACTCATATACTCTTAGTTAAAGCGTCTACATATTTATAGTTCCCTTATTATTTGTTTTTTAAAGGGGATGGGCTGAAGTTATCTACGGGTTGCTCACATATATCAAAAAATGCTGGTTCCACGAAAAGAAAGTGTTTGGGTATAGAAGAAAATTCTTTACTAGATGAAACTTAGGTTTGCTCAAGTTAAGGTGGTGATCTTATGGAAAAGAGTGCCAACATCTCCAGAGGCTTTACAGATTTCCTTGCGGGCAACTAAGATATCTTCATCTTTGTGGGAAGGTTTGGATACTTTGCCCTTCAGACTTGACCAGAGAACCTTGTTGCAATCGACTTGAAGTGTAGTAATACTCACTTTAGGAAAAAGAAGAAAATTTAACCAGCTATTGGGATTTATTATTTTTATAATTTCCAATTCGAATTCAGAGTTTTGATTTTTTTTTTTTTTTGTTACACAACATCATGAAAAATTGAAGTTAGGTTGATCATGGCGTGACTCTATGACTCCTTGAATGCGAGTATCAAGTATGCCAAATTTGGAAGTTTGAATACTACGCAAGGTTGTACCTGGGATTTTGCAGTGCCCGATTCATCTGACCCAATTTTATTTGCACGATGAAATTTTTGAAGAAGACTTCTTTTTGGCAAGCGCGGAATCAAAATTGCACATCGGTATTGACATCTCTTGAATTTCTTAATGTTTTGAGATTATTTCAAAATTGCATAAGTGCTGATTATTTCACGAAAATAGACGCCAAGAGGCTTATGTGTGTCTTCGACGGGACCCGGTCGAGAACTCCAGCGCGTATGGATGTTTTGAATCTTCCAGATTTCTTGTTGGCCATACCAGTTGCTCCCAAGCTTTTGAGAATTTTCCAAAGATCGTGACGAAATGTGAAATTATTTAGTTTGGCTTACTAAAAACTCACAAAAACGTGGATATTTGGAATATACATTGAATATCTTGACTTATCACGATGCTCTACTACTTTGGCGAATTTTCTAAGATGAGGTGATGAAGAAATGTAAGGGGCTTAATTTGGTTTAGACTACTCTTAAAGAACTCCAGCTGACGTGGATGCCAGATCTGAAACTATCATTTGAGATTGTTTCAAATTTAGGAAATTTCAAGATCGCGAAATATGAAATGTAAAGGGCTTAAGATCCTTGTGCATACGGTCGCAATTACTTAGAGAAACCACAGGTGACTCTTAACACATAGAAGCACTGCCAGATTTTTCACCAAGGCCTAGATCTAAACGGGTTTGCAATCCCTCCCAGAAGGAAGCGATCCACAGTGGTTACTCGTTTTCCTCCTCATTGTTAATTTAATTTATTGCAACAACGTTAGCCTTGCCACCTACGGCGCTTCGTTCAACTCTCTTCGGTTGATGTACCTTTACATGAATCGACACCCCACAATGCTTGAAGAAATTCCGAGCTTCTGAGTCTAGCTATGGCGCCTTTAAAGGGTGAATTTAGCTATTCTGTCCTTGGAGCTGAGTGGATGTCGGGTTGCAGCGCCCGCCAAAATCGAGACGGAGTCTCCTTTGTGGAGCTCTGTGAATACGATTACACTTTCTTTGTCCCAAACGACAATCTGTCTAAATTAGAAACATTACTCTTAGGTACAATCAATACTCATAACCTTACTAACTAACATACAATAGTTAAGTTTAAATTTTACTCACCTTACAGCATATTAAATCTATTTTAATATGGTACATCGCCAAACCAAAACCCTGACAGGCTTTCTGCTTCTATAAGCGGGCCTCTGGGATGGTCTCGTCTTTAGTAAACTCCCACATTGCTGAAGGAATGATTCACTGACCCGGATGGGCTACTCGCTCGGTGGTGATCACCACAAATGGGCTCTCTCACCCCTAAGTTCATATCGATGCTTAAATAAACCGTGCATGAATGAAGTCCTACTTGAATGCATGACCACGACTGGGATGAGGTCCTCAGGCTCTCTCCCCTCGCTAGCCTTGTAAATTATTGTTTTGTTAATGGACAACCCTCAGTGTATGTGTCGATTGGGTAGCTCAGACGATTAATATACTTATTTGACGAAGAAACGCTGGACTACCTCGGAGTATGAATATCAATTTGGGCACTCAGAAAGCGATTGATATTTTTAATTGGGAGGCTACCCTCAAGATGTGATTAATATTTTTTTAGACAACCCTCCCAGGACCATTTTCTCTATAGACTGCATCTTTTCTCATAGTCTTGGATGTTCTAGGTTAACTAATAGGATACATGCACTCATCAGGCTCCATTCTAATTCTATGCTTGCAGCCTGAATGTATGACCATACAAGCCATATTCACAAAAATTATATACTAGTGATAATGTTTAAAATAATTTCACATTATTACTAAAATTAGCTGCCAGAGGGTGCAATAATCAGAGCGGCGAAATTCCACTTGAATCACTCGACCAAACACATATTCTCACAAAATTTATTTTTTTGATCACTGTTTCAGGAACAGTAAAACCCTCGGTCACTGTTCCTTTCAAAGCACAATTTATCAGTTTACTTGGTGAACCCGTATTTCTCGGCCGATCCGGGCCTCATACACATCACAACATAATTTAATGCATAAATCATGACACAAACAGCCCACACGTATTCACCTACACAAACTCGTGAACTGTAAAATGACCCAAAATTATAACAATTCGATCCCCAAGATTCGAATGATCAAACGCCCCCTCACCTACTCATTCAACTCAAGATCAACATGGGCTCTAAACAAAGACTAAACCCAAGTAGGAAACCCCACCTCAAGGAGCCTGAGAACCCCTAAATCCTGGCATTCACGAAGCCCTCTCCGCTGCAGAGCAAATTCTTCTGTCCCGAAGACCGCGACTATCGACCGCAAGAATATTTGGAAGTTGCACTCTCTCTCTCTAAAACCAAAATATCTAACCTCCTGTCAGATTTTTCCACCTCCCCCACGTTTTTCTCTTCCTTTTTCATATGTAGGAGATGACACTATTTGTGTTTTTGTCCTATTATCATTTAAAATTTAAAAAATGCCATATATGTCCTTCTTTTCCTAGTTTTCACATTCGGCACTATCTCGGCCTTCCATTTTCATCATTTCTCTACTCATGCCACTTATGGCACATGAGTACTTGTTACATGTGACTTCGTCATTTAAATTTGTTTTACCGCACTAACCGCGATGTTCGAACGTAACTCCGAACGCCTCTCAATTCAACGAAATTTTACGTATAAATATAGATTTAATGAAATGATTCTAACGGTGAAATCCATTTTGTCATCCAAAATCTAGAAAATAAATTATGGATTTTTAACCGAAATAACAATTTTGTAATCGAAATTACGATTTTGCCCTTATTCCATAAATTGGAATTTCTCGGGTCTTACACTAACAAGAATACAAGCACATGGTTGTCCGCGCCTCAAAACTTTATCATCATCTCATCCTCATCCAACAAAATATCCTCCGGGCTTTCTCTCTCCCCAACTCTTCGAATTATATGTCCGTGTGTGAATTATCTCACCTCTCAAATTCTAATTAAATTTTACACTTTTATTTGTATGAAAGGCCAACATGAGATTAATATTATTCTTTTTACATATATATATATATATATATATATATATATATATATATATATATATATATATATTTGTATATGCAGGATTTTAGATGCAATAAAGTAAGGTACACAGGCTTCTATAGAAAATATGTTGTTGTTCCACCCTCAAGAGGTAGGACTAGAATACCAAAGTGGGTAAAGGATAAGAGCATGGGATTTGAAGTAAGTATAGAGCTCCCAAACAAATGGTATAAAGATGACGCTTTCTTGGGATTTGCTTTATTCTTCAATTTTGTTCCTCTTGATGTTGATGATGAGACAATAAAGCATGATGTTGTTAACTGTCAATTAAGCATATCCCAGGGTGATCGATTTATATGGGTGGATAGCGTTTACATGGTTGTTAGTATCTACGGCGGTGATAAGGGCTTAGACATATTGGGGCTCTACTTTTCCTCAAATGTCATTCCGAATGAGTATCGATCCAAAAGATGGAAATACTTCAAGGCTTACATTAGGAGAGAGCATATAATAAAAAGTTGTGGGATACATCTGATATATGCCCAAGCTCAAAATAATCATAAGAAAATATCAAGAAATCGTGATAACCCAGCAGAAGATGAGTCACAGTCACACCACAAAAGATCAAGGCATCATGTCTTCTAATTTCCTACTCTCTCCCTCAGGGTATGCCTTCTCTCTCTCTCATACTTTTTTTTTCCTTCAATGTTTTAAAATTTATTCATTCTTAATTATAAATGTATTCAACATAATCCAAGTTTATCTTTTTCCTCTAATAATAAAAGGAATTTAATAAAATATACAAACATCACTTCCTTTTAATTACTTGAAAATGTCTACAAAGTTATTATACTTTATTATTAAATAAATTTCTATTTGTTGTAGGAAACTTATCAAAACATCTTTTAGTAAGGTTACTTTATAAAATATTTAAATTAAAAATAATTATTCAATTTAACAAAAAATTTAAAAGACAAACTTATATTTAGTTTGTTTCTTAAATCAAATTTAAAATATAAGGTAAATATCAATAAAGTGGGTTAAAGTTGGAGTATAGATAACGGTAAAAAAAAATGGTTTTCCATGTTTTGCATAGTATGTGGGGTATTGAACCTTTAGCATAAGGTAAATTTCAAGAAATGTGAAAATGCTTTATTCCATTTTAGAAATTAGAAGTTTCAAGCATAAAAGGCAAAATTGGAACGTACATACATGTCCATGGATCTAAATAATTGAATATCCCATCACTCAAAAGATAACTTAATATCTTATAACAGCCTTATGACAATTTCACTAAAAGAGTTACTTTAAGAGAAATTTTGAGGAATTACGAAAGTAGAAAAGATAAATTTAAATTATTCTAAGGGTGCTTTTATAATTTCACAAAATCGAATTCATACTAAAATGTAAGTGCTCACTATATCACTTACACTTATATTGTTAAAAATTTCTATAGTTTTTATAGTGTTGTTTAACATAAATTCAAATTTTTAACACTTTGGCAAGTGATTGAAAATGATAGAAAAGTATCTATTTGAGAAGTACCTTTAATATAAGTTTAATTTTGTGAAAATGTAAAAATGTCTCTTTAGTACGAATCCCATTTTTCCATTATTTTTTCAAATTGTCAGAAAAGGTTTTTTTTTTTTTTTACTTTTAGGGTGCGTTTGTTTATAGTTTTTGAATTTTTTTTTGTTTTAGAAAATAAAGAGAATAGGGAAAACACAGAGAACACAGTTGGTTCCTTTTTTTTTTTTTTGTTCCAAAAAAAAAACACAGAACACATAAAACACAAAATTAAGAGAACTATAATAGTTTTCAAAAAACATCAAAATGATATTCTCTATGTTTTTTCAAAAACATGAACCGAACAGTTACATATTATGTTGTGATACTATGTTCTTATAAAGATTGGAGCATAGGTGTCCCTCCACCCTTCACTTCTCACACACTTTCCTTGAAATCTCTCAAACTTTCTAAGCTCTTTCTCAAGTGTTGTTATATCAAACACAATTTTCTTGGAGAAATACTTTAATTTTCGAGTTGTAGTACTGCATCTTACGCAAAAGAAAATAAGATAGGTCTCATTACAATCCTGGAAGATAAAACGTCATATCCCACTGCATCATGCTTCCAAACCGGAGGGGCTCTTCTTAACCTCATCTCAAATTCCCTCCACTACTTGTCTGAAGACAATTTGAAGAAATTTAAAAAAAAGTAAAGAAAAATTAAAGAAAAAAGGCATTTATTATTACCGAGTGCTCTCCAATTAAAGGACATGCATGGACTCTAGAGTCAGTCTTGTACAGGCGAAAAGTCTTCAAAGAAGGGTTTATTTATTTATTATTAAGGGCATTCGGTGCTATCAAAGATACCACCAAGAAAGTCTAAGGAAGTTTCATGATCAAATTCCTTTATATATATATATATATGATGTGGTCAAGTTCAAAGTATATGAATCATCAGAAAGTCTTACTTACCACTGCCTGAAATATAGACGAGCTTTTCTTTCTTCTTCTTTCTGAAAATATTACTTATTAATTTATTCAATTTTTTGTTTTATTTATTTATTTATTTAGGAAGGGCTGTGGGAATTTTGATACCTTGGGGTGTGAATGATGGGTTTTGCTGGTCTTCAAGTGAGTCATCATTAGTTGATTTGTGAGGAACATTATATATTCTTTTCCGCTTTAAAGTATTTTGGTGAAAATTTGAGAATTATAATCAATGACATGTATCTCAATGATTAGAACTCTTTAATTAGTTATAATCGTGTTTAATTATTAAAAAAGTGAAAAAGTGAAGTAAAACTAAACCGACAAAGGAAAAAGGAAAAGTTCATAAGAATATATGTGTTGTGAAACTGAAAATGACTAAGGGCAACCGTAATTTTGTTCAATAGTACAGTTAAAACCTCGTAATTTTTCTAGATATCGACGATGAAACTAATTTCAATCGCTAAATCACATCAATTCCTCTTACGTTTTTCAAGACACGGGGTGTCGAAATACTTAGCATGATGCCACATGGCACCATGAGGTGGTGCCACATGGCACCATGGGAAATCAGCACATGGCATCCGGCCATGTGGTGGAGAGGGAGGCCACGAGGGCCATAAGAAAACTTAGCTCAAAAAGAGCCAAGTGTTGAGGATGAGAGAGGAGGAAGGTGGGAGAAAGAGCCGGCCGTTTCTCTCCATTGTTGTCGATGTTCCATCGGTCGGAACTCGGTAATCCAAGAATTAAAGTCATCTACGCAAACGAGAAAGACGTGGTGGTACCCAAAATCAAGGGGTTTTCATTTTGATCAGTTTAGGCTGCTCAGAGCTACAACTAACAGAGGTGTACACAGTGAGCTGAAATTTCGGGCAGATACAAAATTTCGAACGCTACTGCAGTGCGAAATGGTGTTTTGAGTGTGAAATTTTCGCACCACTATGCAGATGGTGCGAAATTTTGCAACCATGTCTTCTAGTTTTGCGCCTCCGACTTTTGACGGTCATAACTTCTTTGTTCGAACTCTGTTTTAGGTGTTCTTAGACTCTATGGAAAGGCCATTGAGTCTAGAATCCATCCATATTCTTGTGGAAGGAAATTGGTGTTCACAACCTTGCTAAAATTTGAATTGTTTCACCAAGGTCCAATTGTCAAGCCTTGTTGATGTGATGAGCTGCAAGCAATGGCCATTACATGAAAATGTCAGAAAGGCATATGAGCATGATATGCCATGCCCAGCTCTAGAAACAGGAAATGTATCATTTAAGTAGTGACTAAGGATCATGAATGGTCGGGTGGCTTAATCCCAACCATGTGGTCAAGTCCGAATTGTCAGGACTGCTTTTCAAACAACCAGACTAGGATTATGGCCTAAGCTTCACCTTAATGGTTAAGGTCTCGAGGATCGAGTGAGGCATCCTTCCTGCACAGGAAGGTTTTGTGCTACCGCATCCAAACCTAACAATTGATCGGACAACCAACCCAATACACAAGGGATGTTGTCTTCACACCTATTTCTGGTCGGGTTCAGTCCTGCTCAACTCGCTTGGCCTGGCCTCGGGCCTCATGTGTTTCATGAGGCTTGTTTCGGAGGCCTTTGTACATGATTGATTGAAATGGCATCTCTTGGTAACGAGGTGTCATATACCTCGACTATAATACGGAATACTACCATATTGGTCTCCAGATTGATGTCATAGTGAACATGGCCAACACATGTCATGTGGGTAAATGTCTTGTAGTAGCAACGATGTGCCATGGTTAGCCTAGGGATAGAGGTAAGCCATTAGTTGGCTAAGTAACGACATGGTTGTAATGTTAATACGTGTGTCTCATTGTATTAACCTTGGTTGATTGTATGGAAATTATAACCATGAGTTATAATTGTACATGATGCATGGATTGCATGAGTGATTCTATGTTAATATATGCTGTAGATATATCGATACGCCAGATGATATATGGACTTGTGTGCATTAAGACATGAGTGTCCATGGTACACGATGTATTGTACCTGCATTAGGATATCCGAGTAATCATCAGACGTAGGACATAATACATAGTGCAATGGCACACAGGTTCATTCTTCGTGATCATACGCCGCAACATCGGCGGTGGTCTACCTCGCACACGGCTGCTAGAACTGACGTATGCAAAGTTGTCAGAGATTGGTCTCTAGAATAAGACCAGCATTCACTACCAACCGGAATAGCTCGGGCTGGTAGTAGATGCTCCCACTGGACCAAGCCCCGTCCCGGTTCTGTCTGAGTTCCCACGAGGCGAAAGAAATTCCTAGGGAGAGATGATAGCCCTGTGAGCTGGACCCACCTAAAGGGCACCCAAGGGAGCATGGCGCTGACCCCATTAACGCCACCCGACAAGACTCCCGTGGTCACGAAGGGTGCGGGATTCCCATACCAATTTCTCCTAAGCCCATAAATTATCATTTCCTATTTTGGGGCTCCAAAATAATACTATATGACATTTAAGGTTCTTATACCCCACAAAGGTCATGTACCGCACATCCCCTGGACGGGTGTCACAAATCCTCCTCTCTTAGGAACATTTCATTCCCGAACGACAACTAACTCCAAAAGAAGCGAAAGCGAAAATACCTCATCCGAAAATACTGAGGGTACCGGACGGGTGCGATCTGAGTTTCCGCTCCCAAGTGGTTTCCTATTGAATGACTCCTCCACAAGACTTTCACCAAAGTGGGAATAGTCTTGTCATGTAAGGTAACTTGCTCGACTACCGGTGGATCTCAGACCGCCCTTCTTCAGATGTCAAATTCTCTCAGATTTCCACCGGTTGCTCACAAATACATGTGAAGGGTCCGTATGTACTATGGCATAGAAACATGGAAAACGCCATGAATGCGATCGGTCGAAGGGCAACCCAATCGATATGCCACCCTCCAATCCTCTCAACACCCCCAGATGGCCCAATATATCGTGGACTCAAATTTTCCACGCTTCCCAAATCTTAGTACACCCCTTCCATGTGGGAAATCCTCAAAATACCATGTCCCCTACCTCGAACTCTAGGTCCTGACGACGATTGTCGCAAGATAACTTTTCTCATTTGGCCTTGTGAAATTTTCATTCATCCCTTATAACTTTGATCTTATCACAAGTCACTCGACAATTTCCGCACCTACTAATTTTTCGCCTACCTCATCCCAAATTGCACTGAGTTCGACATTCGGGCCCATAAAGAGCTCTACAGGCCGTACCAATACTGGGCCCGATAATTGTCATTGTATGCGAACCCATCGGGTAGATGGGTGTCCCAGCCTCCTCTAAACTCCATAACACATGCCCCAAGTACATCCCTCAAAGTCCTAGATAGTCCTCTCGGGATCGGGCCATCCGTCTTCGTGGGATGAAAAGTCAGACCGAAATGCGCTTTAGTGCCGTGGGCATTCTCAGAACTAGGGCAAACCGTGGAGGTAAACCCGAATCTCTCATTCAAACTATCAAAACTGGAACCCCATGAAGTCGCACTATCTCACCTACATACAATTGGGCCAACTTTTCTGCAACTTCAACATTAACTCGCGTAGTACCGCGCACTTCATTAAACGATCAACTATAACCCATATTGTATCATGTTGCCTCTGAGTCCGTGGAAGACCTGTCACAAAATCCATAGTAATCTTTTCCCATTCCCATACTGGAATAGGGAGTAACTGTATCTTCCCCAAGCAGCTCGATGCTCGCTTCCACCCGGGCCGATTGTGTTAGCAAACTGAAACTTAAACTCGCACTCTTTCTTCATCCCATTCCACCGCAATGTTCTTTCAAAGTCCCGTACATCTTGGTACTACTCGCTATAGCATACGCAGATGAGTTGTGTGTTTCTTCCATAATGTCTCTCTTCGCCGCCATACTGCACACACATTCTCCGTCCTTTCACCATCATGCCATCATCTCTAATTCTCCTGAAACTCCACATTCTTCCCTTTTTCTTATCTCTTCCTTGCTTAATCATTTGTGGATCTTGCGACCGCCCGCTAGAATCCGATCCACTAGAAGCTATCTGCTCATGAAACGTGGCCAATAAGGTTCCCCGAACTCAACTCAATATCACCCCTAAAGCTCACAGTCTTACCAAGAGTGGAAGATAACCCGATCTCATGTGGACAGTACTCTCTCGTCGCTACTCAAGGCATCACATTTACATTGGCTTTTCCCGGATGGTACCAAGTAGTACGGGGCCAGAACCTTAATCAACTCGAGAAACACTTTCGCCTTAGGCTTAACTCGCTTAAAGTGAAAATATATTAAGACTTTATGATCCTGTAAAGATCCTGCCAAGGAACACCATATAAGTAATGTCTCCATATTTTTAGTGCAAACACGACTGCTGCTAGCTCTAAGTCGTGTGTAGGGGAATTCTCCCTATGCTTTTAGTCATTTCAGAGGCATATACAATCAAATTCTACTGGCTTTGCATCAAAACAGAACTGGGCCTTGCCTGAAGCATCACTACAAACCACAATCCATCTTTCCCATCGAGCAAAGCTAAACTCAGGGTCAAGCACTCTTATCTTTCAACTCCTCAAAACTCTGTTGACAGGCATATACCCAATCATACTTAACATCTTTTCTTGTCACTGGCGCGGGGTCGCTATCCTTGAGAACCCTCAACAAACTTCCTCATCCTCGCTATACCAAGGAAAACTCCTTATCTCTCGTACTCGTAGGAGGCTTCCACCAAGAGAGATAGTCGACCTCCGCGGGATCCACCGAGATCCCCCGCAGTAAACTATGTCCTAAAAGGCAACACCGCCAGAGCCAAAACGGACACTTACTGAGTTTAGCATATAACCGATGTTCCCGCAATGTTTGCAAAATTATCCTCAAGTGCTCTGCATGTTCTTCTTCACTGTCTGAATAGATCAGTATATGGTCAATAAACACGATAACAAACTGATCTAAGTAAGGCCGGAAAATCCCGGCTCACTAGATCCATAAAGCGGGCTAGCATTCGTAAGTCCAAATAGCATGACTAAAAACCTAAAATACCAGACCGCGGTTCTGAATGTTGTCTCGGGAACATCCTATCATGAAGTCTCAACTTATCCACCCACTTCCACTCAAATCAAGGCTCGCAGTGACAACATCTTTGCAAGCCTTACATCAAGCCATTGGGCATCCTTAAAGTGAAAAACCCATAATGCCCTTCACCTTAGCAAAAATTACATTAATATCTTAATCAATTCTTCTTCTTAAAACATTAATTCTAACACATTCCATTAGGCATGTAATCACTTCCAATGGAAACTCAACTTTTCCATACTTCCAAGGTGGTCAAACTTACATGTCACATTCATAATTATTTCTTCAATTTCTTCCATTTTCTTTCAACAATTTATATTTGATAATTCATCCAATGTCATTGATCACTTAAACTAAATCAAACCAATGCATTTTAATTAAACCCTTTCAGCTCTAACCTCTCATCTCATTTTCTATTCAACTTTAATTCCATTAATTCCATTAATTCCTTCAAGCATTTCAAGTAATGCTACAAATCAATTAAACCAATCAAACAACATCACTTTCATTAACATCCAAGGTTGACCTAAATTGACAATCCTTATAATCTCATTCTTTCTTTTCAATTTCTTAGCAAAATCAACCTAGAATCATGTCAATTTAATAGCTAAAGCCTTAATATAACTCAATTGAAGGTTGTGATAAATAATCCATAAACCCTAATTGCTTACCTGAACCCCTCCCCGAATAATCCATAAACCCCAATCGCATCGGAACCTCTCGAACTCCATGTTGACCCACTGCTTCACCCTCGACCAAGGTGAGCCCGGGATTTCAAACCCATGCTCCTCTCATTCCTAATCGCGCCTCTACTTCACCGGGCCGCATCGCTGTGGGTCAAGCCGACGCCATCAGGTCCAAATTCCCGGACTAAAACCCACAAGAACCTCTCTTCAAGCCATGATATGGACCTTTTGGTTTTTCTTTCCATTTTATCTTTATCATTGATCTGAACTTTTTCAAGTAATACACATGACTAACTTCTTGATACATGACTTGTGGCATTTCTCTTAGAATAAGGACCTCATATCCTACAATTGATTGTGCAAGATTATGTATAAGATCATGCATTTTATATGTTAATATATCATTAGAAATCGCTTTCTTCAACTTTTCAACAATCATCTTGACGCTGACTTAAAATATCGATCTCCCATGTCCCTAATTGCTCATCCCCGTTTGGAACTCAGAACATTATTACTTCCATGTCGGGCAAGAATGCATTTTAATTCCGACGAATAGACTCCCATTTGGACGTAGTCTGGATTTACATTACATTGTTCCTCCTAAGGTGTTGATGATGCACCTGCCACACATGCCTACAATTTCTTTCCAACTTATGATTCTTTCACTCACACTATTCTCCTATCCTCCAAATGTAATCTTTGAAATTAAAGTCCAAGACCTCGCTCTAGACCTTCCAACTCACAAAAAAGATCTAGTATTATTTCTATAAATGAAACCCAGATTTCTGGTGGTGGTACTAATGCCTCGTGAGCTTCCCCGGTGGCGGTCACCTCTGGTCGACGCGACTTTTCTCAGAATTAAAAATTTAATATGTCATGTATCGCATATATGATTTTAAATCACATAAATAATTTATGTAATTTTAACAAAGACAAAACAATCATATGAATATAAAATTTCTCAAATCTTTATAACATTTTCAAAACCGTGGCCTGAGAAACACGTTGAAGGATCCCGACCGATAACCTCATGAACCCGACCTCCCCGACACCCAATGGATATAGAAACTTTTTCTCAAAACTATCAAATAAAATCCATGGAGCTTAAACCTCAATCCCCACATACTTAGAAAATAATGCTGCTTATATGGCAAATTCTTTCTTTTCTTTTTTTCAAACACTTAGATTTTTTCGTAAAAATCGGCCGTAGTTTCCTCCTGTTTTTCTGACTTTCCACTTTACAAATACCGCATAAGCATTTAAAAACACTTCTAATCTTCAAATTTTCCAACTCCGTTTTAGGACTCCTCGCCCACAACTCAATCAACACAATATTTATACCATATACATTTATTCCTTTTCAATCATCAAAACATTCAAAACTTCTTCAATTCCATGTACGCTTTATAAAAGATCGGGCTTCGAGCCGGACTTTAAGCCACCTCACCTAAGTAGTTCTTTCAAAATATATCCATATGCATATATACATGACAAACCATTTGACATATAAAATATGCAAACTATTTACTACAATGCAGTCACATGTCGCCTCTCGATGGCTCGACCAATCGTGCAGATGGGTACTCTACCGGCGCATCCTGCCTTGGTCCTCGAAAATGTTTTTGGAAACATATGAAAAGAATGAGCCGCTAAAAGAGCCCAAGTGAGTGTACATTTTCATTAAGATAACATTTCTAGTATATATCAAAATAATACATACTTATAATTAAAAACTGACTTATGCCTTAAACATTTATGCCTTAAACTTTCTTTCTCTTTCCGATAATAAATACTTATACATTAAAATCCATTTGTGCCTTAAACATTTATGCCTCAAATCTTTCTTTCTTTCTTTCTTCTTTCTCTCTTCACTAACCCAGTAATAAACACACCGAACAAGGCCTCTGCACTGACGCTGTATGACAAATACATTCCGCCATAACTAATTACGCAGAAACTCACGCTTGCATAGGGTTCAACCATAGCACCTTATCACGTGTAAGGATATTACTCTAGACACCTAATTCTCCCGCTTAGTAACCTATAACTTTACTCCTCTAAATCCTTACATCGCTATGCATTCTCGTCGATATCAACATAAATAAATTATGGAGTTAGGTAACCATCGTTAAAACATTTATCAAAATACATTTATAATCCATAAATCTTTACTTTATCATGAAAACTCATATATATATATATGCAAATATACATATGCATTCTTTACACATTTTTAAACTTTCATAATACTTTAATATATGCATACATATATAATTTAGTATAAATATATATTGATGGGAGAAAAATATTCTCATATGTCTTAACATTTACACAAACATTTCCATTAAACTTTCAATTTATTAAACCATTCACTTTGGGAACTCAATTTTCTAAAATATCATTTTCACTTCTCACTACCACCGCCTCAATCCTTCGCTTTGCTTCCCGTCGACCTCAAGTTTCCGTCCGATAATCTTTTTTCTTCACCTTTTTCAAGAAAAAACTTTTCACAACTATACATTAATCATAACTTCCATTTTAATCCACCATACACAGTCTATGTAAAGCCAAATGAACAATTTACCTTGCTACCAAACCCATTCATATTTTGGCCAACCTTTTTCCAACAATACTCTATAGACTTTTGACCCCAAAAATTATTCAAACGGTCTTCCAAATTTATGAAACCTCCAGATCAGTCCTTTACATATCCAATGACATCTCTTAAATTTTCAATTTAAAATTCTCTCTAAAGCCCTCAACCACATAACACAATCTGCACAACAGATGACTCAGTTTGGCAGAACAGAATCTGCACATAGCTTCACTTTGAAACATTTTCTGGGCACTTTGGGATTAAAATTTGCTTTAACTTCCTTCAGATAAATTTTTTCCCTAGAAGTATATTTTAACCAGCAACTTGAATCACTCAAATCGGAGCAGAAATGAGCAAGTTATGGTCAAAATACGACAAATGGTCGAAACAGGAAAACAAAGCATTTCCTGTACCGAGAACCAGACAGTGGCTTACACATGGCCCTACTTTGAGTGAATTTTTAGGCCAATTATAATCAGAATTTGACGATGACTATTTCTATATGAATGATTCTCCTTGAAGTCTATTTTACTCAGCAACTTGAATCACTCAAATCGGATAAGAAATGAGAAAGTTATGGTCAAAATACAAAAACTGGTCGAAACAGGAAAACAGAGTATTTCCTGTACCGAGCAGTCCCTTTGAATTACTTCGTGATTTGCTTTTGCCACTTTGCTACCTTCAATTACTTCATATAACATCTATAATTCATAACACCTCAAGAAATATCATGGAATGCATCTAAAACCAACTCCACAACACTTAAATTGGTGCTATGGAACCTCAAACCCTCAAAACCCTTGGTGAAAACCAAGAACTCAACCTAGTCACCAATTCTTTTAAACCATGCTTTGATGATTCCATGCTTCCTTTACACCTCAATTGGGGAAAACTCTTTATAATCCTAACAAACATCTAGGGTTTGTGGTGATCTCTTCCAAAACCCTAGACCAAGTGACAATGTACCCTCCATAGAAATTGACCCCAAAAGCCCTAGACATCCTTAAAAGACATTTGGATTCAAAGACAAAAACATACCTTAATCTTGAACTTTTCCCTCCTCCTTCTTCTTCCTTCTCTTCCTCTTGGCTCCTCTCCTCCTTCTCCCCTCCAAAACCGTGAAGCCTAGCTCCTTGGAGACCAAATCGGAGTTTGGCTCTTATTTTCCCATTTTTATTATTTAACATTTCCTTTAATTACCACAGCTCTCAACTCTTTTTAATATATTGAAACTTAACTTTTGAAATTCTCTATTTGGCCCATCTCTAATTTGATTTTCAAAATTTCATATCCTTTTAAGTTTAATGACCATTATACCCTTATGCTCATACCACCCTCTCCGGTTTCCATAAATTATAATTTCCTATTTTAGTCTCCAAAATACTACTATATGACATTTAGTGCTCTTATACCCCCTACAGTGTCATGTACTGTACACTCTCTCGGGATGGGGTGTCACAACAATTGCATTGCATTGATACACGATCATCACATGATATGGGTGTGGGTGCATGGCATGGTATCAACACTATATTTGGTGTTTGGTGGTGGGCTCAGGAACGTTGGACGATGTTCGACGGATAACCCATGGTTGCATTTCATTGCATGAAATTGAAAACGAAACATGATGTGTGTGGGTGGAGTAAGAAGGGGGCCGTTAATCCCCTCAAGTGAAAAGCATGGAACATGGGTTAGACAGTTAAGCCCGAAAAATGTCTTTAGGTGTAAGAGACCAGCGGTGAAATACCAAAAGTTATGACGTCCAAATAAAGCACACGGCTCTTGATAAAACAAAATATTTGTTTTAGAAAAAGGGTCATTGGATGAAAACGCAATGATTGCTTTGTTTTCACATTTGGAATTGCATAAGTGAGTCAAGTCGGTGAGTGACTCGGGATACATTACTCAGTGACATCTTGAGTAATAAAGCTGGTGAGGGCTTGGTACATGGGTCATGGTGAGTCTAGTCTCATTCATGGCATGTAGACATTCAGGTAGACATGTGTGTGTTTGTACTTGGATGTGTGTTATGTGTGCAACCATTGCATGTGCACTTAGGTGGGGAGTAACCCTTGTAGGAGATTATCATTACTGGCTTTGCTCACCCCGTCGTGGACCCCCATTCGTGCACAGTCCAAGGTAGTAGTCGACCAAGACATGGGATGAGAGCCATATGCGGCCTTGTTTTGGTTTTTATTTTTGATGTAGCTCATGTGGAGCAAAACATTATGTGTACATGATTTTGTAAGGGCCAGGATCAAATGGACGTCGATAAATAGTCTATCATATATTTTTGTATATTTGTAAATTAAATATGCAGGAATGGGTCTCGATATACGAGACATATGAGTGTGATATCGGGACACCCGATATCCACATGTTTCCGCAGGTTGACGGGTGGTCAACGGACACCCCGGGATTGGGACGTCACATGTGTTGAGAATTAGTTCTCGGATAGTGGATATTTTTTCCTTTTTAGATTATTCTTTAATTTCCTTATTTTAGTCTAATATTGTTTTTATTTAGTTCTTTTTTTTTTATCAAAAGTTGTATCCGTGGTCCTACACTTTTCGATATTTTTTGACGTTTGGATCCATTTCTCTCTATAATTGTTTCTCTTTGCAATTTGGTATTTCGTTCCCAATATGGTATTTTGTGTTTTCAGCATTTGGATCTCTGCAATCTGATATTTCGTTTGCAATATGGTATTTTGTGTTTTCGACATTTTGATTTGTTTCTTCTCTCTACAATTTTTTTTCTCTCTGCAATTTGATATTTCGTTCCCAATATGGTATTTTGTGTTTTTGGTGCTTGGATTCGTTTCTTTCTACAACTGCTTATCTCTTATGCACATGGTATTTGTCTCAGACCGGGCATTTCAGGGTTTTCGGCATTTATACTTCTCCCAAAAGAATATCTATAATTAATTTTTTTTTTAAAAAACCCTAAACTAATAACAAGATAACTCCAATGATCCAATTATGAATAAATTAGGTATTGTAATATTTTCAAATAGAAATAAAAGAGGTGCGAGTAAACATATTAACAATGATGAGGTACACATTTTTGCTATGTTACTAATATTTGTACTTCTTTTGTTATTATGTTCAAGCCTAATTAAGGAAAAGTTGTCGGGCCTAAAACAAGCAAAAAAATGATGCTTCAATTTTTAAAAAATATTTTAGAATTCTTCCTAAATCTATAATATTTTGTCAATATCGGTTGAAGGTGTGTTTTTTCATATCAATTAGGATGATAAAGATAAGCCTTTTTTTTTTGTAAGTGAGTATGAATTTTTTTCAAACTCACGATATGTTCAGGATTGTTCATCTAACTCGGTAAATTTATAATTTTCATTACCATGTTGAAGTATTTTATACTCATGAATACTCAAATTTGGTATTTTCTTTATCCTTCTTTCAATCCTTTGCCCGTTGAGCTAATTAGTCTTATTAATTAATGACCTGCCTTGTCTTGAACTATCCTCCTTTAACCTTTTAAATGGGAGACCGACTTTATCATTTGACTAATTAAAGAAATAAGTCTTCAATAATGGTAGATTACCAATTATTCTAGAATAAAGTTAAAAAAAAATTAACGTTGGTGCTATAAAGTAAAAAGATAACCTCAAAAAAAAAAAAAAAAACAAAAAACAAAGTTACTTTTGAATTATTTGTTGGTGTCTCCTTTTTTTTACTATTGTTTTACTTAAGGTTTTCTTCGATAAAGTGGCAAATTCACCAGATCTCTCATTGCAATTTGTTTTTTTGTTTTTTTTTTGTTTTTCTTGTTGTTTCTTCGTTTGGATGTGGTGTATGGTTGCATCGTCATAGTACGATAATTCGCTTTTATTGATTTTTGTGGTATTTTAGCGTTTTGCTCGTGTGTGATGATTCTACAGACAGTACATCTCTCAATCCACTAGTATTGTCTAATTGTCCTTCAGTATGCTTGAGTACTAGAATCTTAGGCATTCTTGTCATTATAGATTGTGTAGGCCCTGAGCCATTATATGCTATTAACTCGGATGTTGCTTCGTCCTTTTAACGTTTTTAGCAATTCTGATCCTAGGATTTGTAATGATTATCAAATCAATAAAAATTTCTTCTTCAAAGAAAAAGAGTGTAAATTAACCCTTAAATCGCAAAAGCTATAAATGCTGGTTGTAATAGTAGAATGTAGAAAGGTAAAGGAAAACTTTAGAGTGGGGAGCGTTTCCTAAAGGAGATCTCTATCTTTAAAGATGATGGGGCCCACATTTTAGAGATCCAACTCTAAAAAACAATCTCTATTTTCAACTTCAAATCATTATTCATTATTCAAACATTCATTTTTTGTATACATGAGATACTTTTATTTTTGTTTAAATATAAATATAAAATTATATTAAATAAATAAAAATTAGTTTAAAAACTTTAAAAAAAATTTTAAACTAATAAATTATATTATAAAGCATAATACTACATTAGAAAACAAAACAACACAAAAAAAGCTACATAATGAAATTATATTAAAATTATAACCAAATGATAAAAACAAAATGAAAAACTAATACGGTTTCCACCTTCATATTCGTTAAAATTACTAAAATGGCTATCATTAAACCACTTGATTCACTTCTTCGGGATTTGCTAGTCATTTTTCCAATAATCTCAACTTCTTTTCACCTTGAAATACTCACGCTTAGGTGGATCGGAAATGAAATCAAGATTTTTCTCCATAATTTATTTTTCTTGTTTTTCATGTTCCAACTCATACTTGCTACGCTCATTTTCAACATGTGGTTTCATCAATTGGTAGCGTTTGTTCGAGCCTTTCTAAATGCATTTCATGAAACGCTCAACTCATATACTTCAATTTTTTTATATCTCAACAATTTCATTATTTCCTCATCCATCTTGGTTTGGAGATGAATCTTCTCCTCTTTAAAAATAAAAATATGTTATAAAATTATTAAATAATTATATTATTATTATAATAATAAAATAATGAAAGAATTGTAAGATAATAATAAATAATAGATGAGTAGAAATAGAGATGTGGAGAGTGACTATTCATATCTCTATCTTTAGAGATGGAAATAGAAATCTTTTAGAGCTTGATTTTTAAAACAAAAATTTAAGTATATAAAGATAGAGTGAAATATATATAGAGAGATGTTTCGGAGATGCTCTTAATAATGATTGAGGTGGTGGGGGTATTGGCACCATAAATCAAAGGCTGAATTGGGTATAGCTAATGAGGAATAAAAGACGTTCTGATTACCAATAATGTCGAAGAAGGGAGAGTTTTGGGTGTATGTTGAAATTACAAAAATGAATAAAAGTCAACAAAAAAACATGACTGGTCAAATTATATATAACTAATTTTTGAGGGCTTGAGATACAGGCTTTCTCCAATCCATCAATGGGGGAATTTTAAATTTTGGCTTTGCATTTTCCAAGTGGGTGGGGCCTTTTGTCTTTTACATCATATTACACTCTGTCACCTATTATTTTGTCAACTTTCCCCACACACTCTCTTTTCAAAAATAGCCTCCTTTCACTCCTACCACCCTTAAAAAAAATATAGGTTTGGTATAATATTTTTCAATAATAAAAATATGAAAAATGTTGTTAAAGAGAAAATATTATGCTTTTAAATAATGTTTTATTCTTGTTGTTAGATACAACAATTATATAACATGTAAAATGATTAAATATGAAATGTTAAAAGAAAATTTATTTTTTTCAAAAAATATTTAAAATAGTAAAAACGCAGTAAACTTAAAAAAAATTTTCAATTTATTAATAGATTTTTGTTGTGTAAAACAGTTTCCAAAATATGTTTTTAAAAATAATTATCAAATAGAAACTAATAAAGTATTCTTGTATCTCTTCATCATGATCATTCTCATCAAATTGTTTTTTCCTAAAAACACGTATGTTTGTCGGGAGGCATTGACTCCTATTTTCATATCAAAATGCAAGACTTTTGGCAATATTCGCCGGATTCAAACCCTTCATTTCTATATTTTTCAAAAAATAACATTACACCTTTCAATTCTTTTGTTGCAGTGTCAATGCACATACATCTAGATTGCAATTCCTTTATTTTTTTACTTTTGTTCTTTGGAAAGTATATAACTCGAATTTAATGAAATTTATTTAATCTTAGATTAGAATTAATAGGAAATATTATTTATTTAAATTAGATTAGATTTAATACTAAAATATTAATATTTTTATTAATATTATGTACCCATAAATTTTTTTATGAACTCCAATAATTATTTTGGGTGTATGTCGAATTTGTTATCAAGTATTTTTTTTTTGGGTATAAAGGCACCCCAGATGTTTATCATTATAACTTACCATGTTCATCCTATAAAAAAAAAAGTCACAATTAAACTATAAATTCTTATACGTGTGAGGTATTGAAGGGACCCAACCCGGGTTTCCTTTTCCTAATCCCTGGGACCCCTCCAAGACTCCTACTGGGATTTAGAAAAAACCTTTCATTTATTTTAAACCTTTTTAAAAGTGAATCCGTGGAGCGAACTCATTTATAAAGTTACATTTTCCATTAAATTCTTATGAAACATGGTGGGACAAATTTTTTTTTTTTTTAAACATTAAACCCTTTATAGAAAATTAGGCAGAGTTTCCTCTGTTTTTCGAATATGTCCCAATTTACAACACCTGTAATAAAACAATTTAATTTACTCCACATCCAACAATGGGACATCAAGTCCACCACAACCAATTTCAAATCAAACTTTAAAATCATTTTCTGAACACTATAGATATATAAACAATCTTTAAAACTTTATATACATTACAAAAATAAAGGTGCACAAGTAGTTATTTACAACAAACTATACATTGTCAAAAAAAGGTGGTCAGCCATGTGAGGCGAGTGTCACCGACCTGCAGGGATGCCTCAACCCATCGCTAGTCTCCGCCTGAAAACATTTATAAACATTTGGAAAAAATGGTGAGCCAAAGGAGCCCAGTGAGAGTATAGTTCATAGGAAAATAATGTCGCATATAGTTCAAATACTAAGCGTGAAACAATTGTAGAGATCTCATTTCCATAAACATTTACTTTGCATTCTTTTCCCTTTCTATTCAAATACAACGTGTAAAACAATTGTATAGAGACCTCTGGTTTCATAAACATTTACTTTACTTTCTTTTCCTTATAGTTCAAATACAATGGAAAAACAATTGTATCAACATATATTTTCAATATACTTTCTTTCCTTTTAACTCACATATCCACTGGAACCCGTGATACCGCAACTGCGGTCCATGAAAGAACCTCCGAGAAAACAGTCTTACGATCACCGATGGCCCAAAAAGGAACCTCCGAAAAATCGTGCCATACCGTTAACCACCGTTGGCCCATAAAAGAACCTACGAGGAAACAATCTTACGATCACCGATGGCCCAAAAAGGAACCTCCAATAAATCGTGCATTTCTTTTAAATACCATTGCACTATGGAATAAATCACACAGCGCTGGGTAAATTTTTCGTATTTCCTTTACGTGTATGGCAATATGCATCACTTTCCCTTCCTCTATAAAAACCGCAACCCTTTCCCATGTACTCATGCACGCGTAAAGTACTTTAGTCACTCTTCCTTTAAACTTTATCTTGTAACATAGGTAACCATGGATTCAAACATTTTCATATAAACATGTATATATAAAATATACATTCATAAACATTTCATTTCATATGGAAACCATAAATCATGCTTTATAAAACTATGGAAACCATAATCATTTCATATTTTCTCAACATAATTTAAAGTCAAGAAAACCACATTTCTTTTTTTCATTTGAACATTTATAGTGCATAGATAAGGAAAACATACATTGGTAAACACAGGTATATATATATATATATATATATATATATATATATATATATATATATATATATATTCATAAACATTTACATTTTCCCTCACCTTTTGTTATTTAAGCCTTTTTCCTCCTTAAAAACTTTCCCACCTCCACCTCGCCCTAATCACTCTCTCTCCGCAAGTCACATTATCCATAAAATCCATTAACATCCATACCTTAATCTTGTTCAATTAAACCATTAACTATACTATACTTCAGTTGAACCCATTTAATCACTTCCAATTGATTAAAATCAATTGAACTCAACCCTTTGTTCTCAAGGATTTTCTTATACTAACTCATGGTACCATTACCCCATACAATAGCCCACAACTTGCCATGAAATGGTCAGTTAAACCCGCTTATTCATATCGACCCAACCAAGCAACCTCGACACTTGGTACCACTCATAAATTTTTCAAATGCCGTTTTGTTCATCTACTGTCTTCACAGGAATATGAAAGAATCTTGAATCTGGGGATTTCCATAGAGTCCAAGAACACCCAAAACGGGAGTTTGGATCGACAGTTATGGCCTTCCAAATTGGAGCCATGACCATTGTGTCCCCGGGAATTAGTGTGTCGGTGCACTTTGAATGGAATTTCTCAGTCCCAATGGGTCGAATTTGGATTGCCCGCTTCAATGAGGATTGTTCTCCATCAGTCTAGCTTACTTAGCAATTTGAATCACTCACCTGGATGAGTGATGGCCAAGTTAAAATAAATACGCCATGGAGTCGTAAAATAGAAATTAAAAACTCCAATATAACTCCACTTTGAATGCATTTTTGAGTCCAAATGGGTCGGAATTTGGATTGACCCATTTCATTGCTGTGGATTGCTCCTTTATCACGTCTAGTTTACTTAGCAATCTTGAATTCAATTGAGGGAGTGATGGCTAAGTTATGGGCTAAAAATACAAGATCATCGTAGAAACCGACAAAGATCTCCCTTGATACAAACTATGTCCTTCGACCAAATTAACACTGAGTAAGAAAACCCTACCTCAACTGTGATTTGTGACACAACCTTTTTCTCGATTCCGTGGAAAACCTAAACCCGGGGACCCTGGCGGCATCTAGATTTTGGTACCCACTGCCAGACCTCGGCTACAGATCAACTTTAATTCTCGAACTGCCGAGTTCCGACCGATGAAATCCCGTGAATCGAAGAGAGAAGCTTGGCTTTCTCTCTCTCTCTCTCTCTCTCTCTACTGCCGATAAGAGCAAATGAGAGCTTTTAGATTTTTAGGCTATTTATATAGCGCAGATATGTGGCCCACGCCACGCCATTACGTCACGCTCTTCGGTCCGTTTTTCATCCCAAAATAATTTATTTCGTCTCGATTTCGCCCATTTATCTTAAATTAAATTCTTAAATATTCGATATTTTTCGCGATTTTTTAAAAATCTCGCTGGGTCTACTCTATACTCGTCGCCTCAAATTCTCGTGGAAAATTCAACTGCCTCTTTTAATTCAATCAAATTGACCAGGAATCACATTTCGCGAGATGAATTAACTGAAGTCCGTTTCATCATCCGAGATTCGGGAAAAATTTCATATTTTTCTATGGCAATTACCGCTTTGCCATTTTTTAAAAATCGCATTTTCACCCCGAACATAATTTCGTTTAATCTATTTCAAATTTCTTGCACTAATACATTCTTATTAACATTTTTTCTAGGGCTTGTTTTTTGAAATTACTATTCATTTGACTCCAAGTCGCAAATAAATACCTAACTCCGATCTAAACGAAATTTACTATCCAATTAAATCAGAATCTGTGGTCTTACACCATTCCTCCTTATAAAATAAATTCGCCCTCGAATTTAAATATCATACCCGACTAAACAAAGTGATACTAGCCAGATCCGATCTTTCACGCTCTAATGCCAGCTCCTCTTTGTCGCGGATTCATCCACAAGACCTTCACAAAAGGAATTCACTTAATCAAGAACCCGATCCTTTCGATCAACAATCTGAATCGGTCTTTCTTCATAAGTCAAGTCTTCTTTCAATTCAACCAATTGATCTCGTAACACATGTGAAGGATCTGTTATATACTTTCGAAGCATAGAAACATGAAAATCATGTATTCTTGCTAATTCAGGTGGCAACCTCAACCGATACACTACCTCCCCAATTCTTTCCACAATCTCATAAGGTCCCATATAGTGGGGACTTAACTTCCCTTTCTTTCGACCGCAAATACCCTTTCATAATGATATCCTCGGGGAATGCTCGATCCCCTGAATTAAATTCCGCATCTCCTTGGTTATCGCATAACTTTTATGTCGATCTCAGGTTATCTTTAATCTATCCCCGATAACCTTAACATTATCCGTCAGGACCCCGAACAATTTCTGCCTAATAATTTTTCTCACCTACCTCATCCCAACATACAGTCCTACACTTCCTTCCATATATACCAAGGCTTCATTTCAATGCTTGATTGATAACTATTGCTGCATGCAAAATCCATTAATGGTAGATGTCTATCCCAACTCCTTAAACCCCAACACACAAGCCCGGAAAGCATATCTTCCATCGTCTATATGGTTCTTTCATTGGCCATCCGTCTCGAGGGACGGAAAGTCAGATCGAAATGTAACCTAGTACCCAGAGTTTCGCCGCCAGAATCTGAAGTAAACCGTGGATCTCCTCGTCCGACACTATCGATAATGCGCTGCACCGTGAAGTCGCACACCTTTTACATACAACTCCGCCAACTTCTCAATTGAGTCACTATTTTTCATAGGTAGGAAATGGGCTGATTTCTTCAATCTATCAACAACCACCCATATCGCGTCATAACCACTCTGGCAACGCAGTAGTCCTACCACAAAATCCATTGTGATTTTCTCCCATTTCCACTAAGGGATTCTGGCAGACCGTAAGAGCCCCCAAGTAGTCTTGATGCTCAGAGATTGACTTCAAGCCGACAAATGAGACACCTGGAGACAAACTCTACAACATCTTCATACCCCCTCCACCAATAGTGTTCCCCTGTGGTATGATGCGCTTTTAGTGCTTCCCTGATGCATCGCATATGTATATGGAGCCTCTTTCATAATCTCTCTTTCTTTAATTCTCCAACATTCGCACATTACACTACAACCTATATCCATCATCACACCATCCGCTAGTACTCGAAAATCCTTCACCGCCTGCATCTCGCTCCCTTCAACTTAATCACGGTCAGATCTTGAGTCTGTAGCTCCCTTATCCTGTCTATCAGTACCGAACGAACATGAAATGTAGCTAATAAAGCTCCAGTATCAGTCAACCCTAGTCTCACAACTAAAGACCTCAATTCCACAAGTCTAGGGAGGTATACAGCCTTTAAGTGAGATATGGAACCCGTAGATTTCCTACTGAGAGCATCAGCTACCACATTAGCCTTTCCCGGATGGTACTCAATAGTGCACTCATAATCCTTAATGAGCTCAACCCATCTCCTGGCCTCATATTTAACTCCTTATGTGAATAAATATTATGTGCTTTTGTGATCTGTAAAAATTATGAAGGAACCTATAAGTAATGCCTCCATCCGTAGAGCAAAGACTACAAAGAACCAACTCTGTGTCGTGGGGTTTGATAATTTTGCTCATGCTTCTTCAATTGTCTCGAAGCATATGCTATCACATTTTCATGTTGCATTAACACACACCCTATGCCCTACCTAGATGCATCACAATACACTATATATCCATCCTGCTCTGATGGAAGTGTAAGAATTGGGGCTGAGGTCAATTTCCGTTTTAGTTCATCGAAGCTTCGTTGACATGCTTCTGACCATACAAACTTTTCCTCTTTCCTTGTCAATTTAGTCAAAGGAGCCGCTAACTTTGAAAACCCCTCAACAAACTTTCGATAGTATCCTGCCAAACCCAGAAAACTTCGTATCTCAATCACATTCGTAGGTGGTTTCCAATTCACAATTGCCTCAATCTTTTGAGGATCAACAGAAATCCCCTTTGCTGAAATCACATGTCCTAGAAAGGCAACACTGTCTAACCAAAACTCAGACACCTAATTGGCATACAACCTACTCTAACTGTAGAAACAACTCTCAGATGCTCCTCATGATCTTCCTTACTGTCTGAATAGATCAAAATGTCATCAATGAATACTATAACAAATTGATCTAAATAAGGATGAAAGATCCTATTCATAAGATCCATAAAAACAGCTAGGGCATTAGTTAGTCCAAATGGCATGACTAAGAACTCGTAATGCCCATACCGGAGGGGCTCTCTTAACTTCATCTCACCCCTTCACTACTTTGTCTCAAGGATAATTTTTGAAGAAATTTAAAAAAAAAAAGTAAAAAAAAGAAAAAGAAAAAAAGCATTTATTATTACCGAGTGCTCTCCAATTAAAGGATATGCACGACTTCTAGAGTCGGGTCTTGTATTGTGCGAAAAGTCTTCTAAAGAAGGGTTGGTTTATTTATTATTATGGCATTCTATGGTTATCAAAGATACCTACTACAAAGTCTAAGGAAGTTTCATGATCAAATCTTTATATATATATATAATGTGGCTCAAGTCTAAAGTATATGAATCACCGTGGAAAGTCTACTTACTGACCGCTTTCCTGGGGCCAGGAACACAAGCTTTTCTCCTTCTCCCTTCTTTCAAATGCGATTAAGAATTGGTCGAATTTTACATATACATAGGTGGGGCCGCTGGAAAGCTCTTAGGCCTTGGGTCAGGCTTAATGTTCATGAGTCAAGACAGTTAGACTGTGAGGAACATTAGTTAGATATTCTTTCCACTTTAATGTATTTTAAAGTGAAAAATTGAGAATTGTAATCAAATGACATGTATCTCAAATGATTAGAACTTTAATTAGTTATAATCGTTGTTTAATTATTAAAAAGTGGAAAAAGGAAAACTAAAACCGATAAAAGGAAAAGGAAAAAGTTCATGAATATATGTGTTGAGAATTTGTTTTCTATAGTGGATTTTTTTCCTTTTTAGATAATTCTTTAATTTCTCACTATCTCTATGGATAGTAGCAGATGTCGAATTTACAAATGCATACTGGATCTCTTTTAGTTTTGATTTTGTATTGGTATGGAAAATATTAGTATTCTAAAATGGAAAATAGATTCTTTTTTCACCTTGGTTTTGAATCATTTAATCAAAAAAAAACTATGTGGAGATGAAAATGCCATTAAGAAATTACTTCTCGCATTTTCTGAAATGAGAAGATTCGAATAATTTCAAAGAAAATCAAATTTTCATCAAAGATCTTGTTTATTTTGTAGGAGTGGGGAAATCAAAACCTAAAGCAAAAATAATCGGGAAAGACCTCGAATTTTAATTAAAAAAAAAGTGAAAGTTTAAATGATCAGTATAAGATTTCTTGGAAACTCCAATCAAATTTTCATCAAAGGCCATGAAATTAAGGACATTGACTCCAAGTCAAAGGAATGTGAAATTGTGGACCCGTGTTTTTCACTAGCGTCCTCACTCAATATAATCTAGATCTATGTTTTATCATGAATTTTGGGTATATTTATGATAAGACATAGATCTAGATTATGAACGAGTGAGATTGATTTGAGTCCCGGGTTATCGGTATTTATGGGAAACAAATGAGCTATATTTCCGGGTTTTAAGATAGAAAATCGAAGTTTTTCTTTTTACTGTCCAGATTTCATTAGAGGTTCGATCCCGCTTCATCTGCGGTATGATCTATCTGAAATTTGGAGGAGAGTTTCTTAACTCATAAATCTTCATTATGAACGGTGGAGATTAGGATTTGATTTCAAAACAGTAGTGTTTTTGTAACACCCCGAAATATACCCTAGTCGTTTTGACATGTTTAGGGTATTTTGTAAGCATAATTTGAATTTTTCGTAATTTAAATGCAAAACATGGAAATTCGAAAACTCGGAATTTGTACAAGATACAAGGGAAAATATGTAATTTGCCAAAAAGGGGCATAGAAGTCATAAGATGAAAAGGCTATGGGTTAAAATAGAATTATGCCTAATTTGATTTGCAAAAAGAGAGGAATTTAAAGATTAAAATGAAATAATGAAAAATTAACCCAAAAAAATGGGTTTTGGGAGCCAAACATGGCCTTATTACTAAGGCAAAAAATATCTTTTGGTCTACAAAAATAGAAGGGAGAGCTGAAAAAACGGATAGAGAATGGAGAGTATATATAAGAGGTGCAGAAGAGGAAGCCAGTTAAGAAGAAGAAGAGAAGAGAAGAAGAAAGGAAGAACAAAAAGGTATGGAAACTAACATTGAGTATGGAACTATGAATTTTTGCATGGAATTCTAAAGTTTTGTATGAATTTCCATGCAATTGTATGTTAAGAATGGTTTCAAACCTAGGTTTGTTAGGATTTCATCCCCACTAAAGATTTTCTGAAAGTAGGGGTTGGTAAAACCCTAAATGGTACAAGATAAAGCATAAAATCCCTCCCTTTGAGGTTGGATTCATGGTTAATTACAGAATTGAGTTAGGGCGACAAACCTCCCAACTGACCTATGTTTGACCTATATTAGAGTGGTTTTGGGAGAAATTCATGAAAGGTTTTTGAAGAAACATATGTATTGAAAGATGATTTTAGTAGAATAGAGGTTACAAGATGAGTATGGAGTGGTTTTGATGTGTATATAGAGTATTGAGTTTATTTAGGTAGCAACATATGGAAAAATGGGAGAAAAACCACCTTCAAGTACTTTTCAAGGGTGCATCGCATTATCGTAGTGGTACCTACTCACTTTTGGTTCTCATTCCATCAGACCAGATTCGATGAATACACATTTGAGTGATAATTATAATAGAATTTAGCACATCTAAATCACAATTTACCCACATTTGGCATAAGAACAGGTACTCCTAATTTCTTCTATGTTTTTAGACTTGTGTGCATCTTCTGTGTTTCAAACGGCGTGCACAAGGATATGCCCTGAAGCCAACAGGAAGCAATGTGGAAGTGGGCGAAATCGACGGTCTCGAACTCAAAGAAAGCAAGGAAAGCACCAAAGTGGACATCTTGTACCTGGGCACAACTTAAAGTTCTACCGGCACAACTTGCTGAAAAAAATTGGCAAGGATTATATTGTACCTAAGACAACTTAAAGTTCACCTGATAAACTTTGCTTGAAAATCAATCTGCAGGAAATTGCATTTCCAGACAACTTAAAAGTCTCACCCACAATCGTATGGAACTTGCGGGATTTGTCCAAGAATTCGATCAGTACGCGAGGGCTCTTTCGTCAACGAACCAAATTGGGAAAATCACATTGGAGGTGGCTATAAAAGGAGGAGGACAGAAGTAATAGGGAGTTTTTTGACTTCTAGGGTTTAGGTTTTGAAAGGAGAAGAGTTTTCTCCCCATTTTTGAGTTGGAACTCAGGAGATCCAGACGGGAAGATTTCTTTTATTGAAAGTTTTAGATTCAAGCGGTTGTAATCTTCAAATAAAATACTTATCTTGCTTTTAAATCCTAATATCTCTTATTCATCCTTCTCAGTTTTACAAGTGAATTTTGATTTCCAAAAGGTACTATTTTTATGACACCGCTTTTTTAATTATAATTGTTCTTATAAGTTTTATGGAGTTCCTAAACTCCCTACCGCCGAACTGACGGGGAAACTCACCCTAAGTAAGGTATAGTCCCTCAATTCCTCTTCTGATCTTCAATGGATTGTGTAATATTAATCACTTGTGCAGAAGAATTGTAAATCCTTAGTTGAGCATATTCTTGACAATGTGTTAACGAGAGATATTCTCGGTACACGTTGTGCTTGATCATGAATGCAAGCTAAAGGTTCGTATTAATTGAGAACAAGTGTTTAGTATTACTTGATCATCTTTATTTTCCAAAGAGCATTTAAAGTTAAACCCTCCATCAAAGACCGTTTATCAATGGTTCCTATATGAGTTTATAAAATAAGAGGTGGGACTTACATGATCAGGAGTGAGTGGAACCCTAAAAATCCCAGCAATTGTCTTTCTATTTTAAAACATTCAACCAATCAACCATTCACCAAACAACACAACCTTGCAATTTTCTTTTAAATCATACCTTTAGTGGAGAATAGTTCCTATTGATCAACAAAATCATACCACTCCCTGTGGAGATGACCTGTGGATTCCCACAGTATTACAATGCTAGACAACCATAATTCCTACGCTTGGGAATAGAATTCGCACACCTATCAAGGATCTACATTTTTGGCGCCGCTGTCAGGGAGTGGCGACTAATCAAGTTGATCTGAAGAGAGCTAGAGGTAATTTGCAATTGCATTGCGAATCCGGTACGTTCTCCATTTTTCTTTTTATTTTGTTTTGTTTTAGTGAGAAATCTAAGTGGGTATTTCGTGGACAGAGTAAGTGTAGTGCATGTCAATTTGGGCTCGCAACGAGCAGCGCCGTCTAGTAAGAATAGTGCCTCCTGGAAATTCTGAGGAAATCATAATAGGTCAATTGTCTCAAGATAACATTTTACCTCAAATGGATAATCCTGAGAATCAGCAAGGACTCTATGAGCCTCCACAGCATGGGGGCAATGTTACACTCCCAGTAAACCCAGTACTAGGAGGTGGAAATGGTAACCTTCAAAGAAAATCAATATAGAGTCCATCCCTGCTCCTTTGCCTAACGTAGAAGAACTCTTCGAGAAATCCTACAACCTCAAAGACTACAAATCCAATTGATTTCGCTTCCTACGGAGGCCACTCAATATCTAATGAAGTCGGAAATGATCCGTCTTTTACCTGTATATCAAGGGTTTGAATATGAGAATCCTTATTCATTCATGAGAGATTTCGAAGATGTTTGCAGTGCATTTCTCTCTACTGCTCACCTCCACATAACTGGGTTAGTTTTATTCCTTTGCTTTAGCGAGAAAGCTAAAATTTGCTCTCATTCCTCGCACCTAATTCGATCTTTACATGGGAAACATGCGGTAAATGAGTTTCAATTGAATTTTTCTCCCCGGGCCTCAGACGAACTAATGCTCATGAGAGCAATTCAGAACTTTTCTCAAAGCCCGTGAACCGCTGAGCGCGTATGGGAAAGATATAAGGATCTCCTCCTATGCTATCCCTCACCACGGATTGATGTAGGACAAATATTGCATACTTTCATCAAGGATTATCCCCTCGAATAATAAACAAGACATCCGCATGATGTGTGCAGCGACTCCCATGAAAAGAGTGCAAGAGGAAGCAATCCAACTCTTTGACACTATAGCGTAGAATGCTCGAACTTGGGAGACTAACATTATCCATAGACACCGCTTAAAGTGCATGTAAGACATCAATGGGGCGAATCCATCACTTAAGAGAAAATGATGAGTTGCAAGCAAAAAATTGCTAATTTAACAAGGAAACCGGAGGCCATGAGATGAAAGGTGCATGAGGTAACTAGCGCATTCAATACCCTGACCTACTGACTCGAGTGGAGGAGCCATGCATTATATGCGATGATCCTACACATTCAACCATCAAGTGCCCAAACCTTCCTCAAGTAAAAGGTGCAATCCAAATAGAGCAGGCCAATGCCCTCAATTACCAAAGGAAGCCTTTCAATTCTCCATATTCTGAAACATATAATCCTGGATGGGGTAAGCACCCTAATTTTAGTTGGAGGAATGAAGGAGGGCCAACTAACTTGCCAAACAACCAAGGTCCTCATTACCAAAACCATGGCTTTACAAATCCCATTCCACCATTTCAGAATCAAGGCCCTCAAGGGTTCCCTGTGAACCCTAATCAAGGTTTCCAGCCATCGAGTCAAGGGACTCCATCACCACAACCATATCAACCCTGCATAGAGAAGTCCGAAGATAGTTACTACGCCCGTACAAAACCCAACAATCCACAAACACAGAACTCCGAACTGCTCTGAATGATGTGAAATCTCAGATAACCAAGTTAACCTCATCCATAGGTAGCCTTCAACAAGAAAAAGGGAAACTTCCATCTCAACCCATTCAAAATCCACAAGGGCAAAATAGTGTAGGAAGTTCAGGACCAAGTGAGGGTACCTTGAACATCGTAAGGTCAAGCCACTACTCCAAGTGGAAAGGTAGTTGACAGAACCAGTCAACCTAAGGAACCAACTCAAGAGTCTCAAAGTGAATTGTTTAGAGAGGATGAGTTGGCAGACAAATCTCATATCCCTGATATTGATGATCAACCAAAGGACGACAAGTCTACCCATATTCCTCCAGCTCCATACCCACATAGGCTAAGAGCACCAAAGAAAGTGAATAACCATGCGGAAATTTATGAGTTGTTCAAGCAGGTGAAACTGAACATTCCCCTGTTAGATGCCATTAAGCAAATTCCATCTTATGCTAAATTTCTGAAGGATTTATGCACCGTAAAACGGAAATTAGGTGTCAACAAGGAAGCATTCATGACTGAACAATCTACTTCCCTAATTCGGAACAACCTGCCTCTAAAATATAAAGACCCAGGAAGTCCTACTATTTCTATAGTAGTTGGAAATTCAAAGTCGGGGCATGCTTTAGGACTTAGCAAGTGTTAACTGCTGTCTTACTCTCAAGATATGTGGACCTAGGGTTAGGGAGGAATTAGAGCCAACCAATATCACCCTCCAATTGGCTGACCATAGTGTCAAAATTCCTAGGGGAATAGTGAAGGATGTTCGGTCCAATGGACAAATTTTACTTCCTCGCTGATTTTCAGGTGTTTACACTCAACTCAGAGGTGAACCAAGGAACTCGGGCCCCTAAGAATTTTGGTCGACCATTCTAGCAATCACAATGCCATTATACATTGTAGGGGAGGCCTAATGACACTTTCATTTGGAAACATGACTGTTAATCTGAATATTTTCAATGTTATTAAAGGAATGGGAGATGAAGAAGATATTTGTGAAATTAACATGGTTGATTCCGTGGTACAAAAATACCTGGATAATGTCTCACATGATGATCCTCTTGAGTCATGTTTGGTCAACCCGAGTTGGAAGGAGGAAGTGACCACACTGAGTCGTAGTTTTTACTAATTTTTTAATCGAGCATAAAGATGTATTGGAAGTTAATGGGTGGACACCTAAATTTGAACCTTTGCCACCAAATGAGGATAAGACATTGCCTTCTGAGGAGAGCCACCTAAGCTTGAGCTAAAACCTTTACCAACACATCTCAAATATGTACTCTAGGAGGGAGGACTTTTCCACCATCACATCTCCTCCTTAGACTTGACTCAAGAAACTCAACTTTTGGAAATATTGAAAACCCACAGGACTGCTTTAGGCTGGACAATTGCAGATATTAAGGGAATTAGTCCCTTGATCTGCACACATAGAATTCACTTAGAAGAGGATGTTAAACCTTCAGGCAACTACGTAGACGCTGAACCCAATAATGAAAGAAGTGTGAAGAAGGAAGTTTTAAAACTCTGGATGTAGGGTTATTTACCCTATTGCAGATAAGTAAGGGTTAGTCCAACACAGGTAGTTCCTAAGAAGTCGGGAGTCACGGTAGTTACCAATGAAAATAATGAACTCATTCCCACTCGTGTCACTTCAGGATGGAGGGTGTGCATAGATTATAGGAAGCTTAATGCGGGTACTGTGAGCGACTATTTTTCCTTCCATTTGTTGATCAAATGCTAGAGAGAGTCAGGGCAGGCATGAATTTTATCGCTTTCGATGTGGGTACTGGGGTACAATCAAATTGAGATAGCTTTGGAAGATCAAGAAAAAACTACATTCACTTGCCCTTTTGGTACCTTCGCCTTTAGGAAAATGCCCTTTAGACTATGCAATGCACCCGGAACTTTCCAACGATGCATGATGGGAATCTTCGACACATGATAGAAATCATTGGAAATCTTCATGGATGATTTCTTAGTTTTTGGTGACTCGTTCGAGAGCTGTTTAGAGAACTTAAGTAAAGTTTTGGAGAGGTGTCAAGAGAAAAATCTTGTGTTAAATTGGGAAAAATGTCATTTCATGGTAACACAAGGAATTGTCTTAGGCCACATTGTATCAAAAGATGGAATCGAAGTTGATAAGGCCAAAGTTGAACTGATTTCCAACCTCCCTACTCCTAAGTGTGTTAGAGACATAAGGTCATTCTTGGGCCATGCTGGTTTTTATAGAAGGTTTATAAAAGATTTTAGTGCTATAGCCCGGCCCTTATGTACTCTGCTTGCTAAAGATGTCCCTTTCACATGGTCACAAGCTTGTGATAATGCTTTTACTAAGCTCAAAAACATGCTAGTGTCACCACCAATCATGCGATCTCCTAATTGGGACCTTCCCTTTGAGATCATGTGCAACGCTAGGGATTATGCCATAGGGGCTGTGTTGGGACAGAGGGAAGACAAAAAGGCTTTTGTCATTTACTATGCCAGTAAGACACTAGACTCTCGTGATGCCAATTACACGACTACGTAAAAGAGTTCTCGTTGTTTTTGTCGAAAAAATTCAGGCCGATATTGCTCGCCTCGTGACCATCTTCACAGATCATGCAGCCCTGAAGTACTTGCTCTCTAAACAGGATACAAAACCCCGGTTAACTAGGTGGATTTTACTATGTCAAGAATTCAATTTGACCATTAAAGATAAAAAGGGGGTTGAGAACGTGGTCGCTGACCATTTATCTCGATTAGTTCCAGATTCCAACTCTCATGGCATACCCATAGGTGATAGTTTTCCGGATGAGCAACTCTTTGCTCTTGTTCATTGCCCGTGGTATGCTGACATTGTGAACTACCTAGTAACTGGCCAGATTCCAACTCAATGGACTTCTCAACAAAAGAGAAAATTTTTGGCAGATATTAAGAAATACTATTTTGATGTTCCTTATCTATTTAAATACTGTCCAGATCAAATAATGAGAAGATGTGTGCCTAATGATGAACAGATTCAGATTTTAACTTTTTGCCATTCTGAAGCCTGTGGAGGACATTTCTCTGCCCGAAAAACAGCAGACAAGATTTTGCAGTGCCGGGTTTTACCGCCCAATCTTATTTAAAGATTGCTTTGATTTTTGCAAAACCAGACTTGGTGCCGTAAAGAACTAGAGGGGTCACAAAACGAAACATGATGCCTCTTACCCCAATTTTAATTATTGAAATTTTTGACTGTTGGGGTATAGACTTCATGGGGCCTTTTCCCCCTTCTTGTGGTTATCTCTACATTTTATTATCTGTTGATTACGTGTCTAGGTGGGTTGAGGCAATTCCAACGTAGAACCAATGACTACAAGGTTGTTTTGAAATTCATAAAGGAACATATTTCGCTTTTGGAACTCCTCGCAATTATTAGGTGATGGTGGACCTATTTTTGCAATCGACCTTGGAAAATCTGTTAAAAATATAGAGTCACCCATAAAGTATCCACAAATTTACCACCCACGCACCAATGGTCGCTTGCTAGTCAATAGGGAGATAAAACACATCGAAAAGACTCTGCCCCGAATCGAAAGATTGGTCACTCCGCCTTACAGATGTTCTTTGGGCATACCAGACGCTTTAAACTGCTTCTGGTATGTCTCCATAGGGAAGGTTTATGGCAAAGCTTTCCATTTGCCAAGAGATGGAACACCGGCCATTTCCGCTATTCGAACTTTTAATTCGATCTAACTCCGCTGTAAGCGCTGCTTGCGTTTAAATGAACTTAAGAACCCATGAGGAATCGTATGAAAGCTCTAGAATTTACAAGGAGCGGCCTGCTTGGTTCCGCATGATAAATCTATTGCCGTGGAAAACTTTCGAACCCAATCAGCACGCTGTACAACTCCCGTCAGATCTATTTCCCTGAAGCTCGCCCGCTGATCGGCCCTTTCATCGTTAAGGTGGCCTATCCATACGGAGCCGTGGAAATTGAAAATCCGGACAATGGGAACTCCTTCAAGGTGAATGGCCAACGCCTCAAACCATTCCTTGAACATTTCTCTCCTCACGAGCACACTGTAGAATTGGTAGACCCGCTTTACCAAAACTCTCATTCCAAGTAACTTCATTCTCATTTTGTTGTATATAGTTTTGATTTCATTTTTTATTCTTGCTTTTTATTTTTATTGTTTTTCCTGCATTTGCTTTATTTCATTTGCTTTTCAATAAAATGGAAAATAAAAATCGTGGGGCTCTTGTTTCTATGATTCCTTCAATTCTGTTGTGGGGGTACCCTTAGTTCAAAGCATTGGGGACAATGCTTGTTTCTGTTGTGGGGGTAGGTGTACACTGGTTGAATATAACTACGCGCTCGTTATATGTTCAGTGGGTCAAATTTTTCAAAATTTGCTTCTTTTGAGTATCATATTTTATCTGCACTGAACATACCCGCATGATCTCATACACTCTCCACATCATCTTATCGCATGTACATCTTAACAAGCACCCACAACAAGCCTTGTGTTCTTCTGTGAATTGTTTTCCCCCTTGCATTCTACTTCTACTTTTATCAAGCCACCCAAACTACGTACTTATGGCCAAAATTTCTCCGATCTTGCCTGTTATTGTTTCCAATTGTGCATCAATTTAGCTGGTCATGTTAATTTCATGCATCATAGTCTTTACGGAACACCTTGCATAAGTGGAAAATGATTAGAGGCTATTATTTCTTTGCATACCAGTGGATTTGTATTGTCTCATCCCTTGCACCCATTTTGAGCTTTAAGTTGTCAAGTTTATTCGAACCTTAGGAATCCGGATTTATGGAACAGCAGTGGTTCTCATGGAGAGTTTGAAGATATCCCAAGAATGAATTACAGTACTAAGTCTACGAATGCAGTCAGTTGTGGAATTTGAACAAGAGAAAAAGTGAACATACAGAAAAACCTGGGATGAAAGGCAGTTGAACAGGTCAAGATGTATAGCGGCACCACTGTTCCAAAAGTGAAAAATATATATATATTCAAAAAAAAAAAAAAAAAAAAAAAGAAGAAGAAAAGAAAAAAAAAGAGAGAAAAATCGGCTTGAACATAGCTGTACCTAAGACAACTTAATGTCTCCACCCAAGACAACTTGCTCGAAAATAAGTAAAGTAGCAAGCTCACAGATAACTTAAAGTTATACCTAAGACAACTTAACAAAACATGGCAGCAGGTTGTAAATCCCAGTATATACAACTAAGCCCTACTCCCAGACAACCTGGCCGGAATCAAGGCAAAGGGCTTTTAAACCGAAATTTTGGCGCCTTTTCATATTCCATTTGCTTTTTGCCATCCCACAAGAAGAGCCCTAGTCAGTTTGCCTCCTCTCACAAGCTTTCAAGATCGCCTGTTTTTGCCAGTGGTTTCCTGTCCAGCTCCTGACTGCTTGTCTCGCAATCGTGTTCGGAGAACAATGAAGCCCCGCAACTTTTTACTAGCATTGTTGATCTTCTAGCTTATACATGGATTTGTTTGATTGGATTTGGGTGATGTTATTTTGTGATTGCCGGTTGGGAGGTTCGCTGGTCGCATGGGCAGGAGACTATTATCTCGATGTGCACGGCCAAATTTCAAAGGTCGCTTGAAACATGGTTTCGGGGATCCGACGATATGTCTCGGGCCATCTCGTCATTATCTATCATTGCCATTTCCATGGCACGTCTAAGAATACCGGGAAGGAAGGCAACGAGTTCCCTCTATGGAACAAGCAAAGGAAGAAGAGAAAGCCCCGATGCCTCCCAACCGCTGAAAAGAAAAAGAAACAAGTCAGATCCTCTTCGTAGCGAGGAATCACCCGTGATAGCAAGATGAAGAACAGAGGCTATGCTCACGAGGGACTCTGAGGGTGAGCAACGAAAAAATGGACCCCGCACAAGTGCCAGGCTCGTCGCGAGAGGGCTGCGACTTGGGAGACGCTCCTCATACATGCCTCATCCATCAGAATTTATCCAGAATTAATGAGGTAATTACACACCAAGATCGATATTTCACTCAAGAGGTTCTATGAGTCTGGCCACCAAATCTGAAGAAAATCAGCTTGTCGAATAATCATATTGGAAAAACCAAGATGGAAAAACTGGTGTCACCCACTATTAGCACATGCTCCTGGCACTGTTATTCAGCTCCTCACTTTCAATCTTACTTCATATCCACCCAGTAATATCGATTGATGCCCGCTATTCACATCGAGAAGGCGCACCCATCCTCAAAGAATCTAAGGAGTGGATTTCATTTGAAAGAATCGGTTCTCGGGAAAGAGCAGTTTTAATACGCCCCATGAATAAGTGATTTATTCTGGCTAACTTGATTATTAGGTGTGGAAACCCAAACACTGAGTAGTCAGATCATGATAGACGAGGTTGCAGACTGGTGTTTACTTAACTACAACAAATATATAAAATGATGAGGGAGTTCTTGAGCAAATATTCTGCAGTTTCCAAGATAATCATTTCACTTCAGATCAGCATCGCAGGTGTTAGTTTTGAATGAGGGGGAATCGCTTGAAGAAAAGAGGGTGATACCCAGACCTGGAGCGTGATCACGATCAAGACTGAGGCCAAGAGTCGAGCAAAGATCCACTAGACTACGCCCCCCCGGGTGCCTTCGCATTCCTCCCTAGACTACTTCATCCACACCCAGCACCATCGTGAGCACATCGCCTTTCAAAGAGATGGAGCTGGCTGATCAAGGGGTGGTTCAAGGATTTCAGCTGTGGCAATGACCGACGTCTCTCCAGGCTTGAGAGCCACATCTTTCAGGGGGAGCCAGCGATAGCGGATGCTACTTCTCCAGATTTAGAGGGGGAATCAGAAGAATTAGATGATTGTGTGGACGAGGACGCATTCTCTTCCTCGACAGAGGATGAGGACGACGCCTATGAAGCTGTGTTAGGCCAGACCTAGGTGGTGTTGGCACCCGGGTAGTAGACCTTAGCCATGTTATGCCAACACCGCTTTGATCTTTACCTTTTCTTCATTTAGCCCACTCATTACAAACTCTTAAGACTCCTTTGATCTCGACCTATGTTTGCCGGCTCCTTTTGACATTATGCATGATGGTTACATGTTCTATGTTATATGATCGCTACCTTTATATCATTCATTACAGCTTCATCAGATGCATGACTACCTCGACATTTCTTAAATCCATAACTATATCCAATAACCAATTTTGTGTTAGCCGGTTATAATGTTCATTGTGTAAGAATGTGGTTGGTCTAATTGAGTCATGTTGGTGCATACTAAAGTGGGTGAAATATTTTATTCCATAAGTGCTATTTTGAGATTCTTGCAAAGCTTGACTATACCGAGCGCCTTGTTGAGATTCATACCTAGTGGGTGGTCCCGATCTAAATCTTGCTAGGGACTAGCAAGATGCAGGTTGGGGGGTGTGATGAATACACATTTGAGTGATAATTATAATGCACTTAGCACATCTAAATCACAATTTACCCACATCTGCATAAGGAACAAAGTACTCTAATTTCTTCTATGTTTTTAGACTTGTGTCTTTCAGTTTGGAAACGCAAGTGCACAAGGATGTATGCCCGAAGCCAACATGAAGCAATGTGGAAGTGGGCAGGAGCAATCGATTTAAGTCTCGAACTCCGGAAGAAAGCAAGGAGTACCAAGGATGATCTGCACGGGCAAGAACTCAGTTCACTCACAACTTTACCGGAAAATTGGCGTTGATTATATTGTACCTAAGACAACTTAAAGTTCCCACCTGCATAATCCTGCTTGAAAATCAATCTGGTAGGAATTGTACTCTAAGACAACTTAAAAAGTTCTACCGGTAATAATCGTATGGAACTTGCTGGATTTGTCCAAGAATTCGGACCAGACGCGAGGCACTAACTTTCACAATCTAACCAAATTGGGAAAATCACATTGGAGGTGGCTATAAAAGGAGGAAGACAGAAGTAATAGGGAGTTTTTTGACTTCTAGGGTTTAGGTTTTGAAAGGAGAAGAGTTTTCTCCCCATTTTTGAGTTGGAACTTGTAGATCCAGATTTAAGATTTCTTTTATATTGGAAGTTTTAGATTCAAGCGGTTGTAATCTTTCTAAATAGAATACTTATCTTCATGAATCCTAATATCTCTTATTCATCCTTTCCTCGCTTTACAAGTGGAATTTTGATTTCAAAGGCACTGCTTTTTATGATTAATCGCTTCTAATTATAATTGTTCTTATAAGTTTTATGGAGTTCTAAACCCTCATCATTGAATCCACTGGGAAACTCACCCCGAGTAAGGTATAGTCCTCACCCCTCTATGATCTTTCAAATTTTGATTGTGTAATATTAATCACTGTGCGTAATAAGAATTCAGAACTTTAGTCGAGCATATATTCTGACAATGTTAACGTAGATATTCTCGCACACGTTGTGCTTGATCATGAATGCAAGCTAAAGGTTCGTATTAATGAGAACAAGTGTTTAGTATTACTTGATCATCTTTATACTTTTCCAAAGAGCATTTAAAGCTAAACCCTCCATCAAAGACCGTTATCAATGGTTCCGCATGAGTTTATAAAATAAGAGGTGGGACTTACATGATCAGGAGTGAGTGGAACCCTAAAAATCCCAGCAATTGTCTTTCTATTTTAAAACATTCAACCAATCAACCATTCAGTCAAACAACACAACCTTGCAATTTTCTTTTAAATCATACCTTTAGTGGAGAATAGTTCCTATTGATCAACAAAATCAGACCACTCCCTGTGGAGATGACCTGTGGATTCCCACAGTATTACAATGCTAGACAACCATAATTCCTACGTTTGGGAATAGAATTCGGCACACGAATAAGGACGAAGCAGTACCCATTGCTTTGTTTTGACCAGTATTAGTATTTTAGCCATAACTTGCTCATTTCTTATCCGATTTCAGTGATTCAAGTGGCGGCTTAAACTATAATTCAAGGCGAACAAAACATATTGAAATAGGTACCTTAAAATTCTAACTCTAGGTGGCCCAAAAATTCACTCAAAGTGGGGCTATGTCTGGCCACTGCTCGCTTTTAACATAGAGAAGTCCCCGAAGCTGTTTAGACATAACTTGAGTTCCGATGCTCCGATTTAGGTGATTCGAATTGAAGAAGAACCCTTAGCACCTTAGCTTAAAAGGAGTATAAATAACCAGTGTTAAATATGAAGTTAAGACTCCTGAAAAAAATGAGTATTACAAACTGTCCCTAGTGTAACATCTAGAACCGATTAGTTCGCAAAAATACTATAACTTTAGTTGGGATGATTCAATTGAATGATTCCAATTTCTAAGAAAGTAGATTCATGTGAGGAACAAGAATTACACGAACGACATGCGAATACATAAAAGATTATACTATACAAGTATATGAAATGTCATACGTAATAGGCATGAAACAAGAAAAGTATAGGAAATGCAATATGTATAGATGTGTTCATGAAACACGAATATGAAAACGAACTGAAGCATGAACATGAATATGAAAGGAAATATGTCATGAACACATAATGTGGCTAAGAATGCCTTAATTATTCTGTACGAATAAAAATAGATTATATATGATTATTATCACATATAATTGTGAACCGGCTTACACCAAGCATTATTTAATGACACGCACTTGTTACGTATGTGCACGATAAGCATTTCTCGTTACCGATTAGTGCGACACTCTCCGACCGCGTTTCTACATTACTAGTACTTTGGTATCGATTAGTACCGATACTTTCAATTAGTGCTAACGACACCTCTCGACCTGTTTCTCAGTACACAGGTACTTAGGTACTCTCCGATTAGTGCGACGACACTCCTCGTCAGCATTTTTGACTCCCGCTTATGCTAATACACCCAGTAATCCAACAGCTTATATCATAAGACTCGAATAAGAATAAGAATAAAGAAATGTACATCGCTTTGATCAAAATAAAATTCCATTTCCAGTACCTCAGAGGCGTAAAAGTTCCGCAGTACCCACGGTACCCTCCGTATAAGTATATGTCTCGTAGTACCTAATCAAAGTACTTTGTACAAATAAAACTTTAGTACCTACTCGACTTTCGTATCATTGATATAAGTATAAGTTTTGTAATATAACAATAAGTCTTCATATCACGCATCATCTGGACTGTAATACGCATAAGATCCAAAATACAAGAATAAGATCTGTAATACAAGTATAAGATTCGAAATACAAGAATAAGGTCTGTAATACAAGTATAAGATCCGAAATACAAGAATAAGATCTGTAACACAAGTATAAGATCCGTAATCTAAGTATATGCTCCGTAATACAAGTATAAGATCCGTAATACAAGTATAAGATCTGTAAGACAAGTATATGCTATGTAATACAAGTATAAGTTCTGTAAGACAAGTATATGCTCTATAATACAAGTATAAGTTCCGTAAGACAAGTATAAGCTTCGTAATACAAGTATAATATCCGTAAGACAAGGATATGCTCCGTAGTACAAGTATAAGATATGAAGTACAAGTATAAGTTTTGCGCATCTACTGCAATCTTAGTAAAGGTCTAAGCCCCAGAGCTCCTACGAGATCTAGATAAGTACTACCGACAGGTTCAAGTAGATGTCCTTTGGGAGATCTGAATAATTATAAGTCTGAGACAAGTATAAGAATAAGTCTGATATATATGTCCTTTGGGAGATCTGCATACGTATAAGTATGATACAAGAACAAGTATGTGTCTTTTGGGAGAGTTAAACAAGCAAGCATTCTACGGTACTCCGTACATAAGAATACAAGTTCCGTAATACCAATATAAGTCCAGAATACAAACATAACTTATAAGACTAATGCACTCCGAACCAAACAGAACCCGTAGTATAAGTATAAGTTTTGTAGTACCTAAGAGTACCTCTATATAAGCATAAGCTTTGTAACTCCTACGGGAGGTCTGAACAAGTATAAGATAGATAGAAGTACAAGTATGTAGATAAGTACCTCCGTCTACAGTATGGGCACAAGACCGTATATGAGAACTGAATACATGTCCTACTGAGATCCGAATAAGAATAAGTCCGCTATAAGCAAGCTCCGGAAAAGTATAAGATAAGAAGTACCAAGATAAGCTTAGCACGCATTTGCACAAGATATGTAACTGGCGGGAGATTCAATAAGCATAAGTCCTGCTTTTTGCATAGTATGCGGGTATTTGAACCTTTTAAAGTATAAGGGGTAAATTTCAAGAAATGTGAAAATGCTTTATTCCATTTTAGAAATTAAAAGTTTCAAGCATAAAAGGCAAAATTGGAACGTACATACATGTCCATGGATCTACCAATTGAATATCCCATCACTTACAATTGTGGATAAAATTTTATTTTAATTGTTTTAATTAGTTTTGTTATATTTCTTAAATTATTTAATTATATCATGAATCATATTAGGAGAAGGAAGAATATTTTATACTTTTTTTTGCTCTAAAGTGAGAAAATACATGAATAATTTGTTTTTGTAATTATAATGATAATAATAATACTCATGGACACCCGACTAACCTTTACATAGGAATTATTGCAGTTGGTAGCAGAAAAGTCTTTGGTGATTATAATGAGAATTCCATCAAAAAGGCTCTTCATTCAAATTATGAAACTTTTAATTAGTATGTTTTAAAGCATGAAACTATTTTGATTATTGATTTGTTTGATGTGTATTTAATTTGTATTTCTTCAAACTTTTTACTTGTAAGACAACTTTCTAAAATATATTTAAATAACCTCACTTCTTTTTTTTTTTGTATTTTCTACATATCCGTCTGTTATTCGACTAAATAAGTTACCTAAGAATTTTAAAAATATAATTACTTGAAAGTTGAAGTAATAGAAGAAGTATTTTAACAAACATTTTTATATATTTAAGGTTTTATTAGGGACAGAATCATAGTTAAGATAATGCCTCAGACGTAGGATAACCCACTAGGAATCATGTCAATATATAGGTTATTCATACGATTTATGTATAATTTAACTAATCCATGTGTTAATAAGATTGTAATTCATTATATTGTATTTATCTATATGTCGAACAAGTCAGATGAGTATCAATTTATTTTCATATGATTACTAAATGAGTAAAAATGATTAAATGCTTGAACAAATATAGAATTGAATATGATACTGGGGAGTAGATATACGTATCATCTGTTTCCTAAGAGCTTTTATTTATAGTTTATTTTGAGCTTATTTTCTCATATAAGTATCTAGAGGTGTTTGAAAGAGCTTATGATAAGTGCTTATGATTCTTATAAACCTCTTTTTTTTAACTTATTTCAATAAATTTAAGGAAGCATATAAAAAATGTTTATTGAATAAACCCTATTCTCATAAGTTCTTGGCTGGAATAAGCACATATGAAAAACCTGCTTATCGAATAAGCACTTATTAAAACCGCTATTGAATAACCTCATGAAATAAGTTCGTATGTTTATTTCGAATGCTGACTTCACACATAAATTATGATATAAGTGCTTAATTAAACTGTTAACCTAGGGTCATAGTCAAAAGTAATTTGAATAGGTTAGTTTTTATTATCTATGTTCATTAATTATTCTGAAAAGGTTAGTTTTTAATATTTATGTTCATTAATTATCGTGAAATTTTAGTTGTCAAAAAGAAAAACATTTATCCTGAAATTTTAAGGAAGTTGAAGATCCTTTGATTAGCCTATATAAAAATTAAAACTCTCCATTATTTGAAATTTTATGGAAGTTGAAGATCCTTGATGATTAGGCTTATCTAAAATTAAAACTCTTCATTATTTCTTTATTTTTTCTCTAATAAATATTTTAGAGTCCCATTTGGGGTCACGGCTTGAGTCCCAATAGGATTGCAAGTGATTAGTTAGCTATTCTTTCAAAATTTTGAAAAGAGACGACCCTAAATGTATCAGGAGGGAACATTGAATTTCTTATAAAGTGTGTATTAGATAAAGATTAATTTATATTAAAAGTGTCTTTTAGAAAGTCATCTTTTACAATTTTACAAAATTAAATTCATGTTAAGGATAAACTTGACAATTTTTATATCAATTTTTATGACAATTTCACTAAAAGAGTTACTTTAAGAGAAATTTTGAGGAATTACGAAAGTAGAAAAGATAAATTTAAATTATTCTATATGCTTTTATATTTCACAAAAATCGAATTCATACTAAAATGTGCGTTCAAATTTTCATATCAATTACACTTATATTAAAAGAAAAATCTTCAATAATTTTTATAGTGTTGTTTAACATAAATTCAAAATTTTAACTTATATAAGTTTTTCCATTATTTTAGTATGAATCCCGTTTTTCAATTATTTTTTCAAATGGAAAAATGTAAAAATGTAAAAATGTCTCTTTAGTATGAATCCCATTTTTTCCATTATTTTTTCAAATTGTCTGATAAGTTTTTTTTTTTTTTTTTTTTACTTTTTAGGATGTGCTGTTTATAGTTTTGAAAATCGTTTTTTCTTGGGAAATAAAGATAATGGTGTGGAAAACACAGAGAGCACGCTTGTCTTTTTTTTTGTTCCAAAAAACAAAACACAAAACACATAAAACACAAAATTAAGAGAACTATAATAGTTTCTAAAAAACATCAAAATGATATTCTCTATGTTTTTTCAAAAACATGAACCAAACAGTTACATATTATGTTGTGATACTATGTTCTTATAAAGATTCGAGCATAGGTGTCCCTCCAACCTTCACTTCTCACACACTTTCCTTGAAATCTCTCAAACTTTCTAAGCTCTCTCTCAAGTGTTATTACAAAGAAACACAATTTTCGAGAAATACTTTTAATCTCCTCGAGTCGAGTAACTGGCATCTTACTAAGAGAGTGCATCGAAGTGAGATCCGATTGTTGAATCCTGAAGATAAAGTGTCGATGCCTTACTGCATCAAGGTTCTAAACCGGAGGGGCTCTCTTAACCTCATCTCACCCCTTCACTACTTGTCTCAAGGATAATTTTTGAAGAAATTAAAAAAAAAAAAGTAAAAAAAAGAAAAAGAAAAAAAGCATTATTATTACCGAGTGCTCTCCAATTAAAGGACATGCATGGACTCTAGAGTCAGTCTTGTACAAGCAAAAAGTCTTCAAAGAAGGGTTTATTTATTTATTATTATAAGTATTCTAGTGCTATCAAAGATACCACCGTGAAAGTCAAGAAAGTTTCATGATCAAATTCCTTTTATATATATAATGTGGTCAAGTTCAAAGTATATGAATCACTCGTGGAAAGTCTTACTTACCACGTTTCCAAATATGAACAAGTTTTCTTCTTTCTTCTTTGCACTATTAATTTATTAATTTATTCAATTTTTTGTTTTGTATTTATTTATTTATTTTTAGGAAGTGCCGTGGAATTCTTGATAATTGGTGTGAATGATGGGTTTTAAGGGTCTTCAAAGTGAGTCATCATTAGTTAGATTCGTGAGGGAACATTAGTTAGATATTCTTTCCACTTTAATGGATTTTAAAGTGAAAATTTGAGAATTATAATCAATGACATGTATCTCAATTGATTAGAACTCTTTAATTAGTTATAATTAGTGTTTAATTATTAAAAAAAAGTGAAAAAAGGAAGTAAAAACTAAAAACCGACAAAAGGAAAAAGGAAAAAGTTCATAAGAATATATGTGTTGTGAAACCTCGGAAAAATGACTAAGGGCAAAACGGTAATTTTGTCGAAATAGTACAGACTAGAACCTGTAATTTTTCTAGATCCTGAATGATGAAACGGACTTTACCGTTTGAATCATCTCACGAAATCTAGCCACCCTGTCGAATTTCGTTGAATTCCGAGATAGCCGAATTTTCACATTTTTCAAGATATGGGGTGTCGGAATATTTAACATGATGCCACATGGCACCATGAGGTGGTGCCACATGGCACCATGGGAAATGAGCACATGTCATCCAACCATGTGGTGGAGAGGAGGAAGGTGGGAGGAAGTTTCCTCCCACCACTGATCAGTTTGTAGAAAAGAACTGAGAGGAGAAAGAAAAGCAAAAAAAATAAGAAAGAAAGAAAGAACAGAGAGAGAAGGGAGAAAGAGCCGGCTGTTTCTCTCCATTGTTGCCGACGTTCCACCGGTTGGAACTTAGTAGTCCAAGAGTTAAAGTCGGTTTACGCGACGAGAGAGACGTGTAGGTACCAGAATCAATGGGTTTTCTCATTTGCCCGCCTTAGGTCGGGCTTTATAGCTTACAAGGTGAACAGAGGTGTTCGCAAAGGGAAAGTCGCGAATAAGACACTATCGCAGTTGCAAAATGGTGTTTTGAGTGTGAAATTTTCGCACCACTATGTAGATGGTGCGAAATTCTCAAACTGTCTGGGTTTTGCCCTCTCACTTCTGACCACCATAACTTCTTCGTCAACTCCGCATGTTTTTGACTCTGGGCTGAAAGCCCATTGAGTCTAGAATCCAGTCATATTATTGTGGAAGGAAACTGGTGTTCACAACCTTGCTAAAATTTGAATTGTTTCACCAAGTGTCCTAATTGCTTGGTTGTGTTGATGTGATGAGTCAGAAGTTGTAAACGGCTATTACATGGAATGTCGTAGACTATCTTATGAGCATGATATGCCATGCCTTAGCCTAGGAAATGAGGGTGTCATTACTCATTTAAGTAGTGACCAAGGATCATGAATGGCCGGGTGTGGTTTAACCCTAACCATGGGGTTGAAGTCCGGAATTGTTGAGACTGTTTTCAAACAAACGTGACCAGTTAAAGGCTCCATTTCGTTCCCCGGATCGCTAGTCTTTGACCGGTGAGGTATTGGTCCTCTATTATGAGAAGGGTTGGGTGCTACTGCATCCAACCTGACAATTGATTGGACAACCAACCGATTGATGGGCTATGGACGTGTCTCATCAATTGCTTCGTGGTCGGTCTGAGGCCGTGGTTTGAACTGCTTGAGGTCAGTCTTCGCTCACAGGCTTGTCGAGGCTTGCTCTCGGAGGCCTTGCATACGATTGATTGAAATACTTCGTCAAGAGGCGCCATGTTTGACTTACAATAATGTAGCATTACCATATTGGTCCCAGAATGTGTTTGTTGCTGAACATGGCCAAATACATGTCATGTGGTAGGTCGGTTCTGGGGCAACGGCTACGTGCCATGGTTAGCCGCCTAGGGATAGAGGTATGGCCATTAGTTGGCTAAATAGCGACATGGATTTGTAATGTTAATACGTGTGTCTCATTGTATTAACCTTGGTTGATTGTATGGAAATTATAACCATGAGTTATAATTGTACATGATGCATGGATTGCATGAGTGATTCTATGTTAATATATGCTATGTGTGATATATTGACATGCTTTCATGATATATGGACTTGTGTGTGCATTAGACATGAGTGTCCATGGTACATGATGTAGTGTACGGTATTAGGATATCCTTGTAGTAATCATTGTACATAGGACATAATTTATAGTGCAATGGCACAATTGCATTGCATTGATACACGATCATCGCATGATATGGGTGTGGGTGCATGGTATAATATCAGCACTATATTTGGTGTTTAGTGGTGGGCTTGGGAACGTTGGACGATGTCTGACGGATAACCCACGGTTGCATTTCATTGCATGAAATTGAAAAAGAAACATGATGTGAGTGGGCGGGCGAGAGAGTCGTTAATCCCCTCAAGTGAAAAGCCTGGAACATGGGTTAGACAGTTAAGCCCGGAAAATGTCTTTAGGTGTAAGAGACCAGCGGTGAAATACCAAAAGTTATGACGTACAAATAAAGCACACGGCTCTTGATAAAACAAAATATTTGTTTTAGAAAAAGGGTCATTGGACGAAAACCCAATGACTGCTTTGTTTTCACATTTGGCATTGCATATGTGAGTCGAGTCGGTGAGTGACTCGGGATACATTACTCAGTGACATCTTGAGTAATAGAGCCGATGAGGGCTTGGTACATGGGTCATGGTGAGTCTAGTCTCATTCATGGCATGTAGACATTCAGGTAGACATGTGTGTGTTTATCTTGCTGGATGTAGTATTTATGTATGGGTAGAAATTCCAATTTATGGAAAAATGGAAAAATCGTAATTTCGATTACAAAATTGTTAATTTCGGTTAAAAATCCGTAATTTATTCTCTAGATATCAAATGATGAAACGGATTGCACCGTTGGAATCGTCTCACGAAATCTAGCTAGTACGTAAAATTTCGTAGAATTCCGAGACAGTCGGAGTTGGCACATTTTTCGAGGCATCGCGGTTCGAGATGCAGAAGTAAAAGATTTTACGACGAAAGTCACATATAACATGTACTCATGCGCCATAAGTAAGCATGAGTAGAAATGATGGAAATGGATGGCCCAGAGATAGTCTTAAGATATAGCGGAGAAAGAGAATTAATTAATTAAATTGATTAAATGAACTAAAAAGCAAAATTATCCACTTGATGATTGTCTTCTCAAGAGATTAAAAACACAAAACGTGAAATGGGAAAGAAAAAAAATTTACAATGAAATTTACTTGATTCGTCATTTTAGAGAGAGAGAAAGTGAAGCTTCTCTCTAGAAATCTGGCAGCTATCAGATAGTCGGAGTCTTAGGGGTGAGAGAGGGAGGGTTGCTCTGCTCGGAGAGGGCTTCGTGGAGTACGGATTTAGGGAATTTCCTCAAACTCAGAGAGGTAGAGTTTCTCCCTACTTGGTTTACGCTTTATTTAGAGTGTTTTACAATGCTTGGTTTGCTTGGGGCCTTGAACGTAGTTTGATGGAGTCCCAAAGCTTGGGACCGAATTGATTCAATTTATTGAACCCGATGTGAGCGACCTGTAGCGAAACGAGAATTTGTTTCCCAGGTCTTTAATAGGCGTAAAATTATATGATTTAAATCACGTATTGATTAGAATGAGGCCGGAAATGGCCGTAAAATGCGGAGTTCTAAAGTGAGGCAGAGTGAATGGATGTGTGTTTGAACGTAAAACCTAGGTTTTTCTGTTCATAGAATAGTGACACAAAAATATATTTTGTGTGAATGTCTTAGTCCCGTGATTTAAGTCGAGATTGCTTTCGTGTTTAATTATTAGCCCAAGTGAGCTAATTTTGATGTTTTAAATGATAATTACATGACATGATTGTGTGATTGGATATTATGTGGATATGTGCATGTTTACATATTTGCATGTGATTAGACGGTATTGGAATTGGCATACATGCATTCTACTTATGCTTGGAACATCTAGGACTATAGGGTAGTGCATGAGATGAGTCTAGAAAATGGTTGGGAGGAGTAGTCTAAAATGTATTAATTATCGGAGGGTAGTCCAAATGAAAAATATCAATCGTCGAAGTGGCCCAATTGATATTCATCGGAGGGAGTGAATCCACAAACAAATAATATATCAATCGTCGGACCCAGTGATATATACACACACCAGGAGAGGTTGTCCACGAACTAACAAAACAATAATTCTCATCTGAGGCTTAGGTGGAGTGTGAGGAAGTCGATGAGGACTCGGGATTTGAGTTAGTCGTAGACATTCAAGTAGGATCATGCATTTTTCTTGAATGTATGTTTATTTTAGACGTTACTTGACTGCGCTTAGGTGGAGAGTAGCCCACTTAGAGAGCGATTCCTTCTTGACGTTAGCTCGTGCAATGGGAGATATGTTTTACAAGTATAGGGCGTGTGCGGGGACGAAACAGTCCTGAACATCGAGGATTAAGAAAAAGTCGGGTTGTGGCTGATGTATGCATGTATTAGGGCACTTAAGTTTAATGTATGTATTGTATAAGAGTAAAATATTTGAACTCTTAGAACTATTGGATATAATTGGATTCATAGTTGGTATGTTTTTATGGATATTGTAGTATGGGCCCCGAGTAGTTTTATCCATATTTGTCATTGATTATATTGAATTTGCTTGGGACGGGGTTTCATGAAGGTGTTTTATTTGGTAGAGCTCCCAGTGCAGAAAGGAGACTGCGCCGATTTTTCTAAAGTGGCGTCGGGTGGCAGGCATCCACTTGTATTCCGTAGGTTGACGGGTAGTCAACGGACCCCGAAGTGGGCGTCATTATGTGCAACCGTTGCATGCACTTAGGTGGGAAGTAACCCTTGTAGGAGATTATCACTCACGGCTTTGCTTGCCGATCGTGGGACCTTCGGATCACCCCGGGGTCTAGTGTGGGCGATTGACAGCATGGGATGAGCCGGATGGCCTTGTTTTGGTTTTATTTTGATGCTTGGCTCGTGAGCAAGAGCATTATATGTGTACATGATTTTGCTGTGCCTGGGACATGAAATGGATGGGTGGTAAGTGGTGTCAATAATATGTTTTATATCTTTTAGAGATTAGAAGTAATAGGAGTGGGGTGTAGTACTAATTTTTGGAAGGTGTGGTATGGGATGCAGAATCTCATATGTTTCACAGTTGACCAATTGGTCGATGGACACCGAGTTAGTGTCACATGTGTTGAGAATTATTTTTCGGATAGTGGATTTTTTTCCTTTTTAGATAATTCTTTAATTTCCTTAATTTAGTCTAATATTGTTTTTATTTAGTTCTTTTTTTTTTTTTTATCAAAAGTTGTATCCGCGATCCTACACTTTTCGATATTTTTTGACGTTTGGATCCATTTCTCTCTACAATTGTTTCTCTTTGCAATCTGGTATTTCGTTCCCAATATGGTATTTTGTGTTTTCAGCATTTGGATCTCTGCAATTTGATATTTCGTTTGCAATATGGTTGTAACACCCCGAAATATACCTTAGCAGTTTTCGGACTTGTGTAGGGTATATTAAAAGTTAAAAATGAATTTTTGGGAACTAAAACGAGAGACCCGGGATTAATAATAAAGCCAAGGGTAAATAGGTAATTTACCACTTGGGGACCTAGTGGTCATAAAAGGGAAAGACTAGGGATTTAATATAGATGTTTAAAAAGGAAATGTAAAAAGAAGAAGTTATGGGATTCAAGGCAATTAGAGAAAGTTGGAATATAAATAGGAGAGAAATAGGGGACCAAGATTCAAAAAGGAGAAAGTTAAAAAAAAAAAAAAAAATTTATCATTTCGCTTCCGCATTATTTTCTAAAGATATGTTAAGGATTGTAAAAGGGTTCGCTCTATGGATTTTATTTGACTGTTTTGAGGAAAAGTTTCTATATCCATTGGAGTCTTGGAGGTCCCCTCTCGGGTTCATGAGGTTAATCAGAGTTGGGATCCTTCAGCATTAATTATCGGCCACGGTTTGAAAATGTTATAAAGATTTGAAAATTTATTTTCCTTATGATTTTTTTAATGTTTTATTTTAAAAATTGCATAAATTATTTGTGTGATTTAAAATCATATATGCATTACATGACATTAATTTTTGAATTCACGGAAAATCGCGTGTCGGGGCCGACCCCACCGGGAGGCTCACGAGGCATTAGTACACCACCCAGGAATATGTGATGGAGTGCCTTATGTTCCTCCACCCCTGTCTGAGTGACCTAACCACCAAAGGCAGGCCGCCCAGCCTCGAGGTCGTGGAGGGCCATTGAGATACCTTTAGACGAGATGGCTCGACTTTTAGCCAACGCATTACGGCGACTCCCAGTGTGGCTTCTATAGAGAGGGTGGCTAGGGGCCACGGAACTATGATGGATTGGGAGACCGGAAAGGCCGTCATGGTTGAGAAATGCAGCGGTCTACGGGTGATCACGGTGTCTGGAAGGGCAAATGGTCACTTTTACGCCTTTCTCCTATGGGACCAGTGTGCAAGTGGTGGAGGGCGGTTCGGAGGGGGTGCGGAGGGGAGTGTCACAGGCGCTGATTCAGGAAGAGTTCTGAGATAAGTTCGTTCCGGCCGATTCTTGAGATCTGGTGAGGAGTTCTTTTAAGAGGCACACGACGGGGACGCCGTGACGGATTATGGCCCAGGAGTTTTGAACAAACGAGACATGTCCCATTTAGTAGGGAGGACGAAGTTTCGAAGATCAAGAGGTTTCTTTGTAGAGTGCTTAGTCGGAGATTTAGCGGACCACGGTGGCGTCGGCTTGACCCGCACACGGTAAGGCCCGGTGGTAAAGGCGCGCGGAGTTAAGGGATGAGAGGAGCATGGGTTTGAAATCCAGGCTATGCATAGTCAGGGCGAGAAAGCGGGTGGGTCGAGCGTGGGTTCGGGGAGGTTCTGAAGTAGCCGATTAGGGTTTTATGGATTTATTTATCTAAACCTTCAATTGAGTTATATTAGGCTTTAGCTATTAAATTGACATGATTCTAGGTTGATTTTGCTAGAAATTGAAAAAGAAGAATGATATTATAAGAGTTGTCAATTTAGGTCAACTTTGGATGTTAATGGAAGTGATGTTGTTTGATTGGTTTTAATTGATTTAATGACATTACTTGAAATGCTTGAAGAAATTAATGGAATTAATGGAATTAAAAGTTGAATAGAAAATGAGATGAGAGGGTTAGGCCAAGAAAGGGTTTAATTGGAAATGCATTGGTTTGATTTAGTTTAAGTAAATCAATGACATTGGATGAATTATCAAATATAATTTGTTGAAAGAAAATGAAGAAATTGAAGAAATAATTATGAATGTGTGACATGTAGGATTTGACCACCTTAAGGAAGTATGGAAAAGTTGAGTTTCCATTTATTTTAATCAATTAGGGAAGTGATTAAATGCCTAATGGAATGTGTTAGAATTAATGTATTAAGAAGAAATTAGTTAAGATATAAATGTAATTTTTTGCTAAGGTGAAGAGGCATTATGGATTTTTCACATTAAGGATGCTAATGGCTTGATTTAGGGCTTGCAAAGATGTTATCATGAGCCTTTATTTAATTGGAAGTGAATTGGATAAGTTGAGACTTCGCGGTAGGATGTTCCAAAGGCGGCATTGAACACGGTCACGAGCATTTTGAGTTTCTAGACATGCCAAAACTTGGACTTACGAATGCGTTTGCTTTATGGATCTCATGAGCAGGATTTTTGGCCTTACTTAGATCCGATTTGTTATACGTGTTTATTGGCGATATGCGGCAGTCTATTCGGGCGGTGGAGAAGGGCATACGAGGAGCGCGGGGATAATTACGCAAGAGCATTGCGGGAACATCGGTTATATTCTAAACTCATTAAATGAGTCAGTTTTGGCTCGACAGTGTCGCCTTTTTAGGACACATAGTTTCTGCTGAGAGGGGATCTTAGTGGATCAGCGGAAGGTGACTATCTTGAATTGGGAAACCTCTACGAGTGTTACGGAGATAAGAAATTTTACGGGTTTAGCGGGAGTATTCACAGTAAGTTCTTTGGGGGGTTCTCGAGATAGTGGCACCTTTGACTAAATTGAGGAAGAGGAACCGTTTTATGGTGAGGCTTGTCAGTGAGAGTTTGATGAGGCCCAGAAGGAGATTGACCTCAGCTCCAGTACTTACACTTCCATCAGGGCAGGATGGCTTTGTAGTGTATTGTGATGCCTCTAGGCAAGGCCTAGGTTGTGTATTAATGCAGAATGATAAGGTGATTGCATATGCTTCTAGGCAATTGAAGAAACATGAACAGAATTATCCTACACACGACCTTGAGCTAGCAACCGTAGTATTTGCCTTGCGGATATGGAGGCATTACTTATATGGAGTGCCTGTGGGGTTTTACGAGGATCACAGAGCTTACGTGTCACATTTGCGGAAGAGGCCCGAACATGAGACAAAGGAGATGGATTGAACTGATCAAGGATTATGAATGTACCATTGAATATCATCTGGAAAGCGAAGCGTGTGCCGGATGCTCTTAGTAGAACCCGTGAGTTCCACTATCGCACTTGAGGGTCGTGCATCTTCCTCGACTCATAAAATTGAGGTCCTTAGGTGTGGAATTTGGGTGATAGATTCAGAATGCGTTGGCCACATCTCGTATCGTCACTGTCCATTGATAGACGGGTTAGAGGCTTCGATTCAAGATCCACGGATAGTGAAGTAGAGTTTAGACAGCGAGGATTTGTCATTGAGAGAGGATGGTGCAGTGGTCATGGGACCAGGTTGTGTGTCTGGGATGGGTGATGTGAGGAGAGAGATTATGGGAGGAAGCCCATTCCTCAAAAACATATATGCATCAGGCTTCAGATGCTTATCATACCCTAAAGGAACACTCTTGGTGGAAGGGTATAGAGGGATGTGCGGGAGTTCGTCTCGGATGTCTCACGTGTCGGGTGAAAGCGAACATCAGGCTTTGCGGGACACTACGATTCTTCAAGATCCCTCATTGGAAATGGGAGAGAATCACTATGGATTTTGTGGTAGGTTCCACATTGCCGGAGTGGCGATACGATATGGGTGATTATTGGGTGTGTGAAATGACATTTCACTCTCTACTCCGGGAATAGTGATTCATTGGATAAGTTGGCCCAATTATACGTTAGAGAGATTATCGGGGCTTGCATGGTACGGTTTCCATTGTTTGAGACGGGGAGATCGAGGTTTACCTCATGGTTTTGGCCCGATTCCTGAGGGCTGCCCGGCACTAAGCGCATTTCGGTCTGGCTTTTCATCCAGACGGATCGTGTCGGGGGACTATCACAGGACTTTAGAGGATATGCTTAGGGCATGTTATGGAGTTGGGGGCTGGGACACCATCTACCCTTGATGGGTTGCATACAATAACGATTATCGGACCCGATTATTGGTATGGCCCACTTATGAGGCTCTTTATGGGCGGAAATGTCGAACTCCGGAGTCTATTAGGACGAGGTAGGTGCAAGGAAATTAGTAGGTGGAATTGTTCAAGTGACTTGTGATAAGATCAAAGTTATAAAGGGATAGGCCAGAAAATTACCTGAACCGTGAGAAAAGTTATTCGAACAATCGTCGTAGGGACCTAGAGTTCGAGGTAGGGGATATGGTAATTTTGAGGATTTCCCCATGGAAGGGCGTACTAAGATTTGGGAAACGTGGAAAGCTGAGTCCACGATATATTGGGCCATACAGGATTGTTGAGAGGATTGGAGAGGTGGCATATCGATTGGAGTTGCCATCTGACCTCGATCGCATTCACGATGTTTTCCATGTTTCTATGCTCCATAAGTATATACCAGACCCTTCACATGTATTGATAGAGCAACGATTGCAAATCTGAGGAGAGAATTTATTTATACGAAGAGGAACGGTGCGGATCACCGTCGTAGAGGCAAGTTCTGGCATAACAAGACCTATTCCCTTTGGTGAAGGTATTGTAGAGGTCATGAGTGAGGAAGCTGTGGGAGCATGAGAGCGGATGAAGAGGCATTATACATCTCTCTTTGATTCAGTCGAATGTTTTAAGGAATTTAGGACAGAATTCTTATAGGAGGAGAGTTGCTAACACCCAGAAATCTTCTCCTAACAGTTTCAGGACTTGTGAGGGTATATTAAAGTTAAAAAATGAATTTTTAGGGAACTAAAGCAGAGACCGAATTAATAATAAAGCCAAGGGTAAATAGGTAATTTACCACATGGGGGGCACAGGTATCCTTTTCCTAAGGAACCTCTGGTGGAAGGTGAAGAGAGGGATAAATGCAAAGTTAGGTCTCGGATGTCTCACGTGCCGGCGGGTGAAGCGGGAACATCGGAAGCACTTGAGTTTTACCGATTCTCCCAGTCCCTCATTGGAAATGGGAGAGAATCACTATGATTTTGTGTTAGGACTTCCGTGCGGGAGTGGCCACGATGATATGGGTGATTGTGGTGGTAGCGAAGTGGCCATTTCCTCTCTATCGGGAATAGTAGTTCATTGGATAAGTTGGCCCCGATTATCGTTAGAGGTCATCGAATTGCGTTACGGTTTCCATTGTTTGAGCCAGTCCAGTTTTACCTCATGGTTTTAGCCAGTTTACAGAATGCCCTTTTCATTTTTCATTCCGGTCTGACTTTTCATCAGAGACGGATGGCTGTCACGGGGACTATCACAGGACTTTGGGGATATGCTTAGGGCATGTGTTATGGGTTTAGGAGGAGTGGGACACCATCTGCCCTTGATGGAGTTTGCATACAATGCGGTTATCGGACCGATTAGTATGGCCTTATGAGGCTCTTTGGATGAATGTCGAGACTCCAATCTATTGGGACGAGGTAGGTGCAAGGAAATTAGTAGGTCGGAAATTGTTCAGTGACTTGTGATAAGATCAAAGTTATAAGGGATAGGCCCGAAAATTGCACAAGGCAAACTGAAAGTTATTCGAGACAATCGTCATTTAGGGACTAGAGTTCGAGGTGAGGATATGGTAATTTGAGGATTTCCCCATGGAAGGCGTACTAAGATTTGGGAAACGTGGAAGGTGAGTCCACGATATATTGGAGCCATACGAGTTATTTGAGAGGATTGGAGAGGTGGCATATCGATTGGGTTGCCATCGGAGCCTCGTCGCATTCACGATGTTTTCCATGTTTTATGCTCCATGAAATTATATACGGACCCTTCACATGTATTGATGAGCTAACCGGTGGAAATCTGGGGAGGAATTTGATCTGAAGGAACCCGGTGCGAGATCCTCGATCGTAGAGAGCAAGTTCTGCGCAACAAGACTATTCCACTGGTGAAGGTATTGTAGAGGAGTCATACAGTAGAGGAAGCTACATGGGAGCATGAGGAGCAGATGAAGAGGCATTATCCCCATCTCTTTGATTCAGGTACGAATGTTTAAATTTCGAGGACAAAATTCTTATAAGGAGGGGAGAGTCGTAACACTCCGAAATATACCCTAACAGTTTTCGGACTTGTGTAGGGTATATTAAAAGTTAAAAATGAATTTTCGGGAACTAAAACGAGAGACCCGGAATTAATAATAAAGCCAAGGGTAAATAGGTAATTTACCACATGGGGGAAGCACAGAGATGTATCATACCCTAAAGGAACATTACTGGTGGAAGGGTATGAAGAGGGATATTAAGTTAGTTCGTCTCGGATGTCTCACATGTCGACGAGGTGAAAGCAGAACATCGGCTTCTTGGGACTCATACAGTCCTTTCTAATCCCTCGGTGGAAATGGGAGAATCACTATAGGATTTTGTGGTAGGACTTCCACATTGCTAGGGTGTACGATCGATGGGTGATTGTGGACTAGCCCCTTGAAATCAGCCCATTTCCTCTCTATCAGGAATAGTGATTCATTGGATAGAGATTGCTTGGCCCAATTGCTCGTTAGAGAGATTATCAGGTATGGTACACGGTTTCGCATTGTTTTGGTGAGAGATCAGGTTTACCTCACGGTTTTAGCCCAGTTCTACGAATGCCCTTAGGCTAGCGCATTTCAGTCTGACTTTTCATCCGCAAGCGGATGGCCAATCTGAAGAGGACTATGCGAGACTTTTAGAGGATATGCTTGGGGCATGTGTTATATGGAGTTTAGAGGAGAATTTGGGACACCCGTCCCACCCTTGATGGAGTTTGCATACAATAACGATTTTATCGGACCGGTATTGGTATGGCATATGAGGCTCTTTATGGATGAATGTCAAACTCCAGTGCGTTTGGGACGAGGTGGGTGAAGAGAATTAGTAGGTCGAAATTGTTAAGTGACTTGTGATAAGATCAAAGTTATAAGGGATAGGTAGAAAGTGCACATGACCGTGAGAAAGTTATCACGAGACAAATCGCAAGTATTGGGACCTAGAGTTCGAGGTAGGGGAATATGGGTATTTTTGAGGATTCCATTGGAAGCGTACTAAGATTTGGGAAACATGGAAAGTTGAGTCCATGATATATTGGGCCGTCTGAGATTGTTGAGAGGATTGGAGAGGTGGCATATCGATTGGGTTGCCAAATCATTTCTCGATCCCTTTGTTCAAGTGTTTTCCATGTTTCTATGCTCACTTAAGTATATACCCGGACCCTTCACATGTGTGTGTGGGCAACCCGGTGGAAATACAAGAGAGATTTGACTTATCTGAGAAGAGGAGTAGTGCCGTCTGGTCGTGGGGCAGAGTTCTGGCATATGAGACTATTCATGGTGGTATTGGGGAGGAGTCTATACAGTGTAGAGGAAGCTACATGGGAGCATGGGAGTAGATGAAGAGGCATTATCATCTTTGATTCAAGTGCGAATGTTAAATTCGAGGAATGAAATTCTTACAAGGAGGAGACTTGTAACTTTTCAAATATACTATGGATTTCGGACTTGTGTAGGGTATATTAAGTTAAAAAATGAATTTTGAAACTAAAGCGAGACCCGAATTAATAATAAAGCTAAGGGTAAATAGGTAATTTACCACTTGGGGACCTAGTGGTCATAAAAGGGAAAGACTAGGGGTTAATATATGAAATGTTTAAAGGAAATGTAGAGAGAAGAAGTTATGGGATTCGAGGCACTTAGAAAGTTGGAATGAAATAGGAGAGGAAATGGGGACCAAGATGCAAAAAGGAAAGTTAAAAGAAAAAGGGTTTTGACTTGGCCAAACATGGCCTTAACAAACATGGATAGAAGACCAAATTTGGTCTCGAATGAGCGTAGAGAGGGAGAAAAGAGAAGAGGAAAAGAGAGAAGAAGAGGAAGAGGAAGAGGAAGAGGAAGAGAAGAAGAAGAAAAGCCAAAATCAAAAGGTATGGAACTATGACCTTTAGTATGGATCTATGGAATTTTAAGGCTTTGTATGGTTAATAGCTAGTCTCCAAAGCCAGGGTTTTGATAGAATTGCATCCTAACCTTGGATTTATTGAAAATAGAGTTGGTAAAACCCATATGGTACATGATAGTTATGGAATCATCTCTTTTAAGTTGGATTCATGGGTAAAATGGAGAGTAATTGAGTTAGGGTTTAGAACAAACCCTAACTAATCATCATATTTGGGTTGAGTATGGAGTCGCTAACCGTATTAGAATGTGGAGAAATTCATGGAAGGTTTTGAAAGAAGATAAATAGTGAAAAGAGGATTTAGACTAGAAAGAAGTGCTTCGGGATGAAAATGAAATGGTTTTGAAGTGTATAGGGACTATAGAGTTGAATTGGATGGAAAAATATGGAAAAAAAATGCAGAAAAGCCCAAATTCTGGGCAAAATTCGAGCACATGTAATGCTCTATTTTCCAATTTCGACCAGTTTTCGTATTTCAGCCATAACCTGCTCATTTCTTATCCGATTTGAGTGATTCAAGTGAATAATTAAACTAGACTTCAAGGAAAACCAAACATCCAGAAATAGGCATTGTCGAATTATGATTCTATGTGGCCCAAAAATTCATTCAATGTAGGGCCATGTACAAGCCAAATTCTGGTTTCAGTTTTGAACATAGAGTAGTCCCGGGTGTTTAGGACGTAACTCGAGTTTCGGTGCTCTGATTTGGGTGATTCCAATTGGAGAAGAACCCTTAGCACCTTAGTTTTAAAATAGTACAAAGAAATAATGTCAAATATGAAGTTAAGACCCTATAAAAATGAGTAATACAAACTGTCCCTAGTGTAATCGGTAAATGGACTAGTTGGCATGAAAATGCCATAACTTTAGTTGGGAAGATCTGATTGGATTGATTCCAATTCCTAAGTAAAATAGATTCATAGAGGAATAAGAATATAGGAATGAGTGTGTATGGTGGATTAAATGGAAATTTTGGTTAATGTGTAGTTGTGGTTTCTTGAAAAATGTGAAAGGACTATCGGACGGGAAGCAGAGGTCGACAGAATGGCCAGGATTGAGCGGTGGCGTAGTGTAAAAATGATGTTTTTCAAATTGAGTTTTAAAAGTGAACAATTTTGAATGTAAAATGAAAAGTTTAATGTACATGTTTATCTTGCATCAATATATATATTTATATTAAATTATATGCCTTATGCATATGTTAAAACATTATGGAAGTTTAAAAAATATGTAAAGAATGCATAAATGTATAAATGATAAAGTAAAGTTAAATGGATTCGAATGTATTTTGAAAAAAGTGTGCGATAGTTACCCCTATTTATATAGTATTATGATCGATATCGGCCGAAGTACTTTAAGCGTGGGATTTAGAAGGTAAAGTTATAGGTTACTAAGCGGGGAGGAAATAGGTGTTTAGAGTAATATCCTTACACATGATAAAGTGCACTATGATTTGGAACCCTATGCAAAGCGTGAGTTTCTCTGCGTAGTAGTTATGGCCCGGAATGGGCCCCATCCCTCACCGTCCCGATACCGGGAAAGCGACCGGTGTGTTTATTCCACAGGTTCATCGAGAAAGAAATAAAGAAGAAAGTTTAAGGCATAAATGTTTAAGGCATAAATTGATTTTAATTGTATAAGTATTTATTTCTTAGATATATACTGAAAATGTTATTTTAATGAAAATGTACACTCACTGGGCTCCTTTAGCTCATTCTTTTCCGTATGTTTCAAAAACATTTTCAGGACCCGAGATAGGTGCGTAGGTAGAGCATCCCCTGTGCGTGAAAGGTCGGGCCATCGAGGAGGCGACACACAATGATTTCATTGTATATATAATTTTGCATATTGTATATGTTGAATATTTTGTTATGTATATATGTATATGTATAAAGTTGAAAAGGAACTACGTGGGCTTTGATCCTCCGTGGACGAGGTACGTAGGTGGTCGGCTTAATTTCGGCTCAAGCCCAAATCTTCTGATAAAATTGTGCATGGAATTGAAGAAAGTTTGAATGTTTTAATGATTTGAAGTGAATAAATGTATATATGTATATATTGTGATTGATTGGAGTTGTAGGACCCAAGAGGTCTGACGGAAGTTGAGAGTTAGGGGTGAAGATTAAGTGTTTTTAAATGTTTCGAGGTTTGTAAATTTGGGAAAGTCAGAAAAAGCAGAGGGAAACTCGACGATTTTTTGAAAAAATCAAAGTGTTTGAAAAAGAAAGAAAAAATTTTTTTATCATTTCACTTCCGCATTATTTTCTAAAAATATGTTAAGGATTGTAAAAGGGTTCGCTCCATGGATTTTATTTGACTGTTTTGAGGAAAAGTTTCTATATTCATTGGAGTGCCGGGAGGTCCCCTCGGGTTCATGAGGTTAATCCGAGTCGGGATCCTTCAATGGTATTTTGTGTTTTCGACATTTTGATTTGTTTCTTCTCTCTACAATTTTTTTCTCTCTGCAATTTGATATTTCGTTCCCAATATGGTATTTTGTGTTTTTGGCGCTTGGATTCGTTTCTTTTATCTCTATGCAATATGGTATTTTGTTCGTAATCCGGCAATTTGTGGTTTTCGGCATTTGTACTTCTCCCGAAAGAATATCTATAATTTTTTTTTAAAAAAAACCCTAAACTAATAACAAAGATAACTCCAGTAGTCAATTATGAATAAATTAGAGTATTGTAATATTTTCAAATATAAATAAAAGAGTGCGAAGTAAACATATTACTTATTGATGAAGTGCATTTTGCTATGTTACTAATAATTGTACTTCCTTTGTTATTATGTTCAAACTGAGATAAGGAAAAGTTCTTAGGGCTAAGCAAACGAAAAATGATTCGATTTTTTTAAAAATATTTAAATTCTTCCTAAATCTACAATATTTTGTCAATATCGATTTTGAAGGTGTGTTTTTTCATATCAATTAAATTGATAAAGATAAGCCTTTTTTTGTATGTAGTATGAATTTTTTTCAAACTCACGATATGTTCAAGATTGTTCATCTAACTCGGTAAATTTATAATTTTCATTACCATGTTGAAGTATTTTATACTCATGAATACTCAAATATGGTATTTTCTTTATCCTTCTTTCAATCCTTTCCCCATTGAGCTAATTAGTCTTATTAATTAATGACCTGCCTTGTCTTGAACTATCCTCCTTTAACCTTTTAAATGGGAGACCGACTTTCTCATTTGACTAATTAAAGAAATGAGTCTTCAATAATGGTAGATTACCAATTATTCCATAATAAAGTTAAAAAAATAATTAACGTTGGTGCTATAAAGTAAAAGATAACCTAAAAAAAAACAAAAAAACAAAGTTACTTTTGAATTATTTGTTGGTGTCTCCTTTTTTTTCTATTGTTTTACTCAAGCTTTTTTTCTTTCAATAAAATGGTTCTCCCACTTAGGATTGCAATTTGTTTTTGTGTTTTTTTTTTTTGTTTTTCTTGTTGTTTCTTCGTTTGGATGTGGTGTATGGTTGTATCGTCATAGTACGATAATTCACTTTTATTGATTTTTGTGGTATTTTAGCATTTTGCTCGTGTGTGATGATTCTGCGGACAATACATCTCCCAATCCACTAGTATTGTCTGATTGTCCTTCAGTATGCTTGAGTACTAGAATCTTAGGCATTCTTTAGAGGATCAGGCACGGATTAACCTCATGAACGGGAGCCTCTCGGCACTCAATGGATATAGAAACTTTTCCTCAAAACCATCCGTAAATCCATGGGGCGGAACCCCTTTACAATCCTTAACATATCACCCCCAGAAAATAATGCGGAAGCGAGGTAGGTAAATTTTTTTCTTTTCTTTCTTTTTTTCAAACACTTAGATTTTTCGGGAAAAATCGACCAAAGTTTCCCTCTGTTTTTGGACTTTCCCAAATTCTGAATACGCATAAGCATTTAAAAACACTTCTAATCTTCCAATTTTCCAACTTCCGTTTTAGGACTCTGATCCACAACTCAATCAACTATTATATACCATATACATTTATTCATTTCCAATCATCAAAACATTTGAAACTTTCTTGATTCCATGCACAGTTTTATAAAAGGTGGGCTTAGTCGGACTTAAGTAGGCCGCCTAAGTAGTTCATTTTTCAAAATATATCCATATATGCATATATACATGACAAACTATTTGACATATAAAATATGCGAGCTATTTATACAATCACCTGCAGTTCACATGCGTGGTCTCATGATGACTCAACTCACGACGGGAGAGAATTTGCTCTAAGTTACTTTGTCTAGTCACGAAAATGGTTTTGAAACATATGGAAAGAATGAGCTAAAAGACTAGTGAGTGTACATTTCATTAAGATAACATTTTGTTATATATCAAAGTAATACATGCCCATACATTTAAAAATCCATTTATACCTTAAACTTTCTTTCTTTCTTTCTTTCTTTCTTTCTTTCTTCCAGTGGAACCGGAATAAACACACGAGCAGGTTTAAGTGCGGCCGGTGAGGACAATCACATTCCAGTCGCAACCACTACGCTACGGAGAAACTCACGCTTTGCATAGGGTTCCAGTCCGTAGCACCTTATCAACGTGTAAGGATATTACTCTAACCTGTTTCTCCCTCGGTTAATGGCTTTAACTACCCTAAATCCTTACACGCTTAAGGTACCTCGGCCAATATCAGTCATAACAGTCATATGGGGTTAGGGTAACCATCAGTAAAACATTTATCAAAATCCATTTAAATCCTTTACTTTATCATGAAAACTCATATATGTATGCAAATATACATATGCATTCTTTACACATTTTTACCCTCCCATAATGCCTTAACATATACATACATATATGATTTAATATAAATCCATATATTTAGGCAAAATAAAACATTTCCATATACCTTAACATAAACTTGCATATGCCTTAACATTTATATAAACATTTCCATTAAACTTTTCAGTTCAACATTAAAACCATTCACCTTTAAACCTCGATTTTCAAGATATCATTTTTTACACTCCTGGATTCACCGCTCGATCCAGCTTTCAGCTACCGTCCGATAATCATTTCACCTTGCCGAAAGCCACAACCATACATTACTTCCATTGATCACCATACACACTCATTTCACTCAACTACATCACATTCACTTTAATCCCATTGAACCACACTTCAAAGAAGCAGATTAAGGGAAATAACCAAAATACGCTACTTTACAAAATGGCCTTAATGCCCATAATTCCAAATCCCCCCTTACTTTCTCTATGACCCCAATTTACTTAGAAGTGGAATCATTCAGTCGACTCATCCAAATTCAAGTTATGGCATTTTCATGAAACTAGTCATTCACCCAGAGATTTTTTACACTCGGGACCTTTTGAAATACCCATTTTCAATGTCTTAACTCCATATTTGGCTGGTTCAGCTGCTCTCTTTTTGAAACTAAGGTGCTAAGGGTTCTTCTCAATTAGAGATGCCCAAATTGGAGCAAGAAACTCTTCACGTCGAAAACAACCGGGCTAATCTATGTTCAGCGAACGAATTTGAAACTACACATGGCCTACTTTGAGCAAATTTTTTGGGCCACATAGAATCAGAATTCGAGGGAACCTATTTCAGGATGTTTGGTTCTACTTGAAGTCTATTTTAACCAGGGACTTGAATCATAAGTCGGTCTGAAATGCAGACAGAGTTCTGGCCAAAATACAAAAACTGGTCAAAGCAGAAGCGAGCATTTCCTTGCGGAATTTGTGCAATTACAGAATGTGTTTTCTTCCACTTCAACACTCAATCTAATGCCTTATATCTCAATTTCTTTATTACCTAACCAATTTCAGCATATGCACCAAAATTCACTACTCAAATCCTATAGATTCCTTTGCTTTCTTTTCAGCTAACTGTCAGATTTCCTTCTCAATTGATTAGAGAGATGATGGGAATGAATGACTAAGATTATGTCAAGTGTCAAAAATCAAGAAAAGGGACACATTGAGATTTATTGGAAATGTTAAATGTATAAGACAAAACAATGAATAGTTTTCTTCTCCATTTGAAAGGAGAAAACGTGCAATGGCTGGTTTTTGAGTTTTAGAGAGAGAGAGAGCTCTTTCTCTCTAGATTTACACGGTAGTTCGGACCAGTCGAGTTCTCGTAGACCCGAACAAAAAATCGATCTATGCGGCGAGGGCTACGCATGGACATTGATTTGGTGGAGTTCTGACAACTCAAAGAGGTAGGGATCTTTTCCTACTTGTGTTATTCTTTGGCTAAAAGCTATGTAAATGGTTTAGGATGTTACGAGGCTTTGGGTTAGCCAGTGTTTCGATCACCAAAGCATTTGAGCAGGAGTGTAGAAAATCCCCATTGTTTGTGGCGAAGTGAGCAGAATTTTGGCAGAGGTTTCAGCTGTTCCGTGAATAATGTTGTGATTTTGGTGTGAATTTTATGATGTTAAAGTGATTCAAAATGAATTGCTTGTAGCGATGAAATTAGCCCATGTGAGCTAATTTTGGTGTTATTTGATGTCAATTTAATAACATGATTTATGTGGATTAGTTACATTAGTATATACATGTTTTTATATATTAGCATGAGTTGTAAGGTTAGCATAATGCATTCCATATGCCTTTGGGGCACCCTAGAATATTAGGAGTGAGTGCATGACATGAAAGAAAATAAAAAGGAAAAATGTTTGTGAAATGAATTTCGACGGAAGATTTTCCGAAGAATTGCCTTGGAGAGTCGTCCAACAAATCACTTCGGATGAGGACCATGACTATTTCGGAGCGTTATCCAGCAATTTGCCTCGAAGGGTAGTCCAATATATTTGAATCTGATAATGGTTTTAGAACAAAGAAGGCGCTTGTTTGGCTTTGTGATTTTACTCGCATTTGGCTTAGGCATGTATGAGGGAGTCGGTGAGGACTCGGGACATGGGATTGGGCATGTAGACATTTGAGTAGGTTCATGTAATTTCTTGGATGTGATTGTTTTCCATGACATGTGCACTTAGGTGGGGAGTAACCCATGTAGGAAATTTTCACTATTGGGCTTTGCTCACCTTGTCGAGTGATCACTATTTCAGGTACAGGGAGTGTACAGGAGGATAGCACTCACTAGAGGCCGCATTTAGAAAAAAGCCGAGTTGTGGATTTGGTAGAGACTTTTGTATAACATGTATTAGAAATTGTACATTTTAATATATGTTGAATTAAGAGTGATTTATTAACTCTTGAACTATGGTAATATAGTTGATGTATTTTGTAGTGTTGATCTGAGGGCCCAGTGGCGATTATTTTACTCGCGCTATGGACCGATGTGGTCATTGTAAAACATTTAGGACGGGTTGTATTTTGGTAGAGTTCCTCGTACAAATGAGACTCTACTCGATTTTCGTGAGTGGTGCTCAGGTTACGGAGCATCCACAGTATTCAGCCCGAGGTTGAGCGGGTTGTCTTGAGACACCACCGGTTTGGGGAAACGATCACGACTTAGTATCAAAGCTAAGGTATGATTACCTTGGGAGCTCGGTGTTTGTAGAAGCAGGGTAAATGAAAACCTAGGAGATTTTGGGGACTTGGGCTTAGGCCATAGTGTTAAAGTGTAAAAACATCAAAGCTTAGTATGGCCTGATCTTGGATACTGGTATAAGCTTAGCATCGATGGGTTGAATTTATACGGTTTACCTAGGGCTTGATGGGGCAGGTTAGATGTGTGTCCTTGTGCATTTTGGTGAATGAAATGTGATATGTGATTGGATTGTGTGTTGTATATGTGATTGGTGTGTATAACATGAGTGATGTGTAATCATGTGTTGTGTGAATTGTGTGATTTGTATGCTTGGTGAGTAGCATAGGAGAAAACGTTGAACACTAGGGTCGAAAAATATAACGCCAGGTGTTCGAAAATTTTTGTGAATGGTCGAGTTGAAAAAAAAAAAACATATATATATATATATATATATATATACATATATATATATATATATATATAATTTTACAGGCAGTAGTTCCAGTTTTGAATATCATGATTGTGTTGTGAAACTCTGGAAATTTTCGATTTTTATAAGAAAGCAGTTTAAAAATTTAACTCCATAAAATTTTGAGTTGTATGAAGTGCGATGGTCTAGGCTGCATTTATGAAATAACAAAAAGGAGGCTATTGAGCTGAAAAAATGATGAGAAGAAATTTTCCAGGTTTCACAGTGTGTAAAACCACGAAGAAAAATAAATAAAATAAATTTTAATAAATTTATTTTGTTCTACTGGAAAATGAAAAAAAAAATACATATATATATATATATATATATATATATATATATATATATATATATATATATATATATATATAATAAAAAAAAATTTAGGGTCTTCCAGTAGGTGAACAAAGAGGAAAAAAAATGATGTGAAAAAAAAATTGCTCAAAAGAGCGAGGACTAGATAGACTCTTGCCGATTTAAGTGCAATCTGATGATTATATGTCGTGACATAGAACTTGGGCACAAGCTGTGGGGGCCACGTCACGGCCCCGAGTATCGGCCATAGCTTAGCCACAATACGGTAGGACATGGGCCACGACACGTAGGTAGCTACGAGGGCGTCTGGTTGTTTAGTGCCGCTCCACGTCTTTGGTGCGAGGTCGCGATAAATTTTATCGTGGGTGGTAATTTGGGTTGCGATCTGAGGCGTGCAGGCGTAAGCGGCCCCGGGGACATGGCCACGTCTGGCGCGTGCAGCGCACGACCACGGCGTGTAGTGTGCGCGACCACGAAACGGCGATGCGCGGCGTAGAGAGTTGTCTCCGCGATACAATTTTGTATGTGACGAGAGGCGAGCGAGAGAGGCTCGAGCCGGCGCCCTGGCGGCGTGCGTCTGGCGGCGAGGGAAGGACGTACTGCTGACCGCGTAGAGAGGGACCCCACGTCTGACGCTCTATGCGCCCGCGACCACGGCGCCCAGCGTGCACGGTTGGCACGGCACAGGCGTGCTGCGAGGCGCGATCGGCGCGCACCTTGGAGTTCGGGGTGTGCATCACAGCTGCACCTTCCAGTCTTGACTCGGTGTGATACAGTGCTGACAGGACACTATTCATGAACCACTGATTGCAGGCACTGTCACAAGGTTTTCAAAAAAATAAAAAATAAAAAAATCAAATCAAATAAAATAAATTTTTTTGAAATAAAATAAAAATAAAATTTTTTTGGTTGAATATGATTTAATATATGAACTTATTATCTTGCATTACCTATGAATGCATGGACGTTGCATATGAAATGTTTTTAGTATGTAAATAGCATCTTGAGGTTGTGTTTACACCTTAGAGATACTGCGTTGAAACTTAACTTGCCATTTGACATGTGTAGATGGCTAGTCGAGGCGGGACGTAGAGACATCACGAGTGTCAGTCAGGCTTCATCGACCTTTTGACCGTGAGGCCTTTCTTGAGGCCGTAGGATCGAATCACCACTTCATACTTTTTGGCCATGTGCAATAGTGAGTCGAGGGCGGGTCAAGCGACCTCCGACATTTAAACACATACGTCCTCCCGATGATTAGAGGAGGAATGGACTCTGGGGTCGGAGACCAGTATGACGAGAGATAGGGGAGATGTTATGCGGGGCATCCGGGGATGGGTGCTGGTATTAAGAGGAAGGAGAAGATCTTCAACCGGGAAGACGAAGACTTGTTTCACAAGGATATCCGGGACCGGGGCCAGGAGTCATCGGGACTAAGGCGGGATAGGACATTTTACCAGTGAGGCAGATGATGTGTTATTTGTGACTGACTGGACACTTTCGGCCGAGTTGTCCACGGAGGCCGGAATCCCAAGGTTATGGGACACCTCAGTCCCAATCATCTGTGAGACTGGTTAGGGTTGCCAGTTAGGATGGGCAGATGGTGTGCTACCATTGCCAACAGCCCGGACATATAAGGAAGGATTACCCCCAAAGATAGGGATCCCAGGGTTTTGGGACAGCACAGTCCCAGTCAGCGTAAGATAGGAGAGGGACCGCGGTTTGTTTCCTCCACCCGCACTATGGGTCGAGAACCGTTATCAGTTCCGGGGTGCCGCCCAGCACCTGAGGCGCGGACGGGTCCATAGGCCGGGGCGGAGCGTAGGTCGGGGTCGACCATAGGATTGCGGCCCAGGAGTTCAGGTCGAGCTGGCGGATAAGGCGTGTTACCATTGTCATGTGACTGAGCATATGGGGCGGATTGTCCTAGGAGGCGAGAGGTCTCAGTGCTGCGGTGAGCATCCGAGAGGGACGGATATATGAGATGCGTTTCTCTCTTGCACTTGTTGACTAGGTAACGTTTAAATTGGATGCATCATATTCATTCGTGTGCATCTTGTGGCGACAAAATTGGGCTTAGAGGTTGGGGCCTTTAGAGAAATAGGTGTGGATGTTCTTCCTAGGATGTGGGGTGAGAAGTTGACACGATAAAGTGAGTTATTAGTTAGAGATCTGAGTTACGCTCATGGTGGACCCTCGGGATTGGGTGTCACAATTATGGCTCATTGCGTTCATGTGCCGCGGTAGGCATCACGTCGGAGTCGGGTGTGGGTGCACGGTATGGGTCATTCACCACTCTTGGTAGAGTGTGGGTTGAGTTTGTCTTTGGGGTACATCCGATGAGACTCATGGTTGAATGGAAATAAAGTAATTAATGTGTTGGGCAAGCGAAGAAGGGGTTGTTAATCCCCTCGGGGTGAAAAAAAAAAAGCACGGAGTTAGGGTGAAGGGCCGCGGTAGTATCAAAGAAGGTCCTGTATTGGAGTGTAAAGAGGGCTAAGGGAGATATCCCGAATTTTGTGTGGGTGTAAGGGCAGGGTGAGATATCTAAATTTACGCGTGGGTGTAGAGACTGGGGGCTATCACAGAGATTTTACGTGTGGGTGTAAGGGCTGTGGAGAAATCAAGAGAATTTACGTGTGGGTGTAAGAGACATAGGAGATATCCAGAATTTACGTGTGGGTGTAAGAGACCGGGATATCCCAAATTTACGTATTAGATTGTAAGGGCCGAGGAGCTATCAGAGATTTACGTGGGTGTAAGGGCCATGGAGGGGTCGAAATTTCTACTATGTTGGTGTAAGAGACCCGGGGAGATTTCCCAAATATCTGTGTGGGTATAAGAGACCCGGGGAGATATCCCGAATTTCTGTGTGGGTGTAAGAGACCCGGGGAGATATCCCAAATTTTTGTGTGGGTGTAAGAGACCGGGGAGCTATCCCGAATTTCTGTGTAGGTGTAAGAGACCCGTGGAGAAATCCGAAATTTCTATGTGGGTGTAAGAGACCCGGGGAGATATCCCGAATTTTTGTGTAGGTGTAAGAGACCCGTGGAGTTATCCGAAATTTCTGTGTGAGTGTAAAAGACCCGTGGAGTTATCCGAAATTTCTGTGTGGGTGTAAGAGACTTGTGGAGATATCTGAAATTTCTGTGTGGGTGTAAGAGACCCGTGGAGATATCCAAAATTTGCAGGATGTAAGAGGCTCAGCAGGCCTTAAAAAGTTCCGTTTCCCGAGAGAGGAAACACACTGGCCATGTTATCGAAGACTTCAGAGTCGAAAGGATGTGAGCCCAAGAGTGACTCGAGATTTGGATACCCATTGAAACTGTATCATGGGCCACAGGCCTGAAGGGTTCTAAGATAGCGAATGTCATTCATGACATGGATTAGGGGGTTGACAAATTCACTGGTCAGGCCGCTGATCGCGGACTCGTGAAGGTCACAGACACTCACGCGATCGCGTAGTGGTTGGCGTATGCACGTGGTCGGGATGCGTATGTGCGTGGAATTTCGAAAGGGTAAACGGTAATTTTGGTAAAAATCAAATTTTCTGTATCTCTGATGATGAAACAAATTATCGTTGAATCATCTCAAATCTAGTATTCACGCCGAATTCCGAGACAATCAATTTCACGCTTCGAGGCACCGTACCTGGGTGTGTCAGAAACGGGGTTTGAGAGACATGTGATGTGACAAAAGTCACCTATTACATGTACTCATGTGACACATGTTGCATGATTAGAGAGATGATGGGAATGAATGACTGAAATTGTGCCAAGTGTCAAAAATCAAGAAAATTGACATATTGGGAATTATTGGAAATGTTAAATGTATAAGACAAAACAATGAATAGTTTTCTTCTCCATTGGATAGGAGAAAACGTGCAGTGGCTGGAATTTTCTAGTTTTAGAGAGAGAAGGAGCTCATTCTCTCTAGATTGCCGTCGACCGCTCTGCTCGACGAGCAAGAAGCAAGTCGATCGACGCGGCGAGGGCTACGCTGCACATCGATTCGTGGAGTTCCACAACTCAAAGAGGTAGGGATCTTTTCCTACTTATGTTATTCTTTCGCTAAGAGTCATAAATGGTTAGGATGTCTCCGAGGTTTGGATTTGAATGTTTTCTATTCCTTCAAAACATTTGAACCATGAGAAAACCCCCATTAGTCAGGGTCGGGTGGAATGCCAACCTCGAGGGTTTCACTGCTCACACGAATAGTGACATGATTTTTCGTGGTGAATTTTTATGATGTCAGAAAGATTCAAATGAATTGCTTCAGGTTGTTAATTAACCCATGTGAGCTAATTTTTAGGTTATGATGTGAATTTAATAACATGATTTATGTGGATTAATTATGTTAGTATATACATGTTTTTATATATTAGAATAAGTCATTTCGGATTACACATATCTATATGCACTAGGCACCCTAGAATATTAGGAGTGAGTGCATGACATGAAAGAAAATAAAAAGGAAAATGCTTGTGAAAGGAATTTGACTCGAAGATTTTCTCCAAGAATTACTCTTGGAGAGTCGCCCAACAGATCACTCTGATGAGGACTATGATCAAGCTTGGAGCAAGATTCAGCACCCGCCCCTGAGGGTAGTCCAATAAATTTATCGGTCTCGTAGTAAGTTTTCGAGAACAAAAACTTTTGTTTAATTTGAAATCGTGATTTTACTCAGATTTGGCTGTGCATGTGAGGGAGCTCTGGGTGAGGACTCGGACATGGGATTGGGCATGTAGACATTCGAGTAGGTTCATGTAATTGCTTAGATGTGATTGTTTGCAATGACATGTGCACTTAGGTGGGTAGTAACCCATGTAGGAAATTTTCACTACTGGGCTTTGCTCACCCTGTCAAGGGATCACTATTTCAGGTACAGGGAGTGTACAAGAGGACGACGCTCACTAAAGGCTGCATTTAGAAAAAAGCCGAGTTGTGGCTTTGGTAGAGACTTTTGTATAACATGTATTAGAAATTGTACATTTCAATATATGTTGAATTAAGAGTGATTTATTAACTCTTGAACTATGGCGATATAGTTGATGTATTTTATTGATGCAGGGGCCCAAGTGGCCAATTATTTTACTCGCATGTGGACCCGGTGTGGTCATTGTAAACTGTTTGGGACAGGTTGTATTTGGGTAAAGCTCCCTGTAAAAAGGAGACTCTGCCTAATTTTCGTGAGTGGTGTCGGGTTACCTGACATCCACGAGTGTTTCGTAGGTCGATCTGTCACCAACCAGACACCTTGGCCAGGGCGTCACAATAAACCCAACGACAATGCCAACGGCCCCCGTTTGTTATACAACTCGTGCACGTTCCCAGTTCTCGAGTGCAGAGAATAGCTTAACTGCTATCCCTAATCAGTCCACGAACCTACCTCCAAGGGGCAACGATGGTGATTTCCCAAGAGAGAGTTCTAGTGAGAGAGAGTGATCGGAGGAGGAACCGTATGTTTTGTTGTATTGGATAATACCCTATATGATAAGAGACTTTTTAATATAAGTGGGACTCATCCCATTATAATAGAACTAATAAAGGATTATAGTCCTATTTGAATAAGGGACTTATCCCTATCCCATCCAATCCATTCCAACAGAACCTCATTCATAATGGGCGACATGGATTGGGCCAAAGCCCCGCCAAAAAGCTCATCAGCCCCAAATTCGCCCACAATGGGCAAAGCATCTCAATTAACTCACTTACTCATCTCTTCATACAAGAAATGGGCCATGCGACATTATTGGAAGAAACGAACAACGACTCGGAGGCAATATTAAGTCAACACCAAGACTCACAAAAATACATCACCCAGCTACTTCACAGATATGTCCTAGATAATTTCATCAACACTAGATTAAGTATTTTCAATCCCTCATAGTGAGCAATACTCAATCCCACAATATATCAAGTATTTATCAACCTATATCGAATACAAAATCGACATAAGTGTTGGCCAGCTTACAAACACATGATAGGGTGTATTAGTAAATTAATCTTCTCTAAGAACTCATGTCAATTCAATGAAACTTGATTGCTTTCCTAAACATGCCCCATGTGGTTGTATCAATCATAGCCCTTAGAAAGCATGCTAAAGTATCAACATCAAGCATCCTCTTCATGACTGAGCTCTTAAATATAAGGACATAAGTTAGATCCTAAGATCTTAGTGGCTCACACAAGCTGGTGGATAAGGAATTATCTAGCACTCCCACTATTAGTCAAAGATACACATACGTATGATATGTATGTTATGGTGTTTACTCATATAAACGATCTATCAAATTTATACCATATAGATGAATGTCTAGTCACTAAAAAAGTGCTCAACTTCACACCTGGCTTTCTGAGGCTTCATAGAATTGTGGCAAGAATTCTATGAACGATTCTCAAAGAATCTCATCTTAGTCACTAAGGCGACTATCAAGTAAAATCTTAGATCGCTTCCAGCGTGCCATAGATTCTTTAGTCTCATCTTGCTTACTACTAAAGCGCCAAAGCGAATTACCTGTATGAGTAGTAGATTCTCGCCTCGCTGACATGTGGCTAAGAATATGCGAACAAGAATAATTATTTTGAGAGTAAAACACAATAGAACTCAATAATCAATTATTATTAATAATAATGTCAAATACAACTCATAGTGGTGTCACATCCTACGCAATCTCATACTACCAACATGAGGCTGAAACACATCTCTAGCAATAGTTTATCAATGGGTCACCACTATGCTTCCAGTAGAAATGTGTTTCATGACCACCTCACCGCGACTACATCTCTACGAAATGGTACTCTGATTTCAATGTGCTTAGACTTCCCGTGATACTTAGATCCTTCAGATACGCCAAGGTTGCAATACTATCATAGACATAATGTTACAAATTCTCCTGAATGGGGCTGTAATGCCTAGGCATCAAGAAGAATCTCTTCAACCGCACAACTTCGCATACCGCCGCACTGCCACGCACTCGACTCCATCGTAGATAAGGCAACACATGTTTGCTTCTTTGCTGCACCAAGATACAGCGCCACCTCCAAGAATGAATGCATAACCCGATGTGGATTTGCGCTTATCTCTATCACCGACCCAATCAGCATCACTATATCCCTTCAGCCTCAAGTCACCCCTATGGAAACACAAGGCAAAGTCTGTTGTCTCTCAGAGGTATCGAAGGATCCTCTTCACTATTTCCCAATGTGTAGGTCCTGGGTTACTCTGGTAACGGCTCACCATGCCAACTGCAAAGCATATGTCCAGCTCAGGCATAACATGGCATATAAGATTCCTAACATTTCAAAGATATGGCATCAGGGGATATGCATTTCTTTTTCCTCATATATTTTAGACACCAATCTAAGCACAAAGTACCTCTTCTCAATGTGGGTGTCAATGGGTTTGGAATTCTCCATGTTAAATCGCTACAATCTTTCTTTATGTAAGTCTCTTGAGACAAACCAAGAAGCTTCTTAGAATAGTCTCTAACAATCTCAATCCCGAGCACAAAATGCGCTTCACCCATGTCCTTCATCTCAAAAGTAGAGGACAACCACTTCTTAGTGGCGACAATAGAGTCCATATCATTTTTTGCTATAAGGATGTCGTCAACATACAAAGATAGGATGAGCACACTCTTCTTTAAACGCTTTAGATACACACAATGGTCCTCTTCAATCATCTCAAAACCGTGAGAGATAATCGAGTCATGAAATCTGAAGTACCATTGTCTAAATGACTGTTTGAATCCATAAATGGAACGTTTATTTGTACACTTTTGCCTTGTCCCTTGACTTCAAAACCCATAGGTTGAGTCATGTAGATCTCTTCATCTAGCTCTCCATTGAGGAATGCAGTCTTAACATCCATCTGATATAGCTCTAAATCTAGTTGCGTGACAATAGCAAGGATAAGGCGAATAGAGGCAACCCTGACAACAGGGGAAAATGTCTCATCATAATCTATACCCTCTTGTTGGGGAAAACCCTTCTCCATAAGACGTGCTTTGTATTTGTCATTTGACCCATCTCGCCTCAAGGCTAACTTTCAAACCCATTTGTTTCCGAGTAGTTACGACTAGGCTTAAGATCCACCGACTCCCACACAAAGTTCTCACCCAGCCGAGCTCAATTCATCCTTCATCGCATCCATCTATCTCCCTCAGTTGTGTGAAGAGAGCGCCTCTATAAGCAGCTCCATGATACAAAGGAAAGCATCCCCTCAATCTCAAAGTGACGACTTTATGAAATGTTACTCTATTGTTACGACAAAGAACACAAGAGGTCTCCATACCTAATGGAACACTCCCACTAGGCTAAGAATGACTCCCACTATCTTTAGCGATCCCAAGAACTAATTCCCCACCCTCGCTTGAAGATAGTGGTACGCCACTCAGTTCCTCCAACTCATAGAGGTCTAAACTCATTGACATTGCCTATGCTAGGGAAATCATTCTCAATGAAATCAACATCGCGCGAATCCACTTCAGTATTTCCCCCATCAGGGTGTTCACCAAACATCACGTAGCGCTTTGAGCCTTCAGGATACCTTATGAAAGTATTCTTTCTAGCTCTAGGGCCCAACTTTCTATACTTATGGTTAGCTTTGTGAACATACCCTACTGATCCCCATGAGCGCAAATGCTCCAAATTGGGATTTTGGCCATGCCACAGCTCATAGAGAGTTGAGGAAACAGACTGTGAAGGCACTTTATTCAAGATGTAGGCAACAATCAGAAGAGCATCCCCTCAAAAAGATATAGGGAGGTTGGACTGCGCTATCTTTGATCTAGTCATATCTAGAAGAGTCTTATTCCTCCTCTCTACAACACCATTTTGTTACGGGGGTGCGAGGGATAGTGAGATGTCTTAGGATCCCTTTTTCCTCACAGAAATCCTTGAATTGATCAGATAAATACTCACGTCCACAATCAGTCCTAAAGGTTTTTAAGCCTTTTTCATGCTTGTTCTCAACCTCTGCCATAAAGCGCTTGAAGCAATCCAATGCTTCATGGAAATGAGATAACAAATAGACATAACCGTATCACGACAACATCATCAGGTGAGAAAATAAGTAGGCTCCCATGACGTGCCTTTTTATTCATCAAAAGAATGTCCTGAATGGACAAGCTCAATAGTCGGGAAGCACTTTGGTCGCTCCAAAAGGTTTTCTACAAGCTTTGCCTGCTAGGCATGGTTCACATAATTTTAGGTCGACTTTGGTGAGTGAGCCTAAAAGGCCTTCTCTAGCCAATCGAGTCATCCTATCTCTTCCTATGTGACCCAGCTTAGCATGCCAAGTTGCAGAATCAATGTTATTACTACAAATCACATATGATGAAGCAAAATTAACAGATGAGTGAGAAGAAACATTTAAATCTAATTTAATAAAACCATCCATAAATGATCCATGTCCATATAAAATTCCATTCGCAAATATAACCAAACCATTATTAAAAAATTCAAAAGAAAAACCAAATCTAATCAAAGCAGTAACTGATAACAGATTATGTTGGATTCCCGGGACATGGAGTACGTCATGAAGAAGTAAAGTGTGACCAGAGCACAAGTGAAGTTGGTACGAACCAACTCCAATGGCATCTTCACTAGTAACATTTCCCATGAACACTTTGTGGGTGCCTCTAGGAACACAACGATACATGTTTGTCAAGCCCGTGTCTACAATCCAATCGTGAGAGAACGAGTAACTAAAAACATGTGAACATACATGTATGTTACTAAAGGTGAGTGAGTTTGGTTACCCTTCGCCTCAATCACGAGCCGAAGTGCCCCTTCTCCTCGCGCTAGTGCGATTCGACTTCGTTTGTTCCACGCTTTGCCCTACTTGCTCAAGTATCTTAGCACACTCTCGTCGCCTCCTCCCACTATTCTTTCCCTGTTTAGGTGCACCATTATCTCCCTTCTTGCGCTTAAACCTACTGGTCTTGCACGGATTAGCTTTGGTGAGGAGAGCCTAAGTAGTCTGGTTCACCACAATGCGATCCGCCTTAAGTTCCACATGACGAGATATATCTTTAAAAAATTTTATGTTCTCATTGTGGGTGAGGATCTGCTTCATGTGCAGCCATAAATCTGGGAGTGACCTGATAACAGCCCGACCTCGTCGTTCATCAAGCAGCGATATGCCCGCAGCATTTAGATCTCAAATCATATTGACATCACCCAAGAGCTCAGCTCCCGATCGTGGGAAGGTAAGAAGAAGAAGAAGAAGAAAGAAAGAAGAAGAAGAAGAATGTAAGAGAGATGTGTGGTGTATGTGGATCGGGTGTCAACGAAAGTGAACTCAATTGTTCCCAATACGCACACAGTTAGCAGGAAAGTTCCCTAAACCCCCATGAGGTCATCCCGCATGCCATTTGCAGCATAATATAAAGTGAGCACGACGATCCCAGTCAAAGCTTCCAAAGTCTCAAGGTCACGACGATATCGGGCTCGAAAGGCTCGCGACTCCTCAATTCAGGTGCCACCATCGTAGTGGTCAACAAGTGGGAAGGTCATGTTCAAATGTAAAGAATTTTATCATCTTTCTACGCCACATGTCGTAGTTTGTGTCAATTTGCTTATCAGTTTGGTTAAGTTCGTCTAACATGATCTTAGTTGTCATAGGTACATTGATAATGCGCAAAGTTGACATTACTATTAATCACATATTCTTTTATCTTGTTCGAAATTTAATTTGTAATTATTATCCCTTCCTACTTATCAAGATAAAAAAATCGCATAGCTCCTAATCATCTCCCAATTGAGTAGGTTGGGAATATACTTACAAATTATCTTCTAAACAAAATTTCTCATGAAATTAATCACATCCACATCCACAAGATATAGAAATTAAACACAGGGACCCACTAAGAGTACCATATTGATATCTCACTGAGCCTATGCTAAAACAAGTTTACGAACATAGTAGGCGGCTCGCAAACACATCATTTTACAAGGCTATCCATAATATAAATTACAAATTCATAAAACTACATCCCATAAGAAAACCTATTACAAATTATCTATATAAATCATAAATAAATAAGGATGTCGGGCTAACGAACTATGTAAGAGAACTTGTTTTATCAAACAAAATCAAACAAACATAAGCTCATAAAAGGAGTAATCCAATACAAATTCTATCTACCTCCTAAACTAATATGCTAACACATAAACATACAAGATGGTCTTTGATGGATAGAATATACACTCAACTTATGTAGGAATGCAAAAAAAAGGTCTCACAAACCATGGGGGGATGAATTAAATATTGGTGGCAACATAATTGCCCAATATTTCCACATTAATAAAGCCAAATATTTAATTAAGTTGATTTTAGAGGCATTTTCTATAGAAATTACATTGCACAATGGTCACACATACTCCTAAGAATACATAAAAATGCAATAAAAACAAAATTTTCATTTTACCTTTTAAAGCTCATATTAAAAGGTATTAATTATGAAAAATACCTAGACAAACCACGTTTCGACACCTCCAGCTTAGAACATTCCCAAATAATCCTAGAAATATTCACAAAAAATTTCAGAAGTTTTAGATAAACCAGTAGGTCCCACTTGTTCAAAATAGATTTTTCCGAAGGGTTATTTTTAATCAAAAAGGTAAAATAAATAATTTTGTAAATTTTTTTTTTACAAAATACCCAAAAAATAGTGAAATTAAATTCGAAAGCATACCGGAAAAACTAGACCAAATCGTGAGTCCGGATAAGCCCTAATGCTCCCCCACACGCCGTGCCAAGAGTGGGTACAATCCAGCCAAACTTGACCGGGATCAATGCCACGTAGCGCCCACATCAACAAAGTTCCACGTCGTCATGCCACGTTACAGAATGACGTCATGAGGGCATCATCGAGTCAACACATCGACCAATTCGTCGACCCATGGCCCGAATTGACCTCGATCAACTAGCCATGTCATCATGACATCGCATGACGTCGTCCGTTCATCGCTCCTAAACAATCAAGCTGCCTCCGCACACCCAATGTGAGGTGAACTTTATGTAGGCTATATCCGAGCTACAGACGCCTGCTGACGCCTCGAGGCACCGCCATAAGCCAGGCGACATAGTTTCATAATATATAAATTAAACATTTTATTATCTTAGTTTATGCGTCCAACAAATGGCATAAAGAAGGCGAAAAATGCCTTGAAACGCAACTAGGGTTTATGTTTTCTTTCAATCCGTAATTCAAATTGGTTCAAACTTGATGTGGAAGATCCTCATACATATAAGAACACATCCATGTCATTATTTTTGAAAAAAAATACACATTTTTTTTCTTCAGACCAAAAATTAGACCTTAGAGAGAGAACGTGAACCATCAATTAATAGGCGAACAAACAGACCTCATACGACTTTTATACCACTGTACGATGTGTGAAAGTATTCATACATAAATCAAGTAGACCAAACACATGTACACCCTATGACGCATACTAAAGGACTATTATCTAACTTCGCAACGGCGCTCATAAAACTTAAGAAAATCAAAACATGTTTGCACATTTATGCATTAGTTATGCATGCAAGATTATAATCGCACAATGGCTATGACTACTATCTACCTCAGACAATCCACGCCTGCTAAAACTCAAGGTTGTGTGACCAAACATGTTTGCATGATTATGCATTAGTTATGCATGCAAGATTATAACGCTATCAACGCTGACTACTATCTAACCTCAAAGAAATCGCCATAAAACTTGTTGTGACCAAATTACATATACAAATTTATGACACTATTACCAAAGGACTATTAACTAATCCTGTGCAACAAACAAGGCCATCAACTGGCTGACATCATACTATCATAACTAAAAATCTCTTAGAGTAGAACGATTTAATTTATCGGTTTTGGTATGAAATTCGCAAGTGCACGTGCTCCACAAGTAATAAATGGATTTAAGTCCGTATATCGATCCCACGTAGATCTCAATTTTTCATCAACTACCCTCGACTAATAAAATTAATACTATTCGACCATAAAATGATAAGGGTGTCCAAAGATGAAGGCTAGGAAATTAACTAGTTCAAAGAGAAATGAACATTCAAATAGACTGAATAAAAACAAATGAAGGAAAATAAATTCTACAAAAGAAATGTCGACATCACGCTTATCATAGGAAGACAATATCCGTAGAAATACTATAGAACGATCACCCCTCGTAGTTCATACCGACCAATTTCGATTATCTCAAGTTTCAAAATTCGTCCAAGGCAATTTGAGAAGGTACCGGGATCTCCACGGCTTCCACATTTCGTTATCTCCTCTTCCCGATTCTCTCGAATTACAGGAATCCAGGATAACCACTTTTAACAAGAACTTCCTCCTTAAGTCGGGTATTTTTCTTTTGCAATACTTCATACCCATTTTATGACTATACACCTTATCTCCCAAGTTACCTGGCCAAGCAAGGATATACAACTTCCAAATTACTCTTCCTAAATTAAAATAGATCAACTTTCCTTGATTAGATCTTCACTAACACGGATTGGCCTCAAATATCCGACCGAGGTGAAATCATTGTTTAAATAGATAAGTCTGCTCAACTCGCTCTTGACTTCAAGTGAGAAGAGGATTATCTAAGTGAACTTATTAAAGCCTCTAAAGGATCCCTAATGCCAGGTTACTATACCTTCAAAGAAACGGCATTACTCCCGTGATTGTTCTCGTGTCACCGCAGGACTCTTGAAACTTATAATGACGTTAATTTTAATCTGTATAGTAAATCGATATTCAGATCCAAAATCATTAAACCCATAATCTAAGTAAAATTGTAAAACCGAAATGAACAAGATGTCGCAAATTACTGAAAGATCAATTCCGACTACAACGCTTACTAAATGGAAGCCGGGTTCTCAATTCATCGACCACACGAGAAGATCCTTCCGATCAAAAGAATAACTGCACTAATCAAATAATCGAATCCCATAAATTTGTCTGAACTTCGATGCATTCCAGGTAGTAATTTGAAAAGAAATCAATTCGCATTCAAATTTTCCAGAACGATAACATTCAGATCCAAAGAAAATAATAAACGAAAAAAATACGGTAGAGACAAACATCTCGTCTAAAATAAAGAAAAGAAAAGAAAGAAAGAAAAGAAAAGAAAAGAAAAGAAAATAAAGTGAGCTTCCAGGCTACCCGATCTCTCCCTTTGACGCGCCCAATTTACTTTACTATTCTCGTAAATACAGATTTTTAGTGGTTTTCCAAACTGGGCCCTAATCCCAATGTATCCTGCTGTGGATTTCAGAGTAGCCGTGTCTCCAAGTTATCATTCCAGCCATGAATTAGCCACGCGACATCGAACTCATGTCGCACGATTGACTTAAAGTTCGCATCCCATGAACCGGGTCGCTCATGTTGTCAATGCATAATTCACGCTATGCTTTGTGTCTCGCTGATCACTTGCGATGTCACGACATCATACTCGCCGTACATCCATTCTAGTCCTTTGCAGTCTTCAATGGTTATTCCCGGCTGTCACGACATCGATGTCAAGCCGCGACATGGGCCTCAAGCCCTCCCGCACCCTTCCACTGGTCATTATGATGTCGCGACCTAGTTTTCTCTGTCACGACATCACTTAATGTCGTCGTAGACGCACCGTTGTTTTTGATGTCGCATTCGCTCGTCGACATCATTCCTTTAATTTATGCTCCTTCTTCACCGCTCTGCACTGTCTCCTCGCGGCCAAAGATCAAATTCCCTTCACTTTCCTGATGTCACGACTTCAGAACTGGACAGTGCAGACCCACAACTGCATCAATGACTCAGCCAGTTCTTTTCATATCTTTTCTGCCAATTGACTGCACTTTTATTCCACTTATTTCTGCATTTTTCTACTGCTTTTTCTTCTTTCTTCCATTCTACCAAGCACAACAAATGGGTGAGTTTCTTCATATTTCGCAAAGTAATTGTTCCTTTTGATATGAAAATTAAGCAGTAAAATGGACTAAAAATAAGATGACTTTTAAGCTCATCAAACTCCCCTAAACTTAAAATTTTGCTTGGCCCTCAAAGAAAAGAAAGATTTGTCTGGTCTCAAACAAAAAGTGACATTTTTCTCGTTTTTTTTTTTTTTTTTCTCTCGTTTTGCTCAAGAAGGGTATTCAATTTAATTGAAATACAATGTATGCATCATTTTCTCGTATATCTAGCTTCAAGTCCAGCCTAAGGTTGGTTTCTACTTTGCGGTATACAAAACTAAACTGTTGAAATTGTTTTACAAACAACATAATCATTAGATCCTGTTGAATAATAGATTATTTTCCTTTCTCATTTTCATACTGAGTCAATTAACTCCCTAAAGTCCTTCACCGTTTTGATTGTTTCCATATTTCCAAATTCCATAAGTTTGTTTTTCATATTGATCTCCACTAATGTAGTGATTTCACTTTCTTCAACATCAATCGTCTTTTGGGCTTATATTGTTAAAGTCAAAATGGTAGATGGAAGGAATTTTTAGGTTACATTACCCCGACCCTTTCTCCTTCTGCCCTTTCTTCTTATAGTTTCTCTAATAAACTCCTAAGCTTCATGTTTGGGACATCTTCTTGATCTCTTCAATTCGTAACCGTATGCCTCCCTATTTTTCACTAGAATTTCACTCGAATTTTTCCTTGTTTGTCACCATTTACAGTGCAATTGTTTTAACTTTTGAAGCTTACACTCTTAGCGGATTCTCGGTTGGTAGCTCCCATACCAGATGGCATTAGGTACTAGGTGTTGAAACACCCTAAGAACTTAATTGTTCAAGAGAGTTAAAGCACAAGATAAAACTTATTCCTATAAGCGTTCTTTTCTATTGCATTTTCTCAAGCCTGTCTTTTCTTTCTTCATTCCCTTTGAGTTCCTAAAATATACTCCCCAACTTCATTTCTTACTTCCTCCTCGATTCCTCGGGTAATCATAGTTCTTATCGAGGATTGATTTCTTAGAATGGGTCAGTTTCATTGGTTATTTTTGAAAAATAAGCTTGTTGGTTCAATTTCTAACTAAGGTATATGCATCAAGATATATAGTGGATGGCTAAAATGGCTCAAACTACTCAAGAATGGCTCAGACATCTCTTTGTCACTGTATCACCTAGATTTCGCCTCAACCAATAATCTAATAAATTCTAGAATTTGGTCATCAAATGTGACTAACCATAGGGAGTAATTTCTCGACTCATTTTTGTTGTGAGTATTTAAATTAATCGATATTCAATGTGTTCTCGATCGATTGTTCATACCACAAACTCAAAATATGTTTTGTTCCCCTTTGTATTACTTCTCAATTCGACTTATCGCTAGATATAAGTAATTTTCAGACCTTGCTCTCAATTAAACTGATTCATTTTGTCCTTATTCTCAGATTTCATCATTCCTAATCTAATCATGACCAATTCACCATTCCATCTCAGCTAGCTATTCGAACTAATTTCTACTTTAATGTCCTAATCATGCATCTTCCAAAGAACACAATATTGAACCAACAAATTTCAAAATAGCACGCACACAAAAAATTCAATTCAAGTTTCTATTTTATTTCGATTCAATCAGAATCTACTAGAACTATAGAAAAGGAGTGATTGAAACTTGAATGGATAGGTCTATTTTTTTCTTTTTTGTTTGCGAGTATAGATGTCTGGGGGATCCAGGTCAAGAGTGTCCAATCGCTGGTCGACCTGAATCTTTACTTCTATTCTCCTCCGTCCGTCTTTCTCCCTCGGTTTGGCCTGGGCTTTTCCCAGGCCAATTCATTTGAGATCCACCTTTTGTTCGGGCCTATCCCCGTCCCATTCAAGTGTGTTCATGTTTTTCTCCATGAATTCTTCGTTAGGCCGAGGCTCATGGTTCGCCATTCGAGAAGAAGGAAAATTTCAAGATGGGACCTAGGTTTTCGTGGGTTTAAAATCGTAGGGAGAGAATGAACTGGTTCGGGAATGGAGTGAAAATCGGGAAAAAGTACTCCAACCGTTGCACCAATCAAAGTTTATGAGCTCTAATGATTATTTCATTTATTTCCACATGTCGCGACTTTAACGCCACCTTAAAAACAAGATCATTAAAGGCAACCCTGAAAATTTCCACCGGGCAACATTTCCAAATTCGTCGCGACATCAAGTTAATTTTTTCGCGACCTTCAACCCTTGTCAGACAAGCCATCCCTTTGGTTGTGAAAGCATATATGTCCTCTCTATGTGTTATGATGTCGCGACAACTTCTTTAAAGGAAGTTCTGTCGACTAAAATTTTAAAGCTCAATGTTCATAGTCTTTCATTCCTTAGATACTCTAACTCTTCAACATCAAATGAATCAATTTCACACAAATAATTCATACATGTACTAAATTAATTTTTACACTTATATAGGGAGAAAAAATGCTTCCCTTTTTCCTGTATTCCTCCAAGGTGAGTCATGAAGTTATCCGGAATAATCGCTTCCCTCCTTCCTTCTGTTTCGTCACAACCTCGCACACGATGCACTTATTACATCAAACTAAACAAGTCCTCGTGATTAATTGCTAATAAATCAACACGAATTTAAACTAAAATCCATATAGAAAATTAGAAATTCAGATTTCCTATGGTCGCTTCCCATCAGCCAAGCCGGGCCAGTCCCAAATGGACTCATTGTCAGTGTTCCTCAGAGATCCCGCTAAAGCTCTTTCATTCCTTCCGCTTAAATAAGGTTAAGTTCGGTCTACTTACTCTGAATTCTTCTTCTCTCCAAGATTCGCCTCTATCGTCACTCGCCTCCAAATGTATTGCTTGACACCAATGTGCTAGTCCACCCCATCTTCGATTTTAACTTCCCTGAAACAACTTCACTAGAATTAAACAAGAACTTTTCCCCCGCTTCTAAACTCCTTCCTTAGATCCTTCGATCATGCCATTTTCTTTGTCTTATCCTCAGAGATGGTAGCATTATCATAGGCTTCATTTCGCTCTTCCACCCGCATAAATAGCAATCTCTCTTCATAGCTTTGAAATCGTTCAACTTCGATGGCCCACATCGCTCAGATTCTAATTCCGAGGTAGGTGATATGGTTTTCCGAATACAATTTGCATGGGACATTCCACGTGGGAGTCTTAGGCATCCGTAAGCCACAAAGTGCATCACTAAGTTTGGAAGACCAATCCTTCCCGTTGACCACCGTCTTTTCAAGTATTCTTTAATTTCCCCTGAAATTTCGTCAGTCTACTGGTTCCGGGATGATACGCTGTACTCATTATATGTTCTCGATCCCATACCGCCTACGAGTTTTGCAATGATCTGCTTTGCAAACGGTTTCCCCATCACCGATGATAGTCCCGGTGCTCCAAATCGCTTTTAATATTCTTTTCGCAAAGCTCCATAACCGTATTACATCATTTTAATAAGCATCGCCTCCACCCATTTGGAAATCCTGACCACCCATAGCAAAGATGTACAAAGATTCTTAAATGATGGTGGAATGCTATCCCATAAAAATCCATCCCCATACATCAAATAATTGCACCAATTTACAATACTTCTTCAAATACCACGATATTTCCAATCTTCTCGCATTCTGTCACACAACTCGACCCATTTGAAGATAACTTGAAAAAGTTGTAAATAATAAAATCCAGATTGAGTATTTTATTAGTCGTTTCTTTTCCCCAGTGCTCTAAGGTGATGTATTTGCATTCATCAAAATTTTCCTTGTTCATTTTCTCACACATTTTCTTATTATCATATCGCCACTTTAAATAAAAGTGGATCATCCTGCAAATATAATAATTAAGTGTTGTACTGAAGCCTCTTCAGTCGTAGAAGTGAATTCAAGCGAACTACTCCACAAGCTAAATAGTTCACAATGTCTACAGATACCATGGAAGTTGACAGAAACATTAAACAATGCTGCTCATCCGGGAAATTCTCTGTTAATATTACCTTCTCCTCCTCTTCGGTGCTTCTTTCTACTCTTGACAAGTGATCAGCTATCACATTGTCATATGATCCCTTTATCTCGATTTAAATCAAACTCTAAATAAAGAAGACTCCACCTTATTTACCCGCTTTAGCTTCCCTTTTTGACATCAAGTATTTGATTGTTGTACGATCAAGGTGAATCACCACATGGGATCCTAAAATGTATTGCCTAAATTTTTCACAAGCAAACTATAGCTGCCAGCATCTCCTTTCATTGTCGAGTAGTTCTCAGGCTTCACTAAGGCTTCCTACTAGCATAGTACGGCCCCGAATATTCTTTCTTTCTTTGCCCCAATACCCATGGCAAAATCACTAGCATCACATTATTTCAACTCGATCCCATTCTGCAACCATTATAAAGCCACTCAACTGATTTGATTTCTTCAAAAGTGCCGTGAGTCATCAAAATCAACTGGTATCTTTTCCAAAGAATCCGCATAAGGTCTAGCTATTAAAGCTCATTTAATCTCCGTGAAACTGAATGCCTCAAGAAGCTTTACTCCTTTACCAGGGTAGGTCAGGTGTTGTTTTGATAATGGATACCTTGGATCGGTCTACTTACCCTCAGGCGTAAATTTTATACTTCAAGAACAAATACCTTCTGGCCACTATAAAATGGCATTTTTCCCAATTCAATGCTAACTTATTCGCATCTTTGAAGTAATCGTTTCCGATTGTTTAAACATTGATCAAACTGGATCCATACATATGAAGTCATCCAAGAAAATTTCCATCACTTATTCAACCAAATCTGAATATAGACATCATACACCTCTGAACAATTTATGACATATAGCCCAAATGGCATCCTTCAAGGCAAAGGTACCATGTGGGCATGTGAATGTGGTCTTCGATCCTCGTGTGCACTATATCTGATTGTATCCTCGAGTACCCATCCGTAAAACAAAGTGAGGGTGTCCTGCTTAACTCATTCCAACATCCGATCAATGAAAGGCAGGAAATGATCTTTCAAAGTCACGTGATTCAACTTCGTAATCAATACATACCCTCCATCCTCGTCATCGTTCGCTGAATCAATTCATTCAATTCATTTTTCATTGCGGATCACAAAGAATCCAATTTTGAACCACATGTAACTGACTCACCAAGGACTATCCGAGATTGCATAGATGAACCAAAGATTTAGCAATTTGAGTACCTCCTTCTTGACTACTTCCTTCATTACTGGATTCAAATACCTTGATGTTCTACAGCTGGTCTTGCAGTTTCTTCCAAATAAATTTTTGTGCATGCAACAGATGGACCGACAATTCTTCAATTCTTCTTGTAACGGACCAAGCCATACACTCTTTTATGTTTCAAGATCTACAAAGAATCACGCTCCTCTCATCACTCAACAGCAGTAGATAATCACCGGTTTTCTCGGGTGGTTCTAAGTAAACATACTTCAAATGACTTGGCGCTTCTTCAACATGTTCTTCTTCACTCGGTTTGTTGAATTTCCTCTTTTCATTACTTCCTCTTTGCCATACTCTTCTTCTTCACGCCATGCTCATCATGGGCTTTGTAGAATGGAAAAACCGTTGTATGAATAATCGTAGCACCATCTTCTATATACCGGAAATTCATTCCTTTTTCATTACAAAATTTGATCATTTACAATCATTTCAACATCGTGGTCAGGTTGCACTTTCATCAACTATTACATTGAAATTTTCTCTCGCCATGTCTATTCTCAGACGCCTGGATCAAGTTGAAAGCCAAAGAGCTTTTCTCCAACCTCAAGGTGAGAACTCCTTTTCAGATATCGATCGAAAGGGGCCCAAAGAGCTAAGAATGGTCTTCCAAATACAGCACTTGTGAGTCTTCCTCCATAAACGAATGACAAAACCACCTGAAAACAAATTTCCCAACAAAGGACTGGAAGACATCTTCCAAGACTCCTTCCGTTTACCATCGATCCTGGTTCGCTATTTGGAAGAGTAATGGTGGTAGGGCACTCCTCTAAACTAATTGTTGGCAAATGTGAAGAGGCATCAAGTTGATACTAGCCCCGAGTCACGAGCTTTCGGATTTCAACTCCTTCTATTATGCAAGGAATTGTAAAACTCCTGATTTCTTCATCTGCAATTTTCATCAAGGCACCGCAAGTAGCAAGTGAGATTCACAATCCCTTCTACGATCTTTTCTCTTCGCCGTAATGTGTCTTTAAGGAATTTCGCGTAGAGGGCATCTCGAAATACCACTTCAAGAAGGGGCATACTAATCTCTACTCTTCGGAAGGTTTTCAAAAAACTTCTAGCAAATTGCTCTCTATTTTGATTTCTCGTAAATCAAGTGAAAGGCACTTCAGGTCTGTAGCCTGATGTCCTTTCCGGTCCACTTTCCTTCTTTTTCTCCGCTTCTTCTTCCTTTTCACGTTTCCTCGTTGTCACATTTTTCTTTCTTTATCATCATCTCTAACTCCTTCCCACTCCTCACCGCACCCATGCATTTTCTGGGATTTTTCTTGTGTCATTGGGAAGGCATCTTTCTCCGCTCATAGGTTAGGCCGCCTGCCCTACTCTGAGTCTCCGTAGTTTTAAGGTAGCATTGGTAGTGTTCGAAAAACTTGAAATTGGTAGCAGTTGCCCTAATTGCGAACTTCTGCTCATGGAGGTTCAACAATTTCTATTATCCCCATGAACCGCAAAGATCTGCTCTTCAAAAGATGTGGCCCTCCTCCGACCTTGGTACTGCCTCGTGTTCATTTCTTGCCGTCGCTCGCTGAAATTCGTAGTCAAGATAACCCCGTGGGGTTCTCAGACGGTTTCTAGCCTCTGTGAAGCCCCTCCACCATATGAGAAGTTCTCATGGTTCCTCAATCCCGATGATAATGTGTCAGTAGGTTAGTATCGGGTTTGAAATGGTAGTTTCTGGCTCACCCAAATACTTAACCTCTCCAAAGATCAAAATTGTTCATCTCGTCGTCTCTCAAAGACTTCCCTTCATAGTCTCTTCGATCAAGCCCTATCTCGCGGGGCGTGTATGTCTTCTTTTCTTCGCTTGTCCACTGATGCATAATGGCGGCCCAACTCGCCTCCATGGTCAGCTATCTCGCTTCGCCTTAATCCCCTTTCCTTCTCAAGAGTTTCTTGAAAACTCAAGGAGTTTTCATATTGCACGGCCGTCCTCGATCGCATCCCTACTCTCAAGACTTTTATCGCTTGAATGCTCCAAAGATGAAGCATCAATGATTCCTTGGATATATCATTTAAGGCAGATATACAATGTCCATTCGGAAGCCTCAAGTCTATCCCATGCATTGACATCTTTTCAAGAACCGCTTGAATCTTTCCCAAGCCACAGGCTTTCTACCTTCCCTCGTTGGAACACTATGATCTCTCTCCTTCTCTCTGAGGTGAGACTGTGGAAAGAATCTCGCGCAAGCAGCTTCTACCAGCCTCCTCCCAATCACAACACCCATACGGTAAAGACTCGTACGATAAAATTGCACTTTAGAGAGAATGGGAACAGATGCGCTTTAATGACTTCGGTCTAACCCCATTTAACTTTATCAGATGAGCCACTCCGAGAAATCTTCTCGCATGTTCACTGGTCCTCGCTGGATGGCCGCGAAACTCCATGTCGCTGAACCATTGTGATTAGTATTGTCAGCTCAAAATTATCAATTTCAATCGCAGTCGCTCGACGCAGAGTATTCATCCCACAATTGGTCTCCGTAAGTCTTCCATTGTATCTCGTGATTGAGGTCTTCCTGACCGCTTCTATGCTCGTCATTCTGCTTCCTCGTCTTTCTTACATCTCGCTATGCGGTGGAGTTTTCGCCTTCTTTATCTTCCCTAAGCTTCTCGAAGTGTTTTCACTCAGACCGCCGGAATCGATCCGTATTCTGCTTCCTACGCACAAACTTTTATTCCCGAAACAAAACATACTAACATTAAGGATTAGTCCGGGTCAACAAATATTTTCAATTTGGTTTGTTAAAGGTCGTGGCTAAAGAGTCACCGCTGAAACGCTATTTTTGTTCTTTTTCTTTAAAAATGTCCAAATTTAGTATTTACTTCTTTGTCCGAATATTGATTACTAAAACCTTCGATCCTAAGAATCTAGCGCCATAAAAACTTGTCAGGTGACCAAACACATGTACAAATTTATGACGTTATTACCAAAGGACTATTATCTAATCCCCGGCAACGGCGCCATAAAACTTGTTGTGTGACCAAAACATGTTTGCACATTTATGCATTAGTTATGCATGCAAGATTATAACGTTATCACTGAAGGACTACTATCTACTCCCCAGCAATGGCGCCATAAAACTTGTTGTGTGACCAAAACATGTTTGCACATTTATGCATTAGTTATGCATGCAAGATTATAACGCACAATCGGCGGACTACTATCTAATCCCCAAATAAAATCGCCATAAAACTTGTTGTGACCAAATTACATACAAATTTATGACACTATTACCAAAGGACTATTAACCAATCCCAGTGCAACAAAGCATCAACTTGTTGACATCATACTATCATAACCAAAAATCTCTTAGAGTAGAACGATTTAATTTATTGGTTTTGGTATGAAATTCTGCAAGTGCACAGGTCGACAAGTAATAAAATGGATTTAAGTCCAGATATCGATCCCACAGAGATCTCAAGAATTTTTCATCAACTACCCCGACTACCAAAATTAATACTATTCGACCATAAATGATATGGGTGTCCAGCATGAAGGTCGGGAAAATTAACCAGTCTAAAGAGAAATGAACATTCAAATAGACTGAAATAAAACAAATGAAGGAAAATAAATTTCTACAAAAAGAAATGAATACTGAACAGTTATCATAGGAAGACACATCAAGAGAAACAGTCATAGTGAACGATCACCTCGTATCTGCTACTCGAATTAATTTCGATTATCTCAAGTTTCAAAATCTGTCTAAGGTAATTGTAGTGCGCCTGATCTCTCCACGCTCCACACTTTCAAGCATCTCCTTCTTCCCGATTCTCGACCATGTGGAACGAGATAACTACTTTTAACAAGAACTTCCTTAGTCTGGGTATTTTTCTTTTGCAATACTTCATACCCATTTTATGGACTGTATACCTTAGCTCCCAAGTTATCGGTCAAGCAAGGATATACAACTTCCAAATTACTCTTCCTCGAAATTAAAATAGATCAACCTTTCCTTGATTAGATCTCAGCTAACACGGATTACCTCACTATCCTAATTGAGGTGAAATTTCCGCTTGTTTAAATAGATAAGTCGTTCAACCTGCTCTGACTTCAAGTGAGAAGAGGATTTATCTATGGAACTTACAAAGCTCAAGGATCCTCAATAGCAAAGTTACTATACCTTCAAAGAATGTACATTACTCCCAGGATTGTCTTCCCTGTGTCACTCAGAGGACTTCCTTGAAATCGGGATAATGACGCAATTCTTAACGGGTATAATAAACTGATATTCAGATCCAAAACACTAAACCCATAATCTGAAGTAAACTCAAAACCGAAATGAACAAGCTGCTGCAATTAATACAGAGATCACTCGATCACTAACGCTTACTAAATGGCCGGTTCTCACCATTGAATCACACGAGACAGCATCCTTTCCCGATCAAAAGAATAATCGGCACTAAATCAAATAATCGTAATCCCGTAAATTGTCTCAACTGGCGCATTCCGTGTAGTACTTGAAGAAATCAATTCTCGTATTCGGGCCGTGAAACGACATAACATTCGCATCCAAAGAAAAATAATAAACGAAAAATACGGTGACAAACATCTCGCTTCTAAAATAAAGAAAAGAAAAGAAAGAAAGAAAAGAAAAGAAAGAAAAGAAAGAGGTGAGTTTCTAGGGCTACCTGCATCTCTCCTTTGATGCGCTCCCGACTTACTTTTTACTATTCCGTAGTCAGCAGATTTTTGTTTTTCCAATATCTCTAATCCCAATATAACTCAGCCGCGGGATTCGAGCAGCCAGCCCAAGTTATCGCTCCTCCAGCTTATGAATTCCCGCCTTCTTGTCGCGACATCAACCCATGTCGACATTGACTTAAAGTTCTCGCATCCTATGAACTGTCGTTCATGTTGTCACCGACACCACGCTGGCGCTTCTTTGCGTGCTCGATCACTACATGTCGCGACATCATGGCTCAGTTGCCATCCATTCTAGTCCTTTGCGCTTTTCATCGGTTGTTCCCCGATGTCGCGACATCGATGTTGTCGCGATATACCGTCTCCGCACTCCTTCCACCGGTTGTCATGATGTCGCTGACCTTAGTTTTCTGGCGCGACATCACTTAATGCCGCCGTAGACCAGACCGGTTGTTTTTTATACGCGAGCCTCGCTTTCTCGTCATGACATCATTCCTTTAATTTCGTCTCTTCTTCGCCGCTTAGATCAGGTTCCTCGCCAAGATCAAATTCTTCACTTTCCCGATGTCACGACTTAACTGGACTGTGCAAGTATTCCACAACAAAGATCAATGACTCAGCCAAGCTCTTTTCATATCTCGCTTCCGCTAATTGATCGCACTCTTTTATTCCAATTTATTTCGCATTTTTCACCGTTCTTCTTTCTTCCATTCTACCTGCTAATAACAAATGGGTGAGTTTCTTCATATTTCTGCAAAGTAATTGTCTCTCTTTTGATATGAAAATTAAGTAGAAAAATGGACTAAAAATAGATGACTTTTAAGCTCATCAAACTCCCCCAAACTTAAAATTTTGCTTGTCCTCAAGCAAAGAAAAAGAAAGATTTGTTTGTCCTCAAACAAAAAGGACATTTTTCTGTTTTTTTTTTTTTTTTTTTTCTGTTTTGTTCTGCAGTGGTATTCAATTTAATTGAAATACAATGTATGCATCATTTTCTGTATATCTAGCTTCAAGTCCAGTTCAAGGTTAGTTTCTACTTTTCATAGTATACAAAACTAAACTGTTGAAATTGTTTTACAAACAACATAATCATTAGATCCTGTTGAATAATAGATTATTTTCCTTTCTCATTTTCATACTAAGTCAATTAACTCCCTAAAGTCCTTCACCGTTTTGATTGTTTCCATATTTCCAAATTCCATAAGTTTGTTTTTCATATTGATCTCCACTAATGTAGGTGATTTCACCTTCAACATCAAATCAGTCTTTTGGGCTTATATTGTTAGTTTGGGTAATGTGGGTAGGATGGAAGGAATTTTTAGGTTAAGATTACCCCGAATCTTTCTCTCCTCTTCCTCGCCTCTTTCTTCTTATAGTTTCTCTAATAAACTCCCTAAGCTTCATGCTCGAGACATCTCTTTGATCTCTTCCAATTCAACCCGTATACTTCTATTTTTTCACTTGTAATTCCACTCGTGGGAATTTTTCCTTTGTTTGTCACTATTTAAGAATAGTAATGTTTTAATCCTTTTTAGGCTTTCTAACACTCTTAGCGGACTTTGGTTGCAGCTCCCATACCGATGGCATAGGTACTAGGTGTTGAAACACCTAAGAATTGTTAGGCCAAGATAAAACTTATCCCTATAAGCGTTTCTTTTCTATTGCATTTTTCGGCTTTTGCCTTTTTTTCATTCCCTTTTGAGTTCCTCGAAAATATATACTCCCAAACTTCATTTCTTACTTCTCCTTGATTCCTGTAATCATAGTTCTTTACTGGAGGATTGATTTCTTAGAATGGTCAGTTTCCATTGGTTATTTTTTGAAAATAAGCTTGTTGGTTCAATTCCTGAACTAAGGTATATGCATCAAGATATAAGTAGGATGGCTAAAATGGCTCAAACTATCCAAGAATGGCTCAGATCATCTTCACATCAGACACTCAGATTTCGCTCAACCAATAATCTAATAAATTCTAGAATTTGGCTCGAATAACAGGACTAACCATAGGGAGTAATTAATTCATTTTTTGTTTGTGAGTATTTAAATTAATTGATATTCAAATGTTCCTTGACCGATTGTTCATACCACAAACTCAAAATATGTTTTGTTCTCTTTGTATTACTTTCTCAATTATGGACTTACCGCTTAGATATAAGTAATTTTGCACTCGTGTTTCAATTAAATCAGATCTATTTCATTCTTATTCTCGCAGATTTTTAAATTCTCATTCCAATTAATCGTTTATCTAATTCAAATTTCATTCCATCTCAAATAGCTTTTTATTCGAACTAATTTCTACTTTAATGTCCTAATCATGCATCTTCCAGCAACACAATATCAACCAACAAATTCAAAATAAAGACGCACACAAAAAATTCAATTCAAGTTTCATTTTATTTCGATTCAATTGCAAACGCTTAGAATCCGCCAGTGATAGAAAGGAGTGATTGAAACTTGAATGGATAGGTCTATTTTTTTTCTTTTTGTTTGCGAAAGTATAGATGTTGGGATCCAGTCAAGAGTAATCCAATTACGGTCAATTGAATCTTACTTCTATTCTCCTCTCATCCCTCGCTTTCCTCGTTTGGCCCCGCTTCCCTGCGCTACAATTCATTTCAGATCCACCTTTTGTCTCGGGCCATCCTGCCTCATTCATGTGTTCATGTTCTTTCTCCATGAATTCTTCTCGTTGGCCGAGGTTTGATGGTTCGCTATCTGGTATTAAGGAAAATTTCAAGATTTTGGGACCTGTGGTTTTCTGTAGGGTTTAAAATCGAGGGGAGAGAGAATGAACTGGTTCTGAATGGAGAGGAAAAATTGGGAAAAGTACTCCAACCGTTGCACCAATCAAAGCTTATGAGCTCTAATGATTATTTCATTTATTTCCACATGTCGCGACTTTAACGCCACCTTAAAAACAAGATGTCACAGTGGCAACCCTCAAAATTTCCACCGCAACATTTCCTAATTTGTCGCGACATCAAGTTAATTTTTTCGCGACCTTCTCAACCCTTGTCAGACAAGCCATCCTCGTTGTGAAAGCATATGTCCTCTATGTGTTATGATGTCATGACAATCTCTTTTAAAGGAAGTTTCTTGTCGCGACTTCAAATTTTAAAGCTCAATGTTCATGAGTCTTTCATTCCTTAGATACTCTAAACTCTTCAACATCAAATGAATCAATTTACACAAAGAATTCATGGCATGTACTAAATTCACTTTTTACAGAATTTATATAGGGAGAAAAAATGCTTCCCTTTTTCCCCCAGATTCTCCATGAGTTTGGCTGGGGTTATCCAAGAATCGCTTCCTCCTTCCCTCAGATTTAAGCCACGTTAACCCGCACACGATTAATCATTACATCAAACTAAAACAAGTCCTGTATTAATTTCTAATAAATCAACACGAATTCTAACTAAAATTCATATAGAAAATTTGAAATTCGGGGATTCTATGGGTCATCTCATCACCGCTTCGCCTGAGTCCTTAGTCGGGACTCATGTCGGTTCCTTCTTCTTTTTAGAGGATCCCCACAAGCTCTTCATTCCTTCCTCTCGCTTAACAAGGCTTAAGTTTGTCCCATTACTTCCTGAATTCTTCCTCCTCCGCATCTCGCCCTAATGTCACTCTGTCTAAATGTATTGCTTGACACCACCGTGTACGGTCCACCCCATTCGATTTAACTTCCCCGAAACAACTTCAGCCTAGAATTAAACAAAAGAGAACTTTTTCCCCCAAGCCTCCAACTCCTTCCTAGATCCTTCTTCGATCATGCCATTTCTTTGTCTTATCCTTGTAGATGGTAGCATTATCATAGGCTTCATTTCTCGTCAATTTACGCTTGTAGCACCCTCTTCCTTGCGCTTTGAAATGAAGTTCAACTTCTCGATGGCCCACATCATTTCTCAGATTCTAATTCCAGAGGTAGGTGACATGGTTTTCCTCGAATACACTCAGACGGGGACATTCCAATGGGAGTGCCCAGATGTACCCCGTAGTTTCCTGCATCATCAAGCCTGGGAAGACCAATCCTTCGTTGGACTCACGCCTTTTCAAGTATTCTTTTTAATCTCCCTCGCTGGAAATTTCGTCATTCATCGGGTTCGTGATGATACGCACTCATTACATGTTCGATCCCATACCTGCTCGCGAGTTTCTTAAATATCTTGTTTGCAAAATGGTTTCCATCACTCGATGATACTCCCGTGTTCAAATTCGCTTCAAAATATTCTTTGCAGTTAAGCTCATAAATCGTATTAGCATCATTTCTAGAACAAGCCATCATTTCCACTCCATTTGGAAACGTAATCAACCTCCGCACAGCATGTACATTCCCAATGATGGTGGAATGGTCCCATAAATCCATCCCCTTACATCAAATAATTGCACCACCATAATACTCTTAGGGGCCTTCGGTCACGATATTTCCACCTTCCGCATCCGTCACATAATCCTGCCAATTCCATTCATAATTCTCGAAAGCTGGCCAATAAAATCCAGATTGGAGTATTTTGCTTTAGCTGTTCTTTCTCCCCCGAAAAGTGCCCCTAAGGTGATGTATTATATTCATCCGTAATTTTTCCCGTTTCATTTTCTCGCACACATTTTCTTATTATCATATCAAGACTTCTTTAAATAAAAGTGGATCATCCCAAAGATCACACCGTCAGTCAATTTGAAGCCTCTTCTGTTGGGAAGTGAATTCCGAAGGAACTACTCCACAAGCTAAATAGTTCACAATGCCCAAGATACCATGGAAGTCGATGTGAAAACCTAAATGCTTGCTCATCCGGGAAATTCTCTGCTAATATTACCTTCTCCTCCTCTTTCGGGTATTTCTTTCTACTCTTGATAAAGGGATCAGCCATCATATCACACATCCCTTTTATCCTTGATTTCCAAATCAAACTCCCCTTCGCAACAAAGAAGACCCACCTTATCAATCTCGCTTAGCTTCCCTTTTGACATCAAGTATTTGGTCGCCAGATGATCAGTGGTGAATCTACCACACGGGATCCTGTACACGAAATTTTTCACAAGCAAATACTATATTAGCATCTCCTTTCGCTTGTTGAGTAGTTCTCAGGTTTCATCAAGGTTTTACTAGCATAGTATATGGCCCCGAATATTCTTCTTTTTCTTCGCCCCAACACAAACCTCCCATGGCAAAATCACTAGCATCACATTATTTCAATCCTCGATCCCATTCTGGTGCAACCATTATAGGTGCTTGTACCAATCTGATTTTGATTTCTTCAAAAGCATCCTTAAGTGTGAGTCATCAAAATTGAACTCAGATCTTTTCCGGGGCACCGCATAGCCGGGGTCTAGCTATTTTTGAAAGCCCGATGAATCTCCAGAAAATCCAAGATGCCCCAAGAAGCTTACTCCTTTTACTGTGGTAGGTTGTGCAAGAGTTTTGATAATGATACCTGATTGGTCTACTTCTAACCCGTGGCGGTAAATTTTATGCCCAAGAACAATACCTTCTACTCATAAAATGGCATTTTTCCCAATTCAATGCTAATCGCTTATTCTGCATTTTGAAGTACTGCTTCCCGCATTGTTTAAACATTGATCAAAGCTGGATCCATACACAAGGAAGTCATCCATGAAAAATTTCCATCACTTCTTCAACCAAATTCGAGACATCATACACCTCTGAATGTAATGAGACATAAATTTCAAATGGCATCCTTCTCAAGGCAAGCAAATTGATAGGGCATGTGAATGTGGTCTTCGATCCTCAAAGTAATTGGCGATCTGATTTGTATCCCGAGTACCCATCCGTAAAACAAAAGTGAGGGTGTCCTCGCTAACTCGTCCAACATCCGATCAATGAAACGCGCAAGGGTAAATGATCTTTTTCGGTCACGATTCAACTCGTAATCAATACATACCTCCATCCTCACCGTTTCATAATCAATTCATTTTTCTCATCATGATCACAGAATCCACTCTTCGAACCATGGACCGGACTCACCCAAGGACTATCCGAGATTGCATGATGAAACCAAAGATTTAGCAAATGAGTACCTCTTTCACTACTTCCTTCATTACTGATTCGCTCCTTCATGTTCTACAGCCTCGCTTTCTTCCAAGACCAGCGCGAGACGCAAATGTATTAATCGATACCCTTCAATTTCTTCAATGGACCAAGCTATGTGACTCTTTATGTTTCTTCAAGATCCGCAGTAATCATTGCCTCCTCATCACCTCGCCCAGCGCAGATAATCACCGGCTTGGGGTGGTTCTATGAACATACTTCAAATGACTTCGCGCTTCTTCAACACAAGCCCTTCTTCACCGGTTTTCGTTTCTGGTCAATTTCCTTTTCATTACTTCCCTCGCTTCATTCCTCTCTCTCGCATCATGCTCATCATTGGGCTTTCATAATGAAACCGCTAGGCGAATAATCGTAGTAATCATCTTCGATATACTGGAAATTCATCTCTTTTTCATTAATAAAATTTTGATCATTACAATCATTGTGAACATCGTGGTCGAGGTTATATCATCAACTACATTGAAATTTTCTCCTGGCTTCATGTCTATTCGTATGCCCCGGATCAAGCCGGGAAGCAGCTCTTCTTCTCCAACCTCAAGGTTAGAACTCGTGATATCGATCGAGTAGCTCCAAAGAGCTAAGCAATGGTCTCCCAACATAAGGGGTACTTCAGAGTCTTCCTCCATGCCTAGAACGATGAAACGACTCGGAAAACAAATTTCCCCAACAAAGGGGACCAAAGACATCTTCCAAGACTCCTTCCGGCTTACCATCGATCCGCTCCCATTTACCTGAAGAGTAATGGTAGAAGCAATCTCCCCAAACTTAATTGTTTGGCAACGTAAAGAGGCATCAAGTCAGATACTAGCTCCCCGAGTCACGTAGAGCTCTTCGGATTTCCAACTCCTTCATTATGCAAGGAATTGTAAAACTCTCGATTCTTCATCTTTCGCAATTCTTTTTTCATCAAGGCACCGCAAGTAGCAAAGTGAGATTCACAACCTCTTCTACCATCTTTCTTCGCTTCGAATGTCTTTAAGGAATTTCATGTAGAGGCATCCGAAATCACTACTTCGCGAAAGGGCATACTAATCTCTAGCTTCTCGAAGGTTTTCAAAAACTTAGCAAATCGCTTCTTCTATTTTTATTTCACAGCCGTGGGAAAGGCACCGCAGTCTGGGAGCTCGATGTCCTTCCTGGCCCACTCTTTCCTTCTTTTCTCCAGCTTCTTCCTTTTCCACTTTTTCCTTGTTGCTGTCATTTTCTTCACTATCTCTCAACTCTCTTCCCACTCGCCGCATTACCACGCAGCTTCCTCGGATTTTTCTCGGTGTCGCTTGGGAAGGCATCTTCTTTCCGGCTCGTTGTGGTTGCACACCGCCTCACTTGAGTCTCCGTAGTTCTTTAAGGTAGCATTGGTAGTGTTCTTGAAAAACTTGAAAATTGGTAGCAAGCTTGTTCCCAATTCGCGAACTCGCTCACGGAGGTTCAACAATTTCTTATCCCCCATGAACTGCAAAGATTCGTTTCAAAAGATAGGCCCTCCTCCGACCTCGTATTCGCTCCGTGTTCATTTCCTCATTGCCGCCGCTGAAATCTCGTAGTCGTGATAACCCCGTGGGGGGTTCCCCCAGACTTGCCTCTGGGGCCTGCGGCCCTCCACCATATGAGAAGTTCTCATGGTTCCTCAATCCCTCGTGATGATAATGTGTCAGGTAGGTTAGTATTGGGTCGGAAATGGTAGCTCGCTCACCCAAATACTTAACCTCCAAAGATCATAAAATTGTTCATCCGGCCGCTTCAAGACTTCCCTTCAATTTCTTCGGATCGCTTCCTATCTCGTGGGCGCAGCGTTTCTTTTTCGCTTAATCCATTCGATGCATAATGGCGTCCAACTCTGGCCTCCATGGTCAGCATCTCGCCGCCTCCGTAATCCCCTTCCTCTCAAGCAGTTTCTCTTGAAAACTCGTAAGGAGTTTTCTATATCAGACTCGCCAGTCCCATCGATCCTCGCTTCCTCAAGACTTTTACGTTTGAATGTTCGCAAAGATGAAGCATCAATGATTCCTTTTGATATATCATTTAAGGCATGATATACAATGTCCATTTGAGTCTTCAAGTCTATCCCATGCATTGAACATCTTTCAAGAACTGGGCCGAATCTTTCCTAAGCCACGAGGCTTTCATCTTCTCCCCGGTCGAACACTATGATCTCTCTCCTTCTCTCTGAGGCGAAAGTGACTAGTGAAAGAATCTACATGGGCAAAGTTCTACCGCCTCCCTCCCAATCACAACGGGACCCATACGGTAAAGACTCAGCACTACAGCCGCCAGATCCCTGGGGAGAATGGGAACATGCGCTTATCGACTGGGTCTAACCCCATTTAACTTTATCAGATTAGCCATCCCAGAAATCTTCCCGATGTTCGCTGGGTCCTCAATGGATGGCCGAGAACCGATGTCATTGAACCATCGCGATTAGTAGCCGCCTCGCTTCAAAATTATCGCCTCAACTTCAAAGTTGTCTCGATCGCAGAGTATTCATCCCGACAATTGGCTCCCGTAAGTCTTCCATCAGATCCGTGGATTGGAGGTCTTCTGACTCCGCTCTACGCCACATTCGTTCTCGTCTTCATCCGCCATGCGGTGAGTTTTCGCCTTCTTATCTTCCTCAAGCTTCGAAGTGTTTTCTCTAATTTCGGATCTGCTGGAATCAGATCCGTATTCTGTTTCCTATGCATTAAACTTTTGTTCCCCAAAACAAACATACTAACATTATCAGATTAGTCCGGTCAACAAATATTATCAATTTGGTTTCAGAAAATAAAGGTCGCGGCTAAAAGAGTCACTGCTTGAAACGCTATTTTTGTTCTTTTTCTTTTAAAAATGTCCAAATTAGTATTTACTTCTTTTGTCTGAATATTGATTACTAAAACCTTTCGATCCCCGGCAACGGCGCCATAAAACTTGTTGTGTGGACCAAAACACATGTACAAATTTATGACGTTATTACCAAAGGACTATTATCTAATCCCCGGCAACGGCGCCATAAAACTTGTTGTGTGACCAAAACATGTTTGCACATTTATGCATTAGTTATGCATGCAAGATTATAACGTTATCACCAAGGACTACTACATTCACTCCCAGCAACGGCGCCCATAAACTTGTCAGGTAACCAAAACATGCTCGCGACATTTATGCATTAGTTATGCACGCAAGATTATAACGCTATCACCGGGGCGACTACTATCTAATCCCGAAGAAAATCGCTTACAAAACTCATAGACCAAATTATATATACAAATTTATGACACTATTACCAAAGGACTATTAACTAATCCCGTGCAATGTTGCCATCAACTCGCTGACATCATACTATCATAACCAAAAAAAAATCTCAGAAAGTGTAACGATTTAATTTATCGGTTTCTGCATGAAATTTCAAGTGCAATGTGCCCACAAGTAATAAAATGGATTTGTTCGTATATCGATCCCCACGTAGATCTCAAGAATTTTTCATCAACTACCCCGACTACTCCCCGTAAAAATTAATACTATTCGACCATAAAATGATATGGTGTCCAAAGATGAAGGCCGGGAAATTAACTAGTTCAAAGAGAAATGAACATTCAACAAATCGAAATAAAACAAATGAAGGAAAATAAATCTACAAAAGAAATGAATAATGAACAGTTATCATAGGAAGACACATCCAGAGAAACAAATACAAGAACGCATCAATTCCGTAGAGTCATACCGAATTAATTTCTCATTATCTCAAGTTTCAAAATCTGTTCAAGGCAATCAGAATACAGCCGGATTCTCCACGTCTGATACTTATCTCCTTCTTCCCGATTCTCTCGACCATGCGGAACGATATAACTACTTTTAACAAGAACTCTCCCTTAAGTCGGGTATTTTTCGCAATACTTCATACCATTTTATGGACTGTACACCTTAGCTCCTGCCATCTGGCCAAGGCGATATACAACTTCCAAATTACTCTCAAATTAAAATAGATCAACCTTTCTCATTAGATCTCGCCTAACACTGATCGCCTCACTATCCGACCGAGGTGAAATCGCTTGTTTAAATAGATAAGTCGCTCAACTCGTTTCTTGACTTCATGAGAAGAGGATTTATCTAAGTGAACTTCTACAAAGCTCAAAGGATCCCTAATAGCAAAGTTACTATACCTTCAAAGAAATGTACATTACCCTGTGATTGTCTTCCCGTGTCACTCGAGGACCCTCCTTGAATCGAGTAATGACGCAATCTTAACCCGTATAGTAAACTCGATATTCGCATCCAAAATCAATAAACCTATAATCTAAGTAAATTCAGAACCGAAATGGTAGAACAAGATGTCGCAAATTAATACAGAAAGATCAATTTCGACCACAACGTTTACTAAATGGAAGCCGGTTCTCAATTACCGGGACCACACGACAAGATCCTTCCGATCAAAAGAATAATCGCACTGAAACCGAAATAATCTAATCCCGTAAATTTGTCTAACTTCATGCATTCCGTAGTAATTTGAAGAAATTGAATTCTCGATTCACCAAGAAAAACGATAACATTCCGCATCCAAAGAAAAATAATAAAACGAAAAATACGAGATAAACATCCGCTTCTAAAATAAAGAGTTAAAAGAAAGAAAGAAAAGAAAATAAAAGAAAAGAAAATAAAGTGAAGCCTAGGCTACCCGCATCTCTCCTTTGGCGCGCTCCGACTCATTTTACTATTCTGGTAGTCAGCAGATAGTGGTTTTCCAATTGGCCCTAATCCCAATATAACCCGCTGTGGATTTCGTGAGTAGCCAGCCCAAGTTACCGCTCCAAATTGCGACCGTTCTCATCGCGATGATCGAACTCCATGTCGCGGCTACTGACTTAAAGTTCGCATCCTATGAACTGGAATGCCTATGTTGTCACGATACACCACGCTATGCTTTTTGTGTTTTGGTTGATCGATTTCCATGATGTCGCTACATCATGGCCTTTGCTGCGACATCCATCTCTAAATTCTTTGCAGTCTTCAATGGTTAGCTCTCCGATGTCACACACGTGATGTCAGCGCGACATGGCTCAAGTCTCCCGCACTTTTCCACCGGCTGGGTCATGATGTCGCTAATCTTCGCTTGTCGCGACATCACTTAATGCCAGATCAGATCGTTAAAGTGATGTCGCCACCGCTTCTGTCATGATCATTCCTTTAATTTCGCTTCCTTCTTCACCGCTTAGATCAGGTTCCCCGCCGCTACAAAAGATCAAATTCTCTTCACTCTTCCTCGATGTCGACTTCGGAACCGGACTGTGCACTCCACAACCGCATCAATGACTCACGCTTCTTTCATCTCGCTTCCTCGCCAATTGATCGCGACTTTATTCCACTTATTTCTCGCATTTTTCACGCTCTTTTCTTCTTTCTTCCATTCTACCGCTAATAACAAACGGGTGAGTTTCCTTCATATTTCGCAGGCACTGTCTCTTTTGATATGAAAATTAAGCAGAAAAATGGACTAAAAATAGATGACTTTTAAGCTCATCAATAACATATAAGACAAGCATTCAGTATATATATGGGTCACGAAGGTCACTAACCTTAATGTGGAATAAACTTAACGATGGATGCCAATGTCCTGTTGTTACGAGCCTCTGTGCACGTTCCTTAGTTCTTATAGTGCAGAGAATAGCTACAGCGTGCTATCCCCAATCAATCTACGAACCCACGTCCAAGGGGCAACAATGGTGATTTCCCAAGAGAGAGTTCTAGTGAGAGAGAGTGATCGGAGGAGGAACCGTAGATTCCTGCTAGCTTGGATAACAACACCCATATGATAAGAGACTTTTTAATATAAGTGGGACTCATCCCATCATAACAGAACTGATAAAGGATTATAGTCCTATTTGAATAAGGGACTTATCCCTATCCCATCCAACGAATATTCAAATATGAATTAACCTCTTGTCCATAATGGACGGATATGGATTGGGCCAAAGCCCAACCCAAAAGTCTAAAAAGTTCAATATATACCCAAAATCACATTTAGTACATAAATGTGATTAATATTAATCAACGGACATCTAATTAATTTGCATTAATTATGTAAATTGATTGGATGTAAAACGTTTACTATAATGTCCACATCTATTCTCTATAAAATAATACATAGTAGTGGGTCGTCGAATTAAATTTTTTTTTCCCTCATAATAGTATATTTACAAGTGCATACAATTTTTTAATTTTTTTTAAGAAAACATAAATCACAAATGTTGTGAGCATTAAGAAAAAAACAAAGACATAAAGCAAAGGCGGCGGACAAACAAAATGGAGGAGGTGAAGTTGGTGGAGAGAATGATGATTCAAGGTACAACCACTATGCCCTGGGACGGTATCTCCCGTCACGCCTAACACGAACTCGCTTAATCGACCCGCGGGCGGCCCGCCGTCGTCCCGCTGCTAGGACTCCGACCATATTCGAGTCGGACCGCCCCAAATCGCCCACCCTCATTTTCAGTACTCAAAAGCCACAGATATCAATACATTTACCCTCCGTGGAACCAAGATCAGTTCTCATCCATAAACCTCAACCTGAGACCGATTCATGCCTTGGCCCATCTCTCACCCAAAGACATCCAAGCCTTAAAGAAAGCGCCCTCAAGGACGAAGTTTAAAACCGGTGATAGTCATAAACCAGAAAGAAAAGATATGTGGAAAGCAAGGAGCATAGCAAGAAGATCGCTTGTAAGACAAGATCTCAACCATGCTGCTTTCGGTGGGATACCACCAGATCATGCCCCAAGCTCCATGGATTCTCCAGAATGCACTCCAAGGTTTGCAAGAGCGAGCTGAGGGAGCCGAAAGAAGAAGAGTATCCTACCAGAAGGAGTGCAGTGAAGGGATTGATGATTGATACGCCGAGTATATTTTCAGTCCTGCATGACCGGCTTGAAGTGAATACAGTGGATCACTACCACATATTCGGGATTTATGCAATGCAATACCTAGCAAGCATAATAAACCGTCAGACTAGGGCCGTGATAGCACCATGGTACGATTTAAACCATTACAAGAAAAAATCAAATGGTGCCTCAATTAGATAACCATTGCATAAATCGATGCATAAAGTTTATGCAAAGAAGCCATTAAAACCGCCGCATATAATGTTTTATGCAAATGCAAGTTAAAACCGCGCATAAGAGTAACCATTTTATTTCTTTTGCATTTCAACCCACCAACGCCCAAAATTCTCGTAACCTTGGAAAATTGAACTCCTAATACTGTGCTCCCCACTCACTAAGCCACCATTTCATTTTTTTCTATTTTTGGAAGCCGCCAAAGGCTCCAAAATTCCTCGATATCCCTACAAATTTAAATCCCTAATATTGACTCGCTCTCACTAACCCAAGCGCCCCCATCGACCCACTCCCACCCCACGCCGGCCACTTCCCATTTTTAGCTTGCCTCTTCCGCCCCACTCGTATTCTGTGACTTCAGGCTGAAGAGGCAAGAGAGTTCTTGTTGTCACCGGAAGTAATACTACATATTTAAAAGGAAAAATTTAAACTTTTACATTTATTTAAAAGGAAAAATTTAAGATCTACTGTCCCAAAAATAGCCTTTTCGTTTTATTATTTTACTATATAACATTTTCTGCTATTATAAAATTTTATTTTATTTATTCGATATTCTATTGGTTTTAAGTAATAAAAATAGAGATATAAATGGTGAGAATTTGTATATATCAGATTAGTGCCCCAAGTTAGAGTCCTTAACCGAGTGAAATGTTACTGTATCCAAAAAATCATGAACAAATTTTATTTTGTTCCTGATTCGATCAAAATCCAATGTGGACATGAGAGATAATAAAAGGAAAATAAAGATAGTTTATGAAATTAGTTAGAGTGTTTTTAATGAGCTTCAAATAAAATAACGAAAGAAACCGAAAACTAGGCCGAAAAATGGATTTATCAGTCTGATCGCTTAAATGACAAAGGCCACTTAAAGGCCTAAAAGAATTATATGATAGTGAACAACCCATCTCCCAACTCCCCATCTTATAATGCAAATTAATATTTCCAAATAACCTCATTGATATCTCAACCTTTCCTATCATGGTAGTCATTTTTCATGTAAGTTTTTAAAACATGCAATATTTTGATGTTAGACTATAGGCTTTGGCTTTAAATTTTCTACGACTTATCATTAAATTTTTTAAAAGCTTATAAATTAAAAATTAAATATTTGACTTTTTTCTATTCAGAAAAGTCATTCGCACCAAAAATGTTAAAACTCAAATATCGCCTAACAAGAGAATAATAATATTCAAGACTGTGTGGATTTACAAATGAAGTGGGGAAGGGCCTGGACGGCGCCTCATCCCTACTCCATCGCTTTTTTTCCACCCTAAACCTATCCTATTTAAAATTAAACGAAAAGGCTGGCTGCACTTCGATAAAGAAAATTCCAAACCCATTCCGTTTACATTTGATTTTCTTTTAATTTTTATATTTGTTTTTTTATTATATTAAAATTAATATATTCTCATAAAAATAAAATCTTATGAATTTTTATAAATTATTTATTAAAAATCTTCACTATTATTATTATTTATATTAAATTATAGAATAAAATAATAAAAAGAATACATTTTTAAAATATAATCAAGGCGAGAATAACAATACCCGAACTTGTCTTGGGTTTGAGAAAATAAACTCAAACCCGCTAAAAACTCGATTACAGTTAAACAAAACCACGTACCATTTAAGGGCGGGGCGAGAACCCAAAATAACTATAGGTGGTACTCGGCGCGACCGTGGGCCAACATGGTGACATCGGGCCCGGCTAAAATTAACCCGATTTTTACGGCTCAAAATCTCGAAGACCCCATCCCGCTCCTAAAATTTGGGAGTGGTTGGGCCAAATTGTCTCTGCGAAAGGCAAAATTGACGGTGACCTGTCACAAACCTGCCAGCCAAATTTGGCCCGATTTTTCGCCAATAATTTTAACAACCCACCCAAACTCGAATTCTAATTCCATGTGGATTGGCTAGGGCCAAAATTGCACCTCTAGAAATAACCCATCTTGCCGCTTATCCATACCGACTAACTACCCACGTTAAAAACAAACAACTTAATATTTAATTTATTAACTACTATTTAAAGATAAGCCAAAAAATATATATTCAGATTAAAGAAACAAATAAACGCTTGCCTATGACTCAATATATTCCATGAATCCTGTGGTATCGGTTGAAACAATTCGCAATTGCTATATATCATTCATATACACATGCATGGTATGTGCTAACGCTTCAAATAATAAAAATATGAATATGAATTTTATGTTCAAGTGTGAAATGGAACTATTGTTTCATCGGGTATGCGGATAAAGATAATAAAGAAGGAAAAAAGGAACTTTAACCCAGAATTGTAGCTTAGTAAGTACATAATGAAATATTAAAATGGCTAAAAACGTAAGTGGGTTGAGCACTTTGAGCATGATTTTGGGAACCCTAATCAATCATCAAATTGTGGCCCCCACTTAAACTTATAACTCCCCTTCCTTCTTCTTGTACAAGTCTCTCATACCTAGATTTCCTCTCTTCTCTCTCGTCGTACATTTGGTTCTCTCCTCAAACCCTCATCTCTCACACATCTCACTTTGTGAAACCAAAACCATAATCACCCATTCCCGTCGCTCCACTGGCCTAATCCATAACCCCGATTCTCACCCAACAGAGCATTCAAGGCCGATCTATGGTTAAGAGTCACTAGGTTTACAAAAAAATAGTATTAAGTTTCTTCTTCGCCGAGCCTGCACGGGCTTTCACCATGGAAATCTGGGCGATTTGGTTTTTCTTTATATTTCTTTTCTTATATATGTTTTGTGTTCATTGATATTTGAATCAGTAAGTCGGGGTCCAGATGCGAATTGCACGTTTGACCATGTGCGAGAAATGCGAAAAAGAATTCATATTCTTGCTATGGAAATCTATAAAATAAAGCTGCGAAGGAAAAAGGACACCGCGAAATCACAAAGTAAACACTATAGTGATTTGGGGGTTTTGTTAGTGATCTATAGACATCATTTTTCTAAAACCAAAAATTTATAATATAAAATTGCCTGTGGATGGCTATACATGGATGTATTGAATCACCCTTATTAAATTTTTGGTTTTTGATAATTGTTACCAAATTAATTTTGAGTTATTGAATTGATATGTACCACTTTTTCAATTTAGTTGTTGGGATGTATTGCATGGTTTGGAATTGTTAAAATACCCTTAAGTTGTAATTAGATTTAGATTTATATGAAAAGATGGTTTGTCAATGGACATGTTAGATTGTTAGGTATGGATGATATGAACCCTTCCTTATCTCCTGATTTTCTAATCCTTCTATGATTAGACAAAAATCATAATTGAAATCACTTTTAAAGGTTACCATAAAAATCACAGTTACCATAAAAAACATAAAAAGGATCAATCAAGGGGCCTTAAAGAAGTTAATTGAGTGAACAGTAGTAATATGGGGAATGAGGATGACGTATATTTTTCTACTTTTTGTAAAGATGAAAAAAATGGGGATGAAATACGAATCCAATTCCAACCATAATTGAAGAAGGCACATGAATTTGCATGCAGGACCCAATGGAGGAATGGGGTGGGGTTTGTCCTTGTGCCCACCCAATAAATAAAAAGAAATTGAAAGTTGTGGCTTTAAGATGCTTCACAAGAATCACAACTCTACTTAGTCAAATAAAGGTTGGGATGCTGGCTCCCTATTCCTTGCTATCTCATTGCCTTTGCCCTTAAGTCATCATGCGTTTTAATGGACAAACATTGTCAGTGACGGCTATGATTATTTCTCTCCATCTGCTTTCTTCATTTTTTTTATTTCCGATTCAAAACATTATTTGGTACCACATTGGATCTTCCAATTTATTTTTTAGACTTATAAAAACTTATGATCATAATTTCCTTTTTCTTTTTCCTTTTTATTCTTTTATTATTACCGATTGGTTGTATGGTGCATATTGCTTGTGTTGTTGATGTCTTTCTTGTTTTTCTGAACACACACAAAATAGATTTAATTTCAATAAATTGGAACTGAAATTTATATTAACTGAAACTAAACAAATATATAAACTGAAACTGAAACTGAAATTTAAATATGTATTTGATATGCTTATTTACTTTGTATCTTAGTTTAATAAAGAAATATGTTTTTATTCCCAGAAAATTAATCATGGACGATAGAGGTAAGAGTTGGATGGCCCTTCCAAGATTTTAAGATCAGTACATGAATGGAGTTGACTATTTTCTAGATAAAGCTTTTGAGCGAGCAGCTATAGGGAAAGAGATTCTTTGTCCTTGCGAAAATTGTTGTAATCGTTATTGGGAAAAGAGGGATAATGTACGTGAACATTTGATTGTTGATGGGTTTATGAAAGGATATAGTGAATGGGTTTTTCATGGAGAAGGGTATACATCAAGAATAAATGAAGAGCATATATTTAATGATGGAGGACTAGATTTGGCATTTTGCATGACGCTTATAGGAATATAGCGGAAGAAGCTGCAAACACCCAAGGGGTTGGAGGTCCAACTGCGGAGGCAAAGAGATTTTTTAAGTTGGTGGAGGAAGGGAAAGAATAGCTTTATCCGGGATGTCATAAGGTGGTGGATTCATCATTTCCATCCCCCCATTTTTTTTTTCATCTTTACAAAAAGTAGAAAAATATACGTCATCCTCATCCCCCATATTACTACTGTTTACTCACTACCCTTTAAGGCCCTTGATTGATCCTTTTTATGTTTTTTATGGTAACTGTGATTTTATGGTAACCTTAAAAGTGATTTCACCTATGATTTTGTCTAATCATTAGAAGGATTAGAAAATCCAGGAGATAATAAGGGACATATTATCATCCTGCACTTCAACACCTAACATATAATTGACAAACATCTTTTCATATAAATCTAAATCTAATTACAACTTAGGAATTATTTAACACCCAAACCATGCACACATCCCAACAACCTAAATTGAAAAATTGGTACATAACAATTCAATAACTCAAAATTAGTTTGGTAACAATTATCAAAAAAAAATTTCAAAATTTAATAAGGGTGATTCAATGCATCCATGTATGGCCATCCATAGGCCCATTTAATATTATAAATTTTTGGTTTAGAAAAATGATGTCTATGGATCCACTAACAAAACTCCCCAAATCACCTTATAAGTAGTGTTTCCCCTCTATTTTCGCAGCTGGCTCCACTTTTTCTTCACAACTTATTTCCTCTTGTTGGGGATTTCCATACAGTTACTTATGAATTCTTTTCCCTGCTTTACTATCGCCTATGATCAAACATTACCAAATTCCACATCTGGACCCCCAACTTACTTTTTTTCGATTCAAATATCAAACAAACACAAAACATATATAAGAAAAGAAATATGAAGAAAAAACCAAATACACTTAGGATTTCCACGGGGTTTAGGCCACGTCTGATTCTACCTTCAAAGAAGAAAACGAAACCCTATTTTTTCCTCGACCTAGCCGAAACTCTTCTCCATAGATCGGCCTCAATTGCTTAGGTGAGAATCTGGATTATGGATTAGACCAAAGCTGAATCCGCCGAGGAATGGAGCGACATTCTCCACGCCATGGCTTCACAAAGCGAGACGCGTGAGAGATGGCGGTTCGAGGAGAGAAACTGGGATGCACAACGAGAGAGAAGAGAGGAAATCTAGTATGAGAGGACTTGTGTACAAGAAGAAGGAAGGAGTTATAAGCTAAGTGGGGGGCCACAATTTGATGATTGATTAGGTCTCAAATCATGCTCAAAGTGCTCAACCCACTTACGTTTTTAGCCATTTTAATATTTCATTATGTACTTACTAAGCTACAATTCTAGGTTAAAAGTTCAACTTTTTTCCTCCTTTATTATCTTTATCACGCACGATGAAGCTTAATATTCCATTTCACACTTGGAACATACAAAAATTCATATTCATATTTTTATTATTCAAGCTATCAGATAATGCATGCTAGATATTTAATTATTATATACAATTGTGAATTGTTTCAACCGACACCTCGCTGTTTGAGACTATATCGAAGTCATATAGGTGGCGTTTATTTTTTTACTAACTTTAATGTATTTTTTTAAATTAACGCTAAATAGTAGTTAATACAGAATTAAATATTAAAATTGCTTGCTTTTTAACATCAAAAGTAATAAAGATATTTAACTAATGGGTTATTTCATAGATTAGTAATTTTCGTCTTCTAGCTCCAATCCACATGACTGGGTAATGCCAATTATTAAATTATCACCGAAAAATTACCAATTTGGTTTTACTTCCTGGCTGGGGTTCCAGGTCCATCCAATTCGCCAAAATTTTGCCTTTGCAAGATACTCAGCTTCCAACCTCCGCCAAAATTTAAGGCAGATGGGGTGTTGAATTTTAGGCCAAAAATCTAAGTTAATTAAGCCAGACCGATGTCACTAATCCGGGCCCCACTTTAATTGCCACCTCATAGTTATTTTGGTTTCCGCCTTTATTGGGTACGTGGTTTTACTTAATCGTAATCGAAGCTTAAATGATTTGAGCTTATTTTCTCAAACCCAGATAAAGCGGCATTGTTATTCTCGCTCGATTATTTTAAAAATGTATTCTTTTATTATTTATTTTATAATTTAATATAAATAATAATAATATTTAAAATAGTTTTTTAATAAATAATTTATAAAATTCATAAGATTTTTATTTTTTATGAAATATATTAATTTTAATACATAATAAAAAACAAATATAAAAATTAAAAAGAAAATCAAATATAAACTAACTGGCGAATTTTCCTATCTTATGCTTAATTCGCACCGCTTCAAGTGACTTTTAAAATAGTGATATAATGTGGAATTTAAAATAATAGGCTGAAATTTGGATAGGGAGGCCGCTGTCTCCAATCCACTTCTTTCATTATTATCCCTAAGACTGAATATACAGTAATATTTCCTCTTATCGCAATATCGGAAGCTCTCTTATTTTTTTGATGCGAAATGACTTTTCTCGAATGTGTTTTTCAAATATTTTAATTTTTTTTTCTATTTATAACTTTTAAAAAAATTTAATAAGAATTAAAATTTTAAAACAAAAGTTCTCCATAGTCTAACATCAAAATATTATTGCATGTTTTAAAAAACTTACGTGAAAATGACTACCAAGTGATAGGGAAGGTTGAGATATCAATGAGGTTACACGTTTTGGAAATATTAATTGCATTATAAGATGGGAGTTGAGGATGGGTTGTTCACTATCATAATTCTTTTGGGCCTTTGTGGCCTTTGTCATTTAAGCAATCCGCCCAATAATAAATTCATTTTCGGCCTGTTTTTTGGTTTCTTTGCTTTGCATTATCATTGAAACTCACTCCAAAACACTCTAACTAATTTCATAAATCCTATCTTTATTTTCCTTTTATTATCTCTCATGCTCCATTGATTTTGATTTAATCGTGAACAAAATAAAATTTGCTTCGTGGATTTTTTGGATACAAAGAACATTTCACTTGCTAAGGACTCTAATCAGTACTAATCTGATATATACGAATTCTCACCATTTATATCTCTATTTTTATTACTTAAAACCAATAGAATATCGAATAAATAAAACAAAATTTTTTAATAGCAGAAAATGCAATATAGTAAAATAATAAAACGAAAGGCGGTTGACAAGAGATCTTAAATTTTTCCTTTAAATAAATGTAAAAGTTTAAATTTTTCCTTTTTAAATATGTAGTATTATTTCAAAGGACAACAATTAAGAACTCTCTCGCCCTCTCAAAGACAAGTCACAAATGTAATCCAGTGTGCCGAGTACAGTAAGGAGTAAAGTCGACTGGGAAGGCAAACTGGAAATGTGAGTAAGCCTGATTGTCAAGCCAGCGAGAGCGAGAGTCAATATTAGGATTTAAATTTCAGGATATCGAATTTTGGGCACTGGCGCCTAAATAGAAAAACAAATGGTGGCATAATGAGCGGAGCCTGTATTAGATTCCAATTTTCAAGGATACCAAAATTTTAAGCAGGGGTTCAAATGCAAAATAAATGGTTACTCTTATGCAGCGGTTTTAAGCCGCTGCATAAAGCGATTATATGCAGCGGTTTTAATAAACTGCTGCATCAAAAACTTTATGCATCAGTTTATGCAACGATTATTCAGCGAAGTAATAATTTGATTTTCGCAACGGTTTTAAATCGCTGCAAAACCGTTATATTATGTATTTTAGTGCAATCTGTCATTAACCACTGCTAGGTAACCGCTGCATAAGTCAAAATATGTGGTAGTGTTAGAACCGTGGTTGAACCAGATTAAACTAGGACCGAAAAGATCACTAGTCGACAGACCGATTCGGTCCGATTTTTAAAACACTGGTAGATGCCACCAATGTGATATCCAAATCAAATTATAATCCTTGAAATTCTATAAAAGACTCAAGTTTTATTAATCTTAGTTGAAATATAACTTCTATTCATATAAATTCCAAGCCATATGTAATGTTCTATTCATGGCAACTTATAATTGTTGATCATATACATTTCATCCCTTTGTTGGTTCATAGCAATTATTCTTGGTAACTTTTCATTCTTTTCAACTTGAGAGAAGTCCAAAGAAAGGGTTTGTCATTGTAGAGTTCAACACAGATCCAGCTGAATTCAACACTTCCATTTTAACCTTCTCCCGAGGTGAAAATAAGAATTCACTCCCTTCAGTTCTCTCAAACCCATAAAGCACAAGAAACTCAATACCTCCTGTCAAACTCCCCACCCTTTCCTGTTAAAAGAAAAATAGTAAATTATCATGAAAAAAGTGAAGATGCAAGATAAAGATTGTTAATAGGATCTATACACCAATATTCATTCTAGCTTTCAACAGCCTCCTAGTTTGTAGTTGGCTATTTTTGCATTTATTTATTATCTCATTCTTTCGCAGTATATTGTCAATGAACTTAAAAAGACTGGTCCCCAACTTCTCCAGGAAAGTTTATTTGAGAATCGGATTTGGAACTTGATGGATAATTCAATTATCTTGGATGCATCAGACAAACTACCAGACATTTCATTTTAACCAGCACAATCAATCAAAACAGGAACCGTACCTGGAAAGCCGGGTTACTTAAACGGATCTTCCTGAACTTTTCCTCATCAGGATGGTTAGCAACATTCCTGATATAAATCAGAAGAGTCTGGAAGGCCCTCTACACTCTGGTTTCACCATCCTGAACTCAGATAAATCATTGAAAAAGCATCTGGAACCTGAAATGGAACTTGTTATCAAGGGGCTATGACAGTACTTATTTGTGAAAAAATTCAGTTTATAGCCGTAACACGTCCATAATGGTACCTAAGGAATAAATTCCAAGTAGCAGTTTTCACAAAGATCGGAGAGAACTTTCAAGCACATGCTTGGTAAAATCTAACTTCTAGTCGATTTACACAAGTAAAAAATTCAATATTGAGACCGTTAACTTCTAGAGGTAGTTACTCAATTCATTTTCAGTGATCAGGATAGATTAATATAGTAAACCGAGTGTTGATCGGATGCTGAGTGTCTGAGTATGTGGAAGGAAGCATGTGATTTTGGCATAAAGCATTTCATACATAACAAGAATAAGTAGCATGCTCTTAATTAATATTTTTTTGAGTGAAAACAACCGCAATAGTTTTAATAAAAATAAAAATAAAGCACATTACAGGGGCAGCACGGGATTTCCTTCCAAAAAACATATAACCTGAACCTGGAGTTTAAAACCCCAACCAACAAGTGTTCCCAAGACCCATTCGACCCCTATTTGGTTTGTTTAAACACAAACCGCCAACCAATTAAGTTGTAAAAACGAAAGTGGCACTTCTCTAAATACAAGGGTACCTGAAGCCCACAAAGAGGAAAAGAAGTGAAATAAGTTCTCTCTTCATCCTAAAAAATCCTTGCATTTCTCTCTTGTCAAACAAACCATTACCAAAGAACAGCATGCAATTTGCCACAAAGTCTTTCCTCAAGTACAACTTCCAAAACCTTTAAAGGCAATCGTAAACATATATTCAATACTCTTAATTAATATGTAGTTCAAAACTTGCATTGCATAAGATTTAAGGAATTTGTAATCATACTCTTAACCAAAAGAAAAAGAAAAATAACTCATGAAATTTCCTTCTGTTCCTATTGACCACCAAAACATTTAAATAACAGTTCTAGGGAGCAAGAAAATATTAATCAAGGTTGCGTTCAGACTGTTAAGAAATCAATTTAAAAGACAGATTCTATGAAATTTCAAGTATTCATTCTAGCAAAGCCTTCTTAAGATGTGTAGTGAACATAATTTCAAACATAGGGATATTCTCGCTATTTAGTTATGCAGATCGCCATCATTTTAAGTCAATCTTATGTTGCACATGGCAAAAGTTATTGCTTAGTTTAAGCTGGGGCCATGCATTGGGAGCCACTAAGCTAGTTCAGCACTAAAAAATTTGTACTCTAAAACTTGCTTTCGTGCAATACTAGAACAATATTGCCATAGACTGACCTAATAGAAGAAGAAGCCTTTACCTTGTGACTTTTTCTCAGAGACGAGACATTCTCCTCAAAGGCTCCATCTTTGTATCAAGGTTAGTAACGGATGAGTTCTGCAATTTAAACACAAGTATGATCATCATCTATTTATACCCATACTCTAATAAAATGCAGGAGCTTTTGAATCTTTAGATATCCCAGAAGAAAAAAAAAACACAGAAAATAAATCAACACCTTTTCCCATACAACTGACGATGAAGTTTTTGCAAGAGTGCGTTTTCAGGTTGCAATCCAAGCTTTCTTCTTCTTTCAGCCTGTTAAGAAAAATACAGTTGTTTGAGGTATATAGCAGTCTCCTAGAGTACTAAGATTCAGATCCATGGATATTGAACTTGAAAACATTTTTAAGCATCAGAAGCATGAATGCCGGAACTCGAATTAACATTGGCACTTCTTGATACATCTTTTTGTAACATAGGTAGGAATGCTTGGATAATATGACCCAAGAGAGGGATTTCTTTATATAGCAAAATGCTTCGAAAAGTCAGCTTAGAAATTCCAAATATTATGTTAATAATAGATCCAATTTTTTTTTCCCTTTCTTTTGTTCCTCCCACCAATCAACAAAGCGCAAGAACAAAATCTCAATGAATAGATGAACTTAATCTTGATCCTTATGAACTGGGTTTTCACTTGCATCATGAATAATATTTTAGGAATCCATATGAAAAGGGGTATGAGACAAATAAAAGAACAGAAAAAAAAAGAAAAGAAAAAGAAATGAAATAGATTCAAAACTCACTAGAATACAATAATTGAAAGCAATAATTGAAAGCAAAACAGAAAATTATGAATATATAAAAATAGATTCAAAACAACAGATTTAAAACTCACTAGAACACCATAATTGAAAGAAAAGCAAAGAATTAAGAATATTATGTATTAAAAAGATACGTTAAACCCATAATGAATAAGTTCAACCCTATATTAAAACCCTAAGAAACCGTTGATTAAATAAAATTGAACACGGATAAAAATCTTTAATGGCACCTCCGTTACGGCGGCATTGATTTTGCCGCTGAAACGTTGTCGACAATGAAACCTCCATCTAGAAGCCGTTACAAGATTATGTTAAATTAAAGATGAAAAAGAAAAAGAATTAAAATTATGTTGATTTATAAAGATATTTATGGATTATATTATAATGATTCATAAAGATCTTTATTGATTATAAAGGTAGTTTTGAAGATTAAAGAGTAAAATAAGGATAGTTTTAGAAAGTAAAAGTGTAAAACAGTTCGTACTTTTAAGAGTAGAAAATATAGATATTGATTTTTATAAGTAGTTTCACATAAAAACTTTTAAGACTTAAGTACTGCTGTAAGTCTTTTATATGGGCATAGTAGTCATCCATTTTCTTAAAAATACCCCAACTGCTCCTTATTAACCAACCAATTTTTTTCTTGAATAGTTAATATTTGTATATTACATTTACCTTATTTAATAAATTAATTTAACATATAGATAGTATTTTTTATTTCAAATTTTTAAAAATTATAGGTTTATAAAAATTTAAAATATTAAGGTATAAAACATACACACATTCCTTCAACAAAAAAAAAAAAAACCATACACACACCACATTTATATATATATATATATACTGATCAGGTTTGAAATAATAGGCGTGCAGGCCCAAGACGCAAGTCCAAATGTCAGGATTAAAGAGCATGCCCAGTACCAATGCTCGGCCCTTAATAGTATCCCCCAAATGCAAGCCCAAAACAAGGGCCCAATTCGCCTCTTTAAAAGGCTGGTAGTTCAGTCAGCCCAAAGGATTCGTATTAGAGGAAAACATTCAATGCCCACAAATTAGGAAAGTAGGAAATATCCTAATTATCGTTCCTCAATTATCCCCAATAACCCGGTTAATGATAAGGAAAGAAAATCCCTCGCCCAATGGGAGAAATACTGTATCATCCTCCAACAAGAAAAGATACTATTCTGTATAATCATCCAATTAGGAAACTTACCAAGATCACCTATTATAAATACCAGGCCACCCCATCGGTGAAAGGTACGCACAAAATTTACTCCATAAGCAGTGGATCTTCTCTCCCACCGGAAAGAATTGACTTAGGCATCGAAGAGGCTATGGACAATCCTCGCCGATCCTTTTTGTTTCTTATTTTTGCAGAGGAGCCCGACGCCCGTGAGCGTGGACTGCCCAACAATCCCAAAGACGTATTCAAGACAAGCCCCGGCTGAAAAAGCATCACGCTTAAGGCCGTCTGCGGAGAACGACAGCTCCTTTTCAAATAAAATCGAATTCTTAGTGATCGATGGTATCGATCGAACACGTGGGAGCCACAATCCCCAAGGATGCAAGACCAGCCGTGCAACGTGGATGGCCGACCTCCTGAGAGGCACACCAAACTATACAGTCAATACGCACGAGGCGGAGATGTCTGCCTCAATTAACCGACGCTTGGTCGGTGAGAGTCGGGATAACTCACTGTGCAAATACAACGCCTCCAGAGACACGATGTGCCCGAGAAGGCCAAAACACGCTAATTCGAGAAGAACAACACTCTCGAATCTCTCATCGAGAAGCACTTTATGAGAAACTAGCCACGCCAGAGAGCATGACCCTTACAAACCCCCTGGAGAGGATCGTAATGAGGAGAGGCATGGCAGGAACAATAAAGGCGATGGACCCATCCTTCATCAGCAGGAGATAGAGGAGCGGTCATGGGAGCAGAGGTTCAAGGACATCCAGCAAGAGCTCAGCCACATGAAAGAAGCAGTAAAGGGTCGAGCTCCAGTCTCTATGGACGCCTTGGTGCAACAAATCGAATCCCTATTCACAACCAGGGTGCTGCACTTCCCTCTTCAGGCAAAGTTCATAATGCCGCAGATCGAGACGTTCGACGGAATGAAGGACCCCATAGACCACCTCAATACATACAAGAATCAGATGGAATTGCACGGATATCAGGACCCCATACGATGTAGAGCCTTCGCTATCACACTAAAGGGCCCAGCACTGGCCTGGTTTAACAAACTCCTGTCGTCTTCCATCTCATCATTCATAGAACTTTCCATCGACTGCCTCCCAATTTTATCTGAAAGCAAGAACGTACAAGAAGCTAAAGCTATCACCCATCGACCATAAAGCAGCCTCGTGAGGAAAGCCTAAGGTCATGTTCGGGAGTAATTCCAACGCGGAGTCTTAGAAGGTAGATATTCTTGACGAGAAGTTCGCCATCATAGCCTTCATCGCAGGACTGTGGTCATAATGAAAGATCTAATGTTCCCTCCATCTCAAAGAACCTCAAAGAGCATGCCAGCCAAGGTGCTAGCCAAAACAGAGAAGTATATCAACGGTGAAGAAGCCCTCTTATCCAAGAAAAGGAGCTCTTCTACTCAAAAGGAAAAGAATAGCTACTACAAGAAACAAAGAACGAAGCCCCCAGGAGGTAAAGGGTATTGCGGATGATCCTGGCGAGGAATAGGAGAAAAATAGAGAGCGATCCCCAAAAAGGTGAGGGAATGTTAGACGCCCATCACCTCACTGAGTTTCAAGAGCGGCGCACCTCGGCACTCCACCCGTAGCGACCCCGAGTCTAATCCGACCCGACGCATGAGTCCGAACCGAAACCCGGGGACGCTCTGGTTATTTCTTTTTTTTATTTTCCATGTTATTAAATTTTCTTTTTCAAAAATGTCGCAACTTAATCCTGGCCCGACCACGGCGCATCCGACCTGAGCCCTGGCTTACTTCGACGTTTTCATTTATCTTATCAAAACATTTTATTATACTACTGCTGTGGAAGCTTGCTAGCTGGGGCAAGCCCATAATCATTTACAAATTCACGCAATTTCCGCGTGCCCATGTAAACATTTAACCAAATACATTTACAAAGAAGGTATTCATACCTTTTCGTATCGATATACAAAATCAAGGTTCAGAGTTTAACCGTTTTGTTTACAAAATACCACTTGTTCAAAAGAAATGATATGCAAATGACGGGGTATATACTTATACGTCGTACTCTATCTATGACTCTACTCTTCATGGTCTTGGCCTGCCTTTTTGCTTACTCGATACCTACGCATAGATAAAACTATACACTAAGCATTTTCATGCTTAGTTGTTCTATACAGTTCTATTCCAATATTCAGTTTAACTTGACATGCATTTAACATCAAACCATGCCTATTATATCAACATATACTCATGCTATTCATTTTCGTGCCGCTTTCATTTTACAAATCATTTATCATATCACAACATGCATTTTCAATGCAATAATTCAATTCACAATTCACTTATGAGATTTGAGCATATGTGCCAAAAACCCCATTTACACTCGCCAATGTTGGTTATTTCACTTTGACTATTCAAATCACTATTTCCGACGGATTCCGCTTTGATGAATCCCCGCCCTTATTATCATTCCGTAATGTGCCTACACATTTTAACAAATCTGGTCTCCCATCATGACGGATGCCGTTTGGTGCACCCCGACATGTGGTATTACTTAAATGCCATACGCCATCAAGGACTGGATGTCGATTGCGCATCCCGCCGCGGACATTTCTTCACGCTATACGCCATAATGACAGATGCCAATTAGATCATCCGGCCAAGTGACATCGGGATAATTTCTGGTGCTAACGTTGATTCGATGCGCATTGCGCATCCCATCAGCGATTCATTCTATATCGATTCAATCAAGATGTCGTGAATCAATCGATCTTTCGCTTACAATTCAATTTATCATTCACATTCATTCGGTTTTCAAATGTCACATTTCAATTCCATATTTACTTTCGTATTATCTTTTCAAAGATATACTCAATCTATGTACTCATTTCATATACTCATTCACGTACTCATTTCATATACTCATTCATGTACTCATTTAATATACTCATTTACATACTCATTTCATATATTTATTCATGTACTCATTTTATATACTCATTCACGTACTCATTTCATATACTCATTCATGTACTCATTGCATAGTTACTTGGTAAACTACCAAAATATTTGAAATAAGAATAGAGTCAGAGAACAAAACCACTATCGAATCTAGTTTCCTTCTTTGATCTCATTCTAGGTTAGCGATCATCACCCGTCCCTAGTCAATACAATCACGCCCACTCTTAGTGGATAATCAATTATCATATCTTAATGAATGACACCATCTCTTGTTACCGCTCGTTAAGACACTACAGTTCAGTTTCAATTCGCTTCGCCGACGTGAGGTACTCAGAGGTTTTTCACTTAGTTCTATCTCTATTCAACCCCCATTAATCGTGCTTCTTGTGCTCAAACAATCGTGGTACGAATATTTTTGACCCAATGGGGCAAAAATATACAATTTGTTGTCATAGAGTAAAGGGTACCTGCACTAGCTTTGATCGGTACCGTACCCGCCTCACGCTGGTACCTAAGATTAGTTTGGTTGGTACCGGTACCATTTGCCTACTGCATCATGGGTACTGGTACCACTTTTTGGTATCGATACCAATACGCGATTTTGCCCAGAAAATGTTGGGTTTTGCCATTTTCACTCATTTTTCTTCAATAAACCTTCTCCAATTCATCCCATATAAAAAACCACCATGGAATCCACCCAAAACAACTCCAATGGTGGTTTAGAATTAATGAAAACCCTTTTCAAGTTGTAGCTTTTTCCCAAATCGAAAATCACAAAAAGGATGAGGTTAGGGTTTGATTTTCTTACCTTAGCCTCTTCAAATCTTCTCTTCCAAGTTGTTTGATCTTATAGGAGCAAGAAGTGGGGAGCAAAGCCAACCAAAACTTGATCTCTTGCAAACCCTAGATCTTTCTCCCTTTTCTCCTCCTCTCTTTCTTTCTCCAAAAAACTGATGGCTAAAAATGAGCATCCAAGACAAGTTCGGGTCTTTTAAATCCTTTTAAGTGTAAAATATGTTTGGCCTACACACCCATATCTCATTTTTCATTTTTGTTTTAATTCACTTAATCTTCATAAGGCCTTGTTTGGCCACTCAATAAATCCAAATTTCCAATTTTTTTTTTTTCACTTGGGTAAATTTCCGGGTTCAATCAATTTTCATTTAGCACATAATATTTGCATTTGGCTTTTAGCCATATAATCATTTATTCAATATTCATTTAACAATTCCCGTAAATACCCAAGATGGCTAAATTTATACCCGGAATATATAATAATTTATATTATAAAATTCTAGGGTATTTTTGGGGCTTTACATCACCCCCTTGACGGCCTCAGTGTCACAGGTCCTACGCGAAGTGCAACATGAAAGATTTCTGAGGTGGCCATCCCAGATGAAGTTAGACCCAGCAACAAGAGACGATACCAAATACTGTGAGTTCCACAAGGGTCATGGACACCGAACAGACGACTGCATCCAGCTAAGGAAAGAAATTGAATACTTGATCCGACTTAGGCATCTCGTACCGGTTATGGTGGTTTCCGTATGCCATGACTGTGCATTACCACCACCTCGTTAGCCTGGCCCCAACTCAAAGACCAACCGCTTCGAGAGATCCATGAAACTCCTATATTCAGGGGCTGGAGTCCAACAAATGTGAAGGCCCACCACAAGAAAGATCGTGATCAAGTGGGAACCTTGGCACAAGCCATATCCAAACTCCTACCGGATACCACTATCTTTTCTGACTCCGATATGGAAGGTCACAAAGATCCCCACGAAGATCCAATTAGCATAAGGGCTGTCGCGACCAATAAACAATCCACGTGGTCCTCGTCGACAATGGAAGCTCTACCGACATCATCTTCGTGATCGCCTTCAATAAAATGGTATTAGCGGAGAAGCTAGAGCCACCAACACTTACCTACGTGGATTCCCCGCAGCAGGCCGCTCATCGATTACTAACCGGTGTCATGAGACTCCCCATGCCAGGCTACAACAATAATAAGATTTCTCATAGTGTATGCCCCTACGCCTCATTAACATGTTGTTGGGAAGGCCCTCTCTCAACACCATAAGGGCCATCCCCTCCGCCTATCACATGGTCGTCAAATTCCCAACTCCAAATGGAGTAGGCATAGTTCAGGGGAACCAACGCGTAGCCAAGGAGTGTTACTCAGCGTCAATGAAACAAAAAACGGTCGACAACATCTACATGGACGAGCTCGACAGAGCAGACGAGAAGCACCCGACCGCTTCCTCGAAGAACTAGAGCCGCACAAATTTGACGACTAACCAAACACCTCGCCTACATAAAAATCTAAGCCGGGTTGAAGACATCAAAGCCCTCTCATCCATTTTCTAAAAAAGAACATGGAGGTATTCATTAGCTGTGAAGACATGGGTGGAATCGACCATAGTGGATCACCCACGACCGAATCGCTACCATCCAAACCCACTAAACAAAGAGAAGGAGTTTCGGTCTCAAAGAGGCGCATCAATGAAGAGGCTCAAGTCGTCTAAGCAACAAAATTTCCGTGGGAGATAGGATATCCTGAGTGGTTAGCCAACGTTGTACTTGTCAAAAAAGCAAACAGCAAGTGATTACTTTGCATTAATTTCACAGATATCAACAAGGCATGCCCAAAGGATAGCTCTACCCTGATGACCTCATGAAGATCGCTTACAAACCACCATGAACTCCTCGGGCCATGGACTCTTTCTTGTTAAGCAATCGATTAGTATGGGATCCCACACCAAGAGAAGACCTCGTTCGTCACTGGGCAAGGAACCTACTACTATCGAGTAATGCCCTCCGGACTGAAGAACGCAAGAGCCACCTACCAAAGGTTGGTGAACAAGATGTTCCAAATGCAAATTGGAGCGTCTATGGAGGTATATATAGAGTGAAATCAGTAAAGGTCGAGCTCCACATCATCCACTTAGCCGAGGCGTTCCAAGTCCTGAAAAGCTACAATATGAAGTTAAACCTAACCAAATGCGCCTTTGGAGTCTCCGCCGGGAAGTTCTTGGGTTTTATAGTCAACAGCCGAGGAATAGAAGCAAACCCAAACAAGATCAAAGCTATGCTCGACATGCTACCACCTTCAAGGCCAAGGAAGTCTACAACGACCTGACGAAAAACCGCACCGAACCGTCGTGTCTAAGGCCGACAAATGCCAACCTTCTTTCAGTCCGAAAAGAGCCTTTCTACTGACGCGTGACCGTGAGTGAGGCCTTCACGACACTCAAAACCCATCTGGGCATCCACCCGCCTTAGTGTCTTTCGAGGGGGAACTCCTCACTTCACCGCCGTCGTACTTCTCAACTAAGGTCGCCCGGGTCGAGAACTAGACAAGGTGTACAAACACCCATTATTAATGGCTCGAGAGGAGCAGAGAGAGGTATCCAAAGATGGTGAAGCTTGATCTTAGCTTTGGTAACTACCTCTGCAAACTCCTACTTATCGCTCATACCATCGAAGTCCCAATTGAGTATCCGATGAAGCAAGTACTACATAAACTAGAAACCTCTGGAAGGCTGATAAAGTGGGCTATAGAGCTAAGTGAGCTCGACATCAGGTACAAACCAAGGACACCCAGAAAAGCGGCAAATCTCGGGCGATTTCACGTGAATTCCACCCTACCAGAGTCACTGGCTACACAACCTGATGCCCGACCCCATCCTGAAGTTATCCTACGAACGAGGCCGCCAATGCCCAAGGAAGCTGTGTCCATCCCCACCTCCCAGACGGATGTATGTGGAATACGCCTGGGATTCGGCCTTCCAAGCCCAATAACGAGGCCGAATATGAGGCTGGGCCATAGCAAGGCTTTTCTAATCCGCCCACTCCATGGAAGTAGATCACCGGAAGGAAGCAACGACTCCCAATTTGTGGTAAAACAAATAGAAGACTCCTATGAAGCCAGAGGTGAGAAGATGATCCTATATCTCAAGAAGGCGCGAGAATTGCTTAAAAAGTTCATACGAGTTCAGGTCAAGTATGTGCCAAGAACAGAGAATTCCTGAGCTGATGCCTTGGTCAAACTAGCCACAGCCTCATAAGAAGACCTGGGCGGATTGATACCAATTGAATATCTACCAAAACCCTCAGTGAGCATTGACAACGAAGAAGTCTCCTCTGTGATGTCCGAACCGAGCTGGATGGACCCCATATGGGATTACTTGATGGAAGGTACATTGTCGAGCGACCCAAATGAGGCATCCAAACTCAAGGCAAGGTCGGCAAGATTCACCTTTCATCGAGGAACCCTTTATATACGAGGCTTCTTCTGCGCCCATTTTTAAGTGCGTAGGGAAAGAAGACGCTAACTACATACTCGTGGAGGTAATATCGAAGGCATCCGGCAAACCACATCAAAGCTCTGACCAGCAGAAAACCTCGGTAGGGTACCACCGCCCATAATGCCGTTAATTACTAAGCCGGGCCGGTATGCAAAAACCGCCGAGCATACCAAGATCTCTCATCTCCCATCCGAAGCATCGACGCCGGTACTACAGTTTTTCCCCCGGCCTTTTTCAAGAATGGGGCCAGATATATCGGGGCCCTACCCATCTGGAAGGGGCCAATGTAATTTATCATCATGGGCCGTGGACTATGACTACAACAGCCAGCCTAACCTTTAGCAACAACCATAGAACAAAGGTACGCAACTTCTCGTCTCCGGCGTTCCATAATATGTGTTCGGATCCCGAGGTCCTCAGATCGGATAACGGGAACAATGACAATCCTGGGCTTGTGGATTTCTCAGACCGAGTTCTAATCAAGAACTACTACTCATCCCTAGCTCATCAACAGTCCAATGGGCAAGCAGAGGTCACTATACAAACTCTCAAGGCAGCACTAAAGACTAAGTTGGAAGATCTAAAAGGAAATGGGTAGAGTACCTCCCCGAGGTGTTATGGGCAATACGTAACTACGTGGTAAATCAAAGAACTCAAAAAGAAACCCCATTCGCTTTAGCTCGCAATCAAGTAGTAGCTCCCGTCGATGGCCTGATGAAGTCACCAAGGATTGAATTTGTAAGCACCAACACACCCAGGCTCTTCACCTAAACCTCGATCTCCTAGAAGAAAGCGTGAGCAAGTCCCGGCTGTGACATGGATCACGTAAAGATAATGAGATACTACGACCAGCGTCAAACCTGTGAGTTACATGCTCGCGACCGGGTTCTAAAAGCTTCTACTAACATGAGCACCCGTGCAGGGAAGCTGGGACCAAATTGGGAAGTACCCTACATTGTATCTCGTATAATCTGACCTGCTAATTATGAACTCTAAACGGAAGAAGGAAAGACCCTGCCTCACTCATGGAACGCTGAGCACCTCAAACGGTTCTACCAATAAGATCTTGGAATGTTGTCTTTAGTAAAGAAACCAACGTTATGATTTTAAGTACCCGCCTCGTGGTTCATTTTTAGTCGCTAAAATCAGACAGTCAAAAGTAAGATTATAATAATAACTCGACTCAGACAAGTCTGGGCGCAAAAGCGATGCTCATTAAAATTGCTCTTGCGTCAAAGGAGTTACGCTTAACATGAGAATTATGGTCAACGAAGTCATTCCTAGTACCTCAGAGACATGCGACACACACAGTTCCCTACTCCTCATAAAGAAAGAACCCACAAGGAAAAAGATAGCAAGGAACTCGGTTGCTAGAAGCTTTGAAAAAGTCACATAACACAAATACAAAATTTCATTACAGGGAAGTTACAACTACCTAAGAGGATTAAGCACATTCGTATCTCAAAATTACAATTAGCAAAACATTCTTCACATCGGCCAACATCCGGTCAAGACAAAAGCCACAGGTAAAGAGGAAGAAGAGAGGGAAAGAGAAAGAGAAGGAGAAAGAGAAAGAAGAGAAGAAAAAAAGAAAAGGGCAGAGAAAGTGGGACTTAAAATTTTTCCCTTTGAAGCACACCGCCCTCTCCGAATACGTTCCCTAGCATAGTTTCATTAATGGGCATAGCTAGAGAACAACACAACTTCCACAAGGGAGGAACTAGGGAAAAACACAACTCCTACAAGTGGTAGGCCATCGAAACCAAACGTCGGCCCGCGGTCACTGAACAGACTCCAAGCAATGACAACCAAGCCCTGGCGCTTCATCATGCGCGAACACCGACTCTGCCAAATAGAGGAAGAAGTTTGGAAGCATAATATAACCTAAAGGGATCGCTATTTATAAGGAAGCTAGGATGAGGAACTCACAACTGGGTCCCAATTCTCCATGATCCGCATTAAAGCCACGCGCTTCAAGGAAGGAAGACAAAAATAAAGCCATTAATAAACTCAGAGCCCAAGAAATTAGCTTTTAGAGCATAACCGCCGTAAAGGATCTGGAGCCCAAGAGTCAGCTTTTCATAGCATAATCAAGCCAAGGAAGGCCAGCCACTGAGCCATGTAGCTCAGAGCCCGTGAATTTCGCTTTTTAGAGCATGATCGCCAGAAGGGTCTTAGAGCCCAAGAAATTAGCTTTTCAGAGCATAACTGCTCAAGGAAGGCAAAGTAGCCACGGAGCCATGTAGCTCAAGAGCCCAATAGCTCGGGCTAGAGCATGATCATTTAGAAAGGGTCTGAGTCACCGTGACGCCCCAAAATCGGGGGTCCGTTTGATCTACCCAACTGAAAATCTATACATCTCGTATCACGAGACGCATACCTGAGTAAAAATAGCCTCTTGGGCCCACAAACCAATACTCAAAATAAATCTCTCAACTATATTCTCAGAGTTTTCATGCTTGTTCTACAAAGAGATTTATACATATTTACAAAATATTTACTTAAAGCCATATTTCGGCTTTCTTCTCAAAAGCTACCCCATCACAGACCGTCTCCCTAGATAGTCCCCCTGCACTAAAGTGTCCCACGACGGGGTGAGCAAAGCTCAGTAGAAAGTTTTCCTACAAGAGTTACTCCCCACCTAAAATGCATATGCAATGGCATATATAAACAATCAATCACATTCCATACAATTATTTTCTATATGAAATGTCTATCTCATGCATGAGATACAACCCTCATGCTCACAACCTGAGTCCCAACCGACTCCCTCACACCTGGAATGCCAAGTGTGAATAAAACCAGTCACACACCCTGACTAAACCATTGGACAACCCTCCAATTTATTTATCAAAGTCTTTTTCCTTTATTTCAGGCCAATGGATTTCGGTTTACACCGTAGGACGCTGCACGCCTTTTTCAACATTTTCACCAACTTACATCGTCGGGATTCATGTCTAATCGTGAGTAACCTGTGGGACTTTCACCCTGGGGGGGGATCTACCCCAACTTGCTCCGCCCAAAACATGTAATTTATCATTTTGATCATTTTACACACTCTCGTGAATCTCTACCTCGACTTCTCATTCCATTTTTTCCCGAGTCACTGACCAACTCACCAACACTGATGAATAGTCCTTTTACTCCCGCACTCCACACCACCCGACGCGACAGACCGTGCATAAGAAATGCATGATGCCAATGCATTTTCCTCATGTTACATGCATGAACGTGCACTACATGAAACATTTACACACCATGGACAATTATAATTTATACATATAATCTACCTCCATGCAAAACATATTAATACATCAAAAAAGCATGCATCAATATCACATTTCCAAACTTAGCATGTTATTCAAGCAAGCCATAACACACCACAAGGTCTCAAAATTAGGACCATTCAACAAGGTACCTCACGGCCCCTTCACAAACATGAACCATTTTGGTTCCAACTTGGTCATCACATCAAACAACCATAGAAACTTTCAGGTTCTAATTCAAACCCTAACTCCCACAGACTGTATGAAACCGGTCATGCAACCCATACCCTTAAATTCCAAAGTTTGGAACTAATTTACATGGCTCCCACAAACAACCCTTACCATTATAAAGCCTTTAGGCTAAAAGTAAACCAAGTAGGAAAATATCCTACCTCTTGAGTTTGTCGAAACTCCAATTTCTTTGTATGGTCTCACGACGTAGATCCTCTTCACTGCGTGCACCAACTTTAGTCCTCGAACTTCGAACGTCTGCCTCCAAACCCGGAAAATCCTCGCTTCCTTCTCCTTCTCCTTTTTCTTCCTTTTCTCCCTACTCTGATTCTTTTCTTCTTTTCTTTCCTTCCTTTCTTTCTTTCCTTTTTGCCTTTTCCTTTTTCTTTTCCCTCATCTCATTTCCCTTTCATTTCTCCTCATTTTCTTCCTTTTGGAGAATCAATCATTCTAAGCATGGGGAGTGATATTGCCTCATTTCCTCAAGTCTCACATGTGGCCATACAATTTTCCATCATTTCCTTTTATTTCATAAATCCCCTTAATGACATCATCACCACATGGCTTCATATGGGCCATGGAATTCCTTTTCCCACACATGGCTCATTATGAGCCATTCTTTTCAATGCCAAGTGTCACTCTCTTATGGTGCCATATGGCATCTCCTCTCCTGCTGCAAATATCTGACACCCCACGCCGAAACTGAAACTCAACCACCTCTAATCCAACGAATCACGTGGTAGCTAAATTTCGTGAGACAAATTCAACGGAGAAGTCCGTTTCGTCATCCGAGATCTAGAAAAATTCCGGATTTTCAGCCGAAATTACTATTTTACCCTTTATCCAAAATCTTGGATTTTCTGGGGTTTCACACCAGCAGCTCAGTTTTTCAGAGCATAACTGCTCAAGAAAGGCCAAGAAGCCACGGAGCCATGTAGCTAAGGAGCCCAGTAGCTTAGTTTTTAGAGCATGACTGCTCAGAAAAGGTCTTGGAGTCCGTGGAGCCCACATTTCAGCTTCGTGAGCATAACTACTCAAGGAAGGCCAAGAGCCACGGGAATCCATGTAGCCTGGGAGCCCAAGAGGCCTGGGCTTTTAGAGCATGACTGCCGGGAAGGGTCTTAGAGCCCAAGAAATTAGCTTTTTCAGAGCATAATCAAGCCAAGGAAGGCAAAGTAGCCACGAAGCCATGTAGCTCAAGAGCCCAATAGCTCAGTTTTTAGAGAATAACTGCTTAGAAAGTGGTCTTTGGAGCCCACACTGGCCAGAGCATAACTCGTTTCAAGAAAGCCAAGAAGCCACTGAGCCATGTAGCCCAGAGCCCAAAAGAGTTTAGCTTTAGAGCATGATCGCTTTAAAAGGTCTTGGAGTCCGTGGAGCCCAACAAATTTCGCTTTTTCGCAGCATAACTACTCAAGGAAGGCCAATTAGCCACGGAGCCATGTAGCTCGTATCTAGTAGCCTGGCCTAGAACATGACTACTCGTAAAGGGTCTAGCTCCAAGAGACCAACAGCCAGCTTTTTAGACATAACCCAGCCAAGGAAGCTGGCAGTCACGGCATGTAGCTCGTGAGCTCGCATAGCTTTTTAGAGCATGACTGCCAGAAGGGTCTTGAGCCCAGAGCCCAAGAATCGCTTTTCGTGAGCATAACTGCCACAAGGCTATAGCCACGAGCCATGTAGCTCAAGAGCCAAGTAGCTTAGTTTTTAGAGCATGATTGCTCATAAAGGGTCTTGGAGTCCGAACCCGTGAGCTCGCTTCGTGAGCATAACCGGCCAAGGAAGGCTAAGCAGCCACGGTTTCATGTTGCTCGTGAGCCTAGTAGTTCGCTTCAGAAGATGACCGCCATAAAGGGTCTGGAGCCCGTGGAGCCCAACAACAATTTTTTTCGAGCATAATCGCTTAAGGAAGCCAAGTAGCCACGGGGTTACGGTAGCTCGGGGAGCCCAAAGAGCTCAATTTTTAGAGCATGATCGTCGTAAAGGGTCTGGAGCCCAAGAGCCCAGCAAATAGCTTTTTAGAGCATAACCGTCTAAGGGAAGACCAAGTAGCCACGGCCATGTAGCCTGAGCCCAAGAACTCGCTTTTAAAGCATGATTGCTCGTGAAGGGTCTGAGCCTGTGGAGCCCAAGAAATTTCGGGGCTTTTTTAGTAAAAGCATAACCGTCAAGGAAGGCCTAGTAGCCTACTGGAGCCATGTGTACTCAAGAGCCCAATACTGGGCTTTCTTTGTGAGCATGACTGCTCAGAAAGGGTCTTGGAGCTCAAGAGCCCAGCAGCTCAATTCTTCTGAGCTTAAATGCTCAAAAAGGCCTCGTAGCCCAAGAGCCCTAGTAGCTCAATTTGCAAGGCTTCATTGCCCAAAAGGGCAAGCCCAATAGGGTAGAATAAAGATAGAGGCTTAGATAAATTTCGCCAGGGTCGCGTACTCGACAAAACATAAACCAAGTGATGAGTCAAAAACTCATTGAATTTTTAGTCCATTTTTCTGATTATTCTTACCATGTAATTGATTGTTTTTATGCAGAAATATGTGCTAATTACCAAATTTATATTTTGTATAAATTTAAAGCATAAATGAAAATTCCAGCAAAAATCAGAAGTGAAAATATATCAAATGCCCAGGTGATGTTGCTACAAGAGTCAAGGTCGCGACCAGAAGTCATACTACACTGGATGAAAAGTTGTCGCGACAAAGAAGAAGTTGTTGAGACATAAAGAAGGGCTCTAAGGAAAGATTTCATGTCACGACACTATTCTGAGGTCGCTACGCCGAAGGAGAACAAGTCTGGTTACAACAGATTTTTAAGGTCGCGACAAGTGATCGGTGCAACACATCGCTTGAAGTCACAATCAGATAATGTTATTTACCATAAAGTAATAATGGACTTGCAATGTCTCCTAGGGCAATTTCAGTTACATAAAGATATAAGTTTGAGATGACTATTCTAAGTCGCGCGACTGAATTCATGCCGCGACAATAAGAATGAGTCGTATAATTAAAATGTTGTGACTAAGAAGTGAGAATGCAAGAGGATGGGAAGAATTGATGTCGCGACATACTTTTAAGGTCGCGACATAAATCTTAGCAAGGAAAAAAATGATTGGGTCGCGACCTAAATCCCATGTCGCGACAAGATAGGAAAAGACAAATAATTTTTGAGTCGCAACATGAGAAGAGGAGTCACACCAAGGATCGGCCGACGATGGGGAATGAGGTCGCGACATACTTACGCCGTGACATAGAATGCGTGAGGAAAACACACGGGCCGTGTCGCGACATGGAACTGAAGTCGTGACATAGAATTTATTGAAGAGTCAGAAAAACATGGTTGCTACAAATATCAACATAACTGCCAATAGGAACTGATGTCACGACATCAAATCGAGTTCGCGACATATATTCCAAAACAAAGCAAAACAAATAGTCAATGAACGTAAATAGAAAAACTAAGGAACCGTTGAGACTAGAAATGAGGTCATGACCGATAGGAAGAAAACATGGTCGCGACATACTTTTGAGGTCGCAACAAGAACTGCAGTGATTAAAGAAAATACTTGGTTGCTACCTAAATTCCATGTCGTGATAAGAAAACAAGTATACCAGCAGTTTTGAGTCACGACCTGCTTGAAGGCTCAAGACAACAGAAAAGAGGTCGCGACATTGAATCAAGGTCGTGACACAGAAATGCAGTAAAAGGAGAGAGAGTGAGGTCGAGATATCGAATTTAGGTCGCGACACCAATTCCTGGAAACAAGAGAAATGAGGTCGCAACCAAAATTCTCACTAGTGACAACTAACATGGTTACGACAAAGAATTCATGTCGCGGCCACTAATCAAATTTCAACTAAAGAAATAAGTCGCTACAGAAAACCTCAGGTCGCAGCTCAAAAACTGCAAGAACAACAGAAAGAAGGTTGCAACCAGTTCCCTGCAGTCATGATAGATTGGACAAACCAGACCAAAATTTCACATCGCGACAAGCTTTTGTGGTCGCGACCCAAACAAAGGAGTCAGCTAATGATTTGGGTGGAGATCCACCTGCAGCCTTGGAATCAAGCCCAATTTCTGAAAGCTATAAATAGGCGTACACAGTTTTAGTAAACCAACTTTTCTTTTTGGGAACCCAAAACGGGGGAAGAAGAAAACCCTCTATATATTTTTAGAATAGATTTTTCTTTTCTTTTCTTTATTTTCTTGGATCTAAACCAGTGATCTATTAGAATGTTGAAGCTGGAAGCAATATTTCAATTTCTTTACAATTTATCATTCGAAGTTCAAATGAAATCTAGATCATTTATGGAATTCGCCTTCTCGTTGCTCCATTTTATCAGAATGCGCTTCGTGCTGCCACTTCCACCAGTTTGAATTTATTGATTAGTTACAGTCTTTCCTGCATAAATTAGAAGGAAGTATCTAGAATTTTGAGAGGATTTATTTGATTGATGTGTTTTTCAAATAATTGTTCCCAATAGTAGTTTCAAATACCCGTCGAAGGACTGTATCCTGCTCTGATTTCTAGGAGGTCCTCTGAGTGACACAGAGATGGCGATTCCTAAGAGTTATGAACATTCTAATTGTGGGTATGTTGGACCATTATTGAAGAACTATTGAGCTCATAGAGTTCACTTAGATAAATACCCATTTCACTCATGATTGACGTTGGAAGGGATTATTTATCAATTTAAAATCATCAGAGATTTCACCTTAATCTGTTGGAAAACTCTTAACCCTGTGTTAGCTTTGATCTAATCAAGGGAAGGGAGATCTTCATTAGATTTTAAGGCTGAGTCATCAACCAGGTTGTTGAAATCTTGCAATGCCATTGACTTGGGGAGTAAGAAATCTGCAGTCTCAAGAAATGGGAGAAAGAAAAATACCCAAATATTGTAAAGAATATGTTGAATACAAGTAGCTGATTAAACCTCTGTCTTCCAGAGAAACAGGGATATTTAATTGGTGAATAAAAAGGAGAAATCCAACTTGCAATATCCGGTATCTTTGACAAATCCATATCCAAATTTAGGATATAATTTTACATGGGATATAATGCAGAAATTGACTATTTCACAGTACTTCCTTATTAGTGTTCATTTTCACAGAGAACTGATTCAGTCTAACAAATCATAGTGTAAATAAGTTCATTAGCTTGCTTTTATTATCCTAAGTTGTTTATGTTATCTTAAGACGATTATCCTTAAATCTTTAGTTGTTAAACTTTATCATTGAGGTTCAGATAGTATGGATCTTGAGTAGTTAGGGTAATCGATTTTTTTTTTAGAATCCAAGTCAATCTCTATGGGAATGATATCTTGACTTACATCCACCCTTTTTACTACTAGATAACCCGTGCACCCAGAGCTAGTTTCATAGACTAAACCTCCATTCAAAATTCGAACATTAAACTAGTTTTATTCATTTTAAAGAAATTCCAAATTAATTTGACATGGCCACAGAAGTTGTAAAACTCCCAGAAAGGAGTTAAATCGAGGTTTGGGCCTATATAACAAAAGGCAAACAAGTTTTATGGCGTCGTTGCCGGGGATTGAAAGGATTTGAAAAATAAATCAATATTCTGATAAAAGAGAGAAATGCTAATTTGGACATTTTTCTTCATTTTATAAAAGAAATACACAAAAACAGTTTTGCCAGTAGTGGCTGCATAAGCTACTAATCTTTTATAGAGCTTAAAGGATATATGCGATTTTTTTTGATACCATCGTTTCCACTCATTTCCAATATATCTCCATTTCAGAAGATAATTAATGCACAGAAGCCAAACATTTCGCTTCCTCAGATTCCTGAATCGAAAGAACACTAAGAAGCTTAAGGAAAGTAAGCGTAGAAAAAAAGCAACCATGGCGTATGAAAGAATCGATCCGACAAATGAACAAGAAATAAATGTTGTGTTGACCCCAATGCAAGATACAATGAAGGATTTCTCGGAGGCCCGTCATCCAAGTGCATCAAGAATGGGACACCATTGTGAGGCCAATAATTTTGAGCTAAAACTAGCCTTGATCACTATGGTTCAATAGGTCCGCCATCGGTCATCCCACTCAAGATCGTAAGAACACCTCGCATTCCTGTGGACGGCAAACACGCTTGTCGAATGGTGTGAGACCGTGAGGTGATAAAAGCCACGCCTCTTTCCCTTTCCTTAAGAGATATTGCAGCCACATGGTATGAATCATTACCATATGGATCAGCTTGATACATGGAAGAATTGCGGAAGATTCCAAAGGCATTTTTTCCCCATCCTCACAATCCGAGCAATAGCGGAAATCAGCAAGATTCCAACACGGGGAGCATGTAGAAAGCTGTATACCGCATGGGAAAGGTACAAAAGGCTGCTGAAGAGATGTCCAATGCATGGCATAGACCTGAAGACACAAATGGAAACTGCCTATCACTCGAATGATACTCTAAGGGGTATCATGTATGCTTCACTGGGCATTCAAAAGGAAAAGTGCAAAGAAGGCAAGGGATTTGATAGCAGACCTAACCAAATGCAACATGAAAGCTCCATTTGAATTTACAAGGAGCTACGGCAAGGCAAGAGGGAGTGGAGTCATTGAGTTAAATAAGATGACTGCCATGGAAGCAAAGTTAGATGCTATTATGCACAGGATGGATAAACAGGATAAAAAACTGCATTCTGCCCATGAGATTGGAGCAGTGGAAAGAGATGGGATAAGAAGAAGTGTTGAGGGACCTACTGAAGAAGATCCTTATTTAGTTAAGGAGGCCAAATACCTTAATGAACAGAGAAGCTATCATTTCAAGCCAAATCCCAACTTGCCCACACATTACAATCTAGCATTGAGAAACCATGAGAACTTCTCATATGGTGGAGGAATGTCACAAGGTCAAAGACTAGGGCAAAATTTCTCTTTGAAGTAAGGGTGGCTTAATCACCCTAAGGTTCCAAAGGAGTAGCAAAGAAAGAAGTGAGATCAAAGAAATGAATATCAAGGTCGTAAAAGGACCCACCATTGAGTAGCATGGCCGTAGCTTCATGGGGAGGAGGAATAAGAAGCCTTCCACCCTATGAATTAAATTTTCTTAGTTGGAAGCTCTTAAATCCAACTCACAAATGTTTTTATCAAACACCAATGCTTCCCTGAAGAACTTGGAAACACAGGTTAGGCAACTGGCCTTGACCTTGCAAAACCAGAACAAGAATGCATTCCCTAGTGACACTCAGAAAAACCCAAAGGACTGTATGGCAGTCCAACTGAGGAGTGTTAGAGAGATGAGCAGCAGAACATAACAGAAAGAGAAGATTGACCAAAAAGAAGAAAAGGAAACTGGAGGAGAGAATGGAAAGAATATGGTAGAGAGGACTATAGAAACAGAGAAGCAAGTGCAAATTGAGCGGCTTGCGAGGAGCTGTGAGCAGAAGCAGAAGGAGAGGGTTAAAGTTTACACCTCTGCAGTGCCATTTCGACAAAGGATTCAGAAAGCAAGGAAGGAAGAACAATTTTCTAAATTCTTGGAAATCTTCAAGAAGATAGAAATTAGTATTCCCTTTGCAGAGGCATTGACTCAAATGCCCAATTATGCAAAATTTCTTAAAGAGATACTAAGCAAGAAGAAGAAGATTGCTGGGGAAGGAATAGTGAACTTAACTGCCACTTGCAGTGCAGTTGTTCAGAGAAGATTACCAGAAAAAATGAAGGACCTAGGCAGCTTCACCATTCCCTGCTCAATAGGGAAATATGAGTTCAAGAAAGCCTTATGTGATTCAGAGCCAACATCACCTTGATGCCCTTATCAATGGTACAGAGATTAAGTTTAGGGGAACTTACCCCAACAACAATTATACTACAGATGGCTAATAGATCCATGGCTCAACCAGAAGGTGTTCTTGAAGATGTGTTGGTCAAGGTAGGGAAATTTGTCTTCCCTGTGGACTTTGTGGTTATGAAAATGGAAGAAGACAATCAGGTCCCTCCGTTGTTAGGAAGACCCTTCTTATCTTAGCAACTGGAGTTACTTTGATTGATGTGCAAAAGGGTGAGCTGACCTTGAGGGTGGGAAATAGCAAAGTGCATTTCCAACTCGAACAAAAGCGACACAACTGATGTTGATGCGTAAAATTGTAATGTTGTAGATAATAAAGAGTCCTATCGCCTCGAATTTGATCTCTAATTGTAACCTTCAAAGATCCTATCATGAAAATGAGATGAATTCCCGCATATTGAGAGGGTTGACATAAACTATCAATTCCAAAGCTGCAAAATAGGGAAAGAGTCTGAGTTCAAGGAAAAAACAAGCCAAGAAAAATTCGTCGTCAGAAAAGAAAGTTGTTAAACAAGAGACTAGTACAAAAGGGTTATTTTTGAAAGAATTGCCTAGTCATCTTAAATATGCTTTCTTAGAACCAGAAAATGGGAAACTAGTAATCATATCACCCGACCGACCGTAATGAAGAACAAAGGTCACAATTCTAAGGAAATACAAAAGGCTGGTTGCTTTTGGTCAATTGAAGATCTAAAGGGCATCACCCTATTTGCATGCACAAAATCTGCTGGAAGATGACGAAAAACATCGCTGAACAATTTCAAAGGAGGTCGAACCCTCGTTATGAAAAGAGGTTGTAAGAAAAGAAGTACCAATGGCTAAATGGATTTATTTATGCACATCGACAATTCTCGGGTGAGCCCAATTCATGGTTCCTAAGAAGGGTGGATTCACCAGATCGAAATGAAAGAAATGGATCGATTCCTACAAGAATTATGACAGATGGGAGTGGTGTGTATAGATTAGAAAATTGAATATCGCAACCCAGAAAGATCATTTTCCTTCGCTTTCTGAATGATAAGATGTTAGACAAAGTAGCGTGACATCCTCACTTATGTTTTGATGGATATTCTCGATATAGCCAAATTGATATTGTACCAGAGGACCAAGCGAAAACTACTTTCACATACCCTTATGGTACTTTTGCTTTTAGAAGAATGTCATTTGGGTTATGCAATGCTCCTGCTACTTTCCAAATGTGCATGATGTCTATGTTCTCATATTTAGCAGAAGAGGTTATGGAGATATTCATGGATGACTTCACAGTATATGGATCCAGTTTTGAACATTGCCTATAGAATTTGGTGACAGTACTTCATAGATGCCAAGACAAGAACCTAGCTTTGAATTGGGAAAAATGTCATTTCATGGTAACAAAGGGATTGTACTTGGGCATAGAATTTCGGCAGTAGGATTGGAAGTGGACCAAGCAAAGGTTTCCATTGTAAAGACTCTTCCTACCAACAACAAATAAGGAATAAGAAGTTTTCGACATGTCTGCTTATAGAAGATTTATTAGAGACTTCTCAAAAATAGCAAGACCATAATGCAGATTACTGGAGAAAGATGCCTAGATTAATTTTGATGAGTCCTACCAAAATTCATTTGAGGAGATCAAATCCAGATTAGTCAAAGCTCCTATCATGGCCAAGCCAAACTAGAACAAAGAATTTGAGATTATGTGCGGTGCCAATGACTATGCAATGGGAGCTGTATTGGGACAGGAAACTGACAAAGTGTTTAGGGCCATATACTATTCCAGTAAAACCTTTAATGAAGCTCAAGAGAATTACTCAACCAATGGGGAAAGGAGATGTCAAGGCGGATTTGCATGTGAAAAGTTTAGGCCATACATATCGTCCTATCGCCATCGTCTATACCGATCATGCTATAATCAAATATTTGACGGTCAAGAAAGAAGCAAGCTAAGAATTAATCGATGGGTTTTGTTATTACGTGAATTTGATCTCGAGATCAAGGATAAGAAGGGTCAGGATAATGTGATACTGATCACTGTCAAGAGTTGAAAAGACTATCAGGAAAGCAAGAAGGAAGCTGGGCAGCGTAAAATCTTCAGATGGGGCGCTATTTTGTATTGTCATTCCACTACCTTGTATGTCAGATATTGTGAACTTTTCTAGCTTCAGGGAGTGATGCCAATTAATTCAGCTACCAATGTGAGGGAAGAAGTTAAGGATCGACAATGTGTTTTACATCTGTGATTTACCCACTATTATTCAAGAGAAGAGTTGATATGATCATCGGGCGTGTGTACTGTAAAGTGAACAAGGTAAAATTTGCAAGAATGTCACGCATCACCTTATGAAGGACACTCATAGACAAAACACCCCAAAAATTTCTAATCGTTTTTATCGCTGAACTATTTTCAAGGATTGTTTTGAATAGGTGAAGCTTTGTGATCAATGCCAAAGAATGGGAAATATCAACAAAAGGCATGAAATGCCCTTGCATGGTATCATGGTGGTGCAATTATTTGATGTATGAGGAATAGACTTTATGGGGCCTTTTCCATCTTCATTTGGAAATATATACATACTCCTAGCTGTGGATTATGTATCCAAATGGGTGGAAGCAACAAATACTTGTCCAAAGAATGATGCTAATACGCTATAGATTCTTACAAAGAAATATCTGAAAGCATTTGGGACACCCAAGACTATTATTAGTGATGGAGGGAGCCATTTTGCAAACAAGGTGCTTTGAGAAACTCATGAACAGATATGGAATAAAACACATAATGAGCTCGCGATCCTCAAAAACAAATGTGTTGAGATTTCCAATAGGGAGATAAAGAAAATTCTTGAAAAGACTGTGAGTTCCAACATAAGAGATTGGTCTTTAAGGCTTGATGATGCATTGTGGGCTTACAGAACTGCATATAAAACTCCCATTGGAATGTCCCCATATAGACTTGTTTTGCAGATCTTGTCGCTCTACCTCGAATTGGAATACAGTTATGTGGACCATCAAGAAGTTGAATTTTGACTTCAAAGGTTAAGAAGAAAGACTACGCTTAGCCGAATGAATTGAAGAGTTTAGGAATGAAGCTTACGAGCACGCTGCACTTGCAAGGACAAGACAAAGAAATGGCATGATCAAAAGATTTCAGGAGGGAATTCAAGGCGTGAGATCAGGTCTCATTTAACTCCGCATCAAAGCTTGTTCCGTGAAACCTAAATCAAATGGAGTGGCCCTTATACAAAGGGTGTCAAGTACAACCTCAAGCGTTGACATTGAAAACCAAAAGAATGGAGAAGAGTTTAAAGTAAATGGTCACGATTAAAGTAATATCTTGGAAGAAATAGATTGGTCCCTAGTTCTGGAGCGAAGAAAATTGTTGAAATACAGCACAAAGAGCAAGTCCACTTAAGGACTCAAAACTGAAAGGTACTTGTGAGGCAACCCAATGAGTTTTTTTTATTCCATTTTTGGCATTTGACTCTTATTTTTACTATTTTTTTTAAAATTTGATCTTATTTGTATGGAATGAGTTCAAGTAGCTAATTTTGAATTCTTTTGATTTCCTTTAGGTCTAAACTCTTTATTTTATTTTGTGTGTTGTTTGAATTTCAGGACCATGAAGCCTGCAAGAGAAAAATGGAAGGATCTACACGATGTAATATGCAATAATGAACTATAAGTGGGAAGTACCATAAATTTCATTTAATATTAATTGCCTGGGAGAAAGAATGATTGAAGTTTGGGGAGTTTTAATTATTTTTTGTTTTTCATTCAATATCAACTGATGCTTCATGAGTTGATTTGTTGCATAATCAAATTTTACGGCTGCTAATTATTTGTGTTTGTTTGAATTGGGTCTATTGATTCAGTCTTTTATGAATTTGAACTATTCTTGAAGACTAGAAAATTTCTTGTGTCGCAACATACTTTAGAGGTCACAACCGAGTTTTGAATGGAAAAACAAAATAATGAGAAATATCAGATTGCGACATCATTTTATTGGTCGCGACCACTAGTGGGCGCAAATACCATTGCTTGAAATTAGTGTCAGGACTCAAGCTTTTCCTAAGCAACAAAATGTGCGAAGTTTTAAAGATCGATAAGGCACAATGTCGCGACATTGGAATTTAGGTCGCGATCAGGAAAAACTGAAGAAAGAAAGAAATAGGTTGCGACACTAATTTGTTAGTAAGGATCACATTTCAAGTCGCGACAAAACTTAAGGAGGTCGCGACCAAAATTGTTTAAAATGCAATAATTTAGGGTTTTGAACCTTCTGATTTGGGCATCGCAACTTTAAATGGGACATTTATTATAGCAATTGGTGTTATAACCTAGGCATTAATGTTGCGACATTCCATAAGACGATGATGACCTGGAACCCATTCGTCATAAAGACTGAAACTGAATAGCCAAATTTCATCCAGAACTCCAATCCAGTTGCATCTTCACCCAACTTTCCACGTTCTTTTCTCTCTTTGACTATCAAAACCCTAGAACCATAGCCAATTCCTAATTCTCACCCATGGAAGATAACCAAATCCTTGTTCCGGACCTAAACAGAATAATTGATGAACTCATGAGTGAACATTGCCAAGGAGTAGAGGAGGTTCATTTGGAACCGCCGACCGAGACTGTTATGAATGCAGAACCAGAAACCTAGCCGGAAATGGAGGAACCAGTTGAGGTCGTGTATTTTTGAAATAGGAATTCAAAGAGATTCAATGCCTCTTAAGGAAAACGTTCAAACTTCCTAAAGATTTCCTCCTTTTCTCCAAAATATCTTATTGGAAATAGCCCAATGAGCTTTGATCCTGACAGTTTTACTTGAATTCTTTATTGGGAATATCAAAGAAAGACTTAAAGACTTCTTCATTCCCCTAAGAACCCAAGTCACTATAAAAAGGATGGGAGAGCACGGATGGAATAAACAATGAAAGTGAAGAAAAAGGAGGATGAGGAAAAAGATGAGTTCCAAAGGTGCAAATGCAGAGCATATGGAATGGATGGAGATGGAAAACAAACCAATTCCAGTCATGATTCCAAATGACACTCTATCATTGAAAGGATGGATGATGGGAAGGGAATTGGAAGAAGGGTTAACCAGGACTCCCATCATTCAAAGGAACTCAGACAGAGGAGGTAAGGATGAGCCCACCTTAGTGGGTCGGTTCTGCTGTCAACCACCTGTGAGAGGTCTTGCTCTAACCTTGCTTCAACCCTTCTTCCCTAGCATCCGTGATTAGGAACTGATAAAGTAGGATACAACCTTTGTGGAGGCATTACAGGGTGTTAGATCAAAGACTAGAGACTTTTACCTTTGGATTTGATACAGTACTAATTGTATTCCTGCATTAGTATTTGTATAGTTAGAGAGATTAGATTGTGAAATATTGAATATTTGCTATTTGAATTTATTGAATAATGAGACTACAGTTGCTTAATAAGGTGTGTTCATTACATTACTAAATTGGTATGAAAATGTTGGTTGCATGAGTTAAAAAAAAAAGAAAAAAAAAAGAAAAAAAAAGAAAAAAAAGGGAAACAATTCTTGGAAATAAGAAGTTGCAGTTCTCGTTTGAATCAAGGTTTAAATTGCAGAATTTGGAAAAAGTAAACAATTGAAAGAACAAATAAGATGATTGAAGCTGTGTGTATAAACAGTGAGTCAGTACAATTCTTGGAAAAACAATGCACATGGTCAAGAAAATTTCTTAAAACTCAGAGGGATTAGGAACATCTTCTGGGGTGATTCAAAATCAAGGGTACAAGGTCCTAGAACTTGTTAGATTATTGGTCAAGGCGAAATTTTAAGTAAAACAACTATCAAGAAGTGATAAAGGTCATCTTTGGAAGTTTGAACTTTTCCCAACTTACCCTCATTATATGCAAAGGCATACACTCTAGTTCCATGCTTTGAGCCATAAATACCTAATTTCTTCAAGTAACAGCAATTAGAAACCTAAGATCCCCTTACAATGATCCTGCAACAAAGAACCCTAAAATTACTCAGTTTTCAGAATAAGAATGTATACTATGTAGAAAGAAACAAGTTTGGGGGAATATATTTCTTTTGGATTACAAAGATGGATGGAAAAAAAATTAATTGAAGAACTAGAGAAAAAGAAGAATAAGTTGAAAAAGGAATAAGTTTTGTCTTATGGCCTATCTCTTTTGAACAATTAAGCTCGTAGGGGTGTTTCAACACCTAGTACCCTAATACTAATCGGTATGGGGAGCTAAGCAGCCCAAAGTTCTCTAAGTGATAGAAAGCCTAAGAAGACAAATCATCGTGACTCACCCAATTCTTTGAAACAAAGAAATGAAAAGAGTTCCAAAGAAAAGGAATTGAGTCGATTAAGTTGAAGGTGGCCACCAAAGAAGCCACAACATCCAAGATAATGTACAAGGCCAAGTTTGGGGGAGTTTACATTGCTCAGAAAGGAAAAGTGGAATCTGAATAATTTGCAACCTTGAATCTTCCAATTATCTACCCAATTACCCAAGCTTAACATTATAAGCTTAAAAGACCTATTTGATCTTGAAGGTTGAATTTACCTACATGAGTGGAGATCAATATGAAAAACAAGCTTATGGGACTTTTGACTAATGTTCTAAGGAGATCTCCAGAAGATTAACTAATTCAACAAAAAGGTGAAAAGAAAAGAAGACCTACACACACTCACAAAACAAGATCTATTGACTGAACTGTTTGTATGCAATATTCAGCAGTTTATTTGTAATAAAGGTTGAAAACATTCCTTTTTCTCAGTTGAAAACTAAAGTTTGAAATGATACTGCAATCTTCTTGTTCAATTCAAGGTGGAATAAGAAAGGATTGGTGTCAGAGAAACGTTAGAAACTCATTGAATTTTTAGTCCATTTTTCTTATTGTTCTTACAATGTAATTTCTTTTTTTTATGCAGAAATATGTGCTAATTACCAAATTTATATTTTGTAGAAATTTAAAGGAATGAAAATCTCAAAGAAAATCGAAGTGGAAAAACAGATCAAAGCCTGTGATGTCGACAGAGAATCAAGGTCTCAACCAGAAGTCATACTATGCTGGATGAAAAGCTATCGCGACAAAGAAGAAGTTGTTGAGACAGAAAGAAGGGCTCCAAGGAAAGATTTCATGTCGAGACGCCAAAGGAGAACAAGTCTGGTTACAACATATTTTTAATGTTACGACAAGTGATTGAGTAACACATCAGTTTGGAAGTCACAATAGAGAGATAATGTCGCGACCAGAAAGTAAGGCTAAATGGACTTGCAATGTCTCTGCTAGGCAATTTCAGGTTGCGACAAAGATATAAGTTGGAGACACCAATCTAAGTCGCGACCTGGAATTCATGCCGCGACAATAAGAATGAGTCGTACAGTTAAAATGTTGTGACTAAGAAGTGAGATTGCGACAAGATGGGTAGAATTGATGTCGCGACATACTTTTAAGGTCGCGACATAAATCTCAACAAGGAAAGAAACGATTAGGTCGCGACCTAAATCCCATGTCGCGACAAGATAATGAAAAGATAAACAATTTTTGAGTCGCAACATGAGAAGAGGAGCTGTGACCAAGGATTAGTGGCTGACGACAGAAATGAGGTCAGGACATACTTCTTACGTCGCAACATAGAATGTAGTAGAAAACAATACAGCCAGGTCGCGACATGGAACTGAAGTTGTGACATAGAATTTATTGAAGAGTCAGAAAAACATGGTCGCTACAAAGATCAACATAACTAAAGTGTAGCGACCCCCGAGCCAAGCCCGACCCGATTAGCGAGTCTGAACCGAAACCCTGGGTACGCTCGGTTTATTTCTTTTATTTTTCATGTTATTAAATTTTCTTTTTCAAAAATGTCGCTACCCAAATCCCCGCCCAACCCGAATGGCGGATCCAACCTGAGCCCAAGACGACGCTTTCACTATCTTGTCAAAACATTTTCTTATGTTATTTCTCTTAGGTTTTCGATGAGCGGGAAGCATTTTCAAATGGTAGGCCCACAAACATTTACATTTCACAAAATACAATTACAGTGAAGGCATTCTATGCCCTTTCAAAATGATATACAAACAAAACATTTCTTTAGAGTTCAACTATTTGTTCACAAAATATCCCATGTTCAAAAAGGAAATGATAAGGCATATATGATATTACTTATACGCCTGCAAATTGGGTTTCTATGACTTTGCGCTTCACGATCTTGTCTTCCTATCTACTCGAAACCTGCACATAGATAAAAACTATACGCTAAGCATTTTCATGCTTAGTGGTTCTATACAGTTCTATTTCAATATTCAATTTAACTTGGCATGCATTAATCATTAAACCATGCCTATTATATCAACATATACTCATGCTATTCACTTTCGCATGCTTTCAATTTACAAATCATTTACCATATCACAACATGCATCTAATGCAACACCATTCTACACCAATTTATGAGATTTAGGCATGTACATAAAAATCCCATTTACACTTGTCAATGTTGGTTATTTCACTTTGACTATTCAATTCACATTTCTGACGGATTCTATTTAATGAATCCCGCCCTTATTATCATTCGGTAATGTGCTTACACATTTAACAATTTGTTCTCCATCACGACGTAACGTCGCTTGCGCACCCGACACGTGGTATCACTTAAATGCCATACGCCATCAAGACGGAGCGCCGATCGCGCATCCCGCCAAGTGGGACATTTCAATGTCATACGCCATCATGACGGATGCCGATTGCGCATCCCACCAAGTGGGACATTGACAATTTCGTGCCTTCGTGGCGATGCCGATTTGTGCATCCCGTTAGCGCCTATCCATATCAATCAATTCACATTTATGACGGACCCGCTTAATTAACCCGCCTTTATCATCATTCACATTCATTCTATTTTCAAATATCACATTTCAATTCCATATTCACTGTGACATCTTTCAAAGATATACCTAATCTATGTACTTATTTAACATACTCATTTATGTACTGCTTTCATATACTTATTCATGTACTACTTGATAGTTACTTGGTAAACTACCAAAATACTTGAAATAAGAATATAGAGTCGTGAGAACAAACCGGTTGTCTGATCTAGTTTTCTCTTCTCGATCTCTGGGCCCTAGGTTAGGTGATCATCACCCGTCCCTTAGTCAACAAATAGCCTCTAATTCCTTAATGGATTTAACAATTATCATATTTTTAATGAATAACAATTCTATCTTTTGTTAATGGTTTTGGGTTAAGACACTAAGCCCTGCCTAAAGATCGAACTCGCTCTCACGAGGCTGGCCGATGTACCTGCGACGTTTTCACTCTTTCTTAGTTCTATCCTTATTTGAACCCCGTTAATCATTTCTACCATGTATTCCACTAATCCTTAACCAAGCCGATTAATACACTTGGTACAACGCACCAATTTTCAGACAAGATGTGGGCGCAAATGCATTAAATAATATGGTTAGATTCTAGACTCAATGAGCTTTCCATAGAGTCCAAGAATACCTACACGGAGTCCTAACTAAAGAGTTATAAGTTGCAAGTCGTGATCGAAAATCAAGAACTTGAAAGACTGCAAAGAATAGCAGAAGCCACCGTCTTTTGTCATTTTTGGGGGTCTTAACTTCACATTTGACACTGGTTCTTTATACTACTTTGAAGCTAAGGTGCTAACGGTTCTTCTCCAACTGGAATCACCCAAATCGGAGCACCGAAACTCGCTGGCTTCCTAAACAACCAGACTACTCTATGTTCAAAATTGAACTGTGAATGTTTCGAACATACCATTTTGAGTGAATATTTGGGCCACATAGGTTCAGAATTTGAAGGTACCTATTTCAAGGTTTTTGTTCTCCGTGCAATCTATTTTAATCAGCCACTTGAATCACTCAAATCGGATACGAAATGAGCAAGTTATGGCTAAAATACTAACACTGGTCCAAATAGAGAATGGGTACTGGTACCGATACCAGTCGACAGAACCAATGTGGTACCGGTACCACTATGTTTGCTACTAGTACCACCCTTCGAAAATTGTCCAGAAAGGTGGTTTTTCTCCCATTTTTCCATATTTTGCTACCCAAATCAACTCAATAATCAATATACACTTCAAAACCACTTCATATTCATCTTCAGAACCTAAATTCTACTCAAATCATCTTCAATATCTTATACACTCTATTGAACTCAAATATGCTTATTCATATCTTATACAAGGCCTAGGGTTTTACTCAACCCAACTTCAAGAAATCTAGGTTCCGACAAACCTAGAACAAGAACAAACATGTCCATACTTTACATAACCCTAGAACCCAAACACATGTAATGGGATCTCTAGGTCCTCTCATAACAAACCCCAGAGAAACAAAGGGATTTGTGATGATTTACACAAGAATTATTCTTGGGGTCAGGTTTCTTTTACAACCTTAAAACATGTATCCATACAAGAAAATCCAAAGATCCATACTCATAGTCATAGTTCCATACCTTGGAATCTTCCTTTCTTCTTCTCTTCTCTTCTCTTCTTCTCTCTTTTTGTAACACCCCATCCCGAGAGGGTGTACGGTATGTGTAACCGTATGTGCATCAAGGGCTTCCTTAATTATTTTAGTGTCATAATAGAATTTTTGAAAATTGGTTTACAAAGGCAATTATAAATTTTCTAAATAATTGTAAGAATTTTTACAATTAAGGAGTAGAGGCAGCAATTAATGAAAGTTTAAATAGTAAAATAATAATAATAAATTGCCAAAATAGTTCAGGGAAGTCTCAAAATTCTCTAGATCTCGGATGACAAAACGGATTACGCCTGCTAAGTTCGCCTCACAAATCTAGTAACCCAGAAAGTTTCATAAATTCCCGAGACAAATAATATTTTATGAATTTCTCAGCGACAAGCCGAAGTGAAACTAAACTGGATTTTGTGAAAATCAAAATGACAATGATTTAACCAATATTCAATTATGATAAATAAAATTTTCCTCAAGATAGAAATAATTTAATGTGGGGCAATAGAAATTATTTATCTAAATAATAAGAATAATAATTAAAGAAAAAGAATAATAATTAAAAAAAAAAGGATAAAAATAAAAAACGCGTGGGACGGTGGAGACGAATGGGAGAGAAAGAGAAAACGATTTTTTTTTCTTTTTATTTTCTTCTTGTTTCTTTCTCAGATCTACTGAAGCAGAAGGCAAAATTGGTATATGCGAAGAGAGCTACGCATAGGTACCAATATCTTAGCCTTTTGTCAAACTTTAAAAGGTAGAAAATTTGTTTATTTGTGTTATTTCGTCTAAAGGCTGTAATGGCTTGAAATTTTCTGTGAGACTGTAAAGGTCGTAATCTTCGCCCAAAATTTAGACCGAGTTTAGAATTTTAGAATTTTTTGGACTGTAGGTTCTGATAATGTATCGAATTTCTGGTCCTGCTTTCTGACAGCTTTGGTTGAAATCAGGAGTGTAGTCGAATGTTTCCGACATAATTTTCAAAATAAGCCAAGGCTTTAGACTCTATGAGTCCTCGGAGTCAAAAAAGTTTACAAAAATGTATAGTTTTAGGCATTTAATGTATGGACATTTTGGTCAATTTCACATCATATTATCGATGTCCATATCGAATAGGACTAGCACGTAAAGTTTTGTTAGAATCGAAGTTCGTTCGATTTAGTCATTTTGAAAGCCCTGGGTATGTTTTATGGTTAAAACATTAAACTTAGGGCATTTTCGTAATTTGAATGAATTGTGTAGGCGATTTGAGCATCCAACGAGAATCTAGAGTACTTGACAAGATTTGAAAGAAATTAATGAAAAGGTGAGTACTAAAATCATTTTCTAAAACGAAAGTGTTTAAATGTTTAAAGTGCTTTGAAAATATAGATTTATAAAGCATTTTTTTTTTAATTTCAATCATATACTCAGTTAAAAGTTTGATTTCAAAGATTTAAGAAACAATACCGGTTTAGCAAAACCCTAGATGGCACAAATTTCGGGCTTCCTACGATGTATTTGATTGTGCATGGCAATGTTATGGGATATTATGACTAATTATATCGCTCGGCTCAGAATCAAAGGATATAGTATATATTTATATAGTGAGTCAGCCTCTTTCAGACATTCGGGAGGTATATAGTTAGCGCCGGGACTTAGTACATAGCTTATTGAGGTGTTGGTTCCGAGTAACTCCATCAACAGCATTTTGGTTCCGAGGTTCCATTATGCTATATAGATCCCGCCGTGTTCACCTGGACCATCTTAGCCCGTAGTGTTCAGAGAATCTACCATCGATGCCAAAGTTCCGAGGTTCGAGGCATCACTTGGGGTATTTCTCTGTAATGGGCACGTGGTTGGTACTTGATTTACGTGATAGCACTTTTCAGATATTAACCACCATCGAAACAAAGCAAGAATGTAAATAGTTTTCGTAACATATTTCAAAGAATGTATCTAGTTTTCGTAACGCTAAAGCAGTTAAACAAGCAATGTGCCAAATAGTTTCGTAACGCAAATGGTTTTCAGCAAAACTCAATTTTCTCATGTCGCTTTTACAACCATTTCTCGTACGTATTTTCATATTGGGAGGTACAAACTACAAGAGTATTTAGAACTTATAAGACTAATGAGCCCGCTTCGCTCACGCTTCTCGTTTTTAAAATAATTTTTCGTGTGCAAAGCCGGCTTCAAACATTCCTTTCCAGATCCTCACCCAGACTGTAAGGTGATTATATATAAGATAAGGTGTAAATTAAAAATAGTAAAGTTAAAATGTGGCATTTCAGATATGTAAATTATATTTTATAAAATATGCATGCATGGTTTTCGAGAAAACAAAGGCGGCTGCACTATGTCGATCATCCCATCTTATATTTTGATGAGGACCCAGAGGTCCTTATTGTTGTAGTTGGACATTTGGAAAACATTGGGAGTGTATTTTGTTTTATACAGTGATTTGTATTGGTCAATTCACCGCGGCAACAAGAGGTGTCATTTCGATTAAATCTAAAGGTGTAATTTTTGATAGAAAGTGAAAATTTTATAACCTACGCTTCCAAATACGCTTTCAGCAGCTTTTAACGGCTTAGGCTTCATGGTAACTTGTCAATATGAGCTTGCTTCTGGAGGTTACCGTGGAGTTGGCCGCGTATTTCCGGCCACTAGGAAGCGGGTCTGGCCAACTTGGTATCGTGAGCGCTTTTAGGCAATAGTTCGCTCTCGTTTTCGTGACGCTTTCCACAAAAGATTTCCTGGTAGAATTATTTTTTTATAATAATGATTAATTCCTATTGCAACTCACATTGTTTTGCTAAATCCCGCATGCATCAAATATCAAAAGTGTCAATATTTTAATCTTGAAATTCACAAAGATATGTCTCGACGAGGTCGTAGAGGCCGCATTCGGTACTCGCACTGCAGGGCCCCACCAGAGAGATATGTCGAGCACACCCTTAGATCGAAGATGTTTCCAATGAATCAGCCCCTGCCAGAATCCATCAAGGGCCGCACCTGTGTGGCTGTGATTCGACGATGGATCAGTTATACGATTGTTACAAAGAATAATTCGCCGCACGGAGCTCCAAGAGCAGAGGGGCATGATAGAATGCGCTTAAATTAGGGCTAAAACTTATGATGTGGTACCGCCACCCGCAGGCAAGGTACTTATGGTTAGATGTAATAGTGTTCTAGCTATTATATGGTGACGTAGACACGAGGTCTTTTCCACCATAATTGTTTGAAAAGGTGACGTGGACAACAGGTTCTTCCACCGGCACTCAGAGATACAGGTTTCCCGTGTTTACTAGAATACGAAAGCAAGCAAAATAGTTTATGAAAGTTTTTAGAAACTTGTAAAGTAAAGCAAGAATTTTATGAAAAGTTGCGCTGCACTAAAGGTAGAAAGGATGGCTACTCAACTCAGGCTGCCGATAGTAAGAGAGAGGTGCCCTAGCACTAGGCCGCCCAGCACCGCTAGTCTAGTAGAAAGAAAGGAAAGAAGTGGACTAGCTAAGTAGGTCAGACGAGAGCAACATCTAGCCAAGGATCCGTCTGATCACTAGTACCCCCCCCCCTCCTAGAGGTGGTGTGATCTTCAGATCATCTTTTCCATCAGGCCCTACATGTCAGAGGAGGCATCTCGGAGAGTGCAGGATGTATATGACAGGATGTTTCCATTGCGGGCAAGAAGGTCACTTTATCCGAGATCGTCTGGCCAGCTTAGTAGCCGCAGACCTCCGGCGAGGTACAGAAGATCTACCCCAGTACTGGGGCCGGCCCAATGGGGCTAGGGGTATTCGCAGAGGTGGCAAGATGACCGGGTAAAGGCCGTAGGGTGTAGGAGGCGTGAGGCAAGACTCCGATTAGCCGTGATTCGCAGTGGTACTGCACTGTGCCCTGCATTTACAAATACACGTTAGAGGCAGATGCATCACCGCACGGATTATCGTATATGATTTCGCTTACGATCATGATGCATATGCATTAGTGGACCCAGAGCCACTCTATTCATTTATTTCAAGCATTCATTCACTAAGAGGCACCAGATAGAGTCCCACCATATGGTCGTATGGTGGTTTCCGCATCTACCGGGATACCGGCTATCTTCGAAGCGATGGGCCTGTGTAAAGTAGATTGCGATCCGTAATAAGGATTTTCCAAATGTACTTGATAGTGTTAGGTATCCATGATTTATATAATCTTGGTATGGACCGGTTATCCGTGCATAGAGCCACCTGGGGACATATAAGAAAAGATCGGGTTCGACCAGAGGAACTGTGCGTGATATTTCTGTGGAATCGTAAGAGACGCCTGGTCTCATTAATGCCATGACCGCCTCAAAAATGCTTCAGAAAGGTTGCCAGGGTTATTTGGCATTTGTAGTGGATAGGAGACAAGATAAATAATGGCCGGAAGACATCCCTATAGTCAAAGAGTTCCCAGATGTCTTTCCAGCGATATTTCGTGCCTACTCCCTGATGAAATCGAAGGTTCGTTATCGAACTAGTTCCGTGGACTAGCCGATATCCATTCCTCCATACGTAATGGCGCCAAAGAGAGTTGAAAGAATTGAAGGCAACAATAGAGGAATTGCTAAGTATGGCTTTCAACCGACGCACTCACCGTGGGAGCTCCATTTCTTCAGAAAGAAGAGCATGAAGCTTACTGCTGTGTATGTACTATAGACAAATTTCGAATCGAGCGACAATACACAACCGCATCCGCTCCTCGTATAGATGAGCTATTTGACCACCGCATGATCTCTGGGTATATTCCTAAGATTGACCTAAGGTCGCTACCATCGCTGAGGGTCCGAGAGAATGATGTTTCTAAGACCGTCAGATCTAGATAATGTCACTATGAGTTCCTAGTGATGCCATTCGATTGACTAATGCCCCAAATTGCTCATGGATTTGATGAACAGGTGTTCAAATCAGATTAGATAAGTTTTTGTGACTTAGAGATTCATTGATGATACATTCTAGTACTCTGCAGTCAGAGAGGAACATGCAGAGTGACCCTGACAAGATTGCAGTTTTCTGAGCGCTTATACGCTAAGTTTAGTAAGCGCTTTGGTTAGATGCGAGCTGTCATGTCATTTTCGTAAAAGGTATTAGTGTGGATCCTCAAGATCGGGGTTATAGTGAATTGAAGTCGCCTACCTAATGTTTCAAGTCCAGCTCGATCGGGCAGGTGTTATTACAAGAAATTTGTTGATGGATTTTCAAGATAGCAAACCCCACACCAATCTATTGAAAAGGATCAGAATTCGAAAGTGGTCGTGACACCGCAAAGATAGTTTTAAGGAGCCGAGACGTAGATTGACGATGCCCAAAGATTAGCACTACCGGGTCGAAAAGGACGGTTATGTGGTATATAGTGATGCCTCCAGATAAGGGTTAGGGTGTGTTTTGATGCAGGATGGTAAAGTGATAGCTTATGCTTCCCGCCGCTTAAAGAAGCAACGAGCGTAACTGACCCGACCCATGATTTAGGAACTAGCAAAGAAAGTGGGTTTCGCCTCTAAAGATCCGAGACATTATCTATATGGTGTTCCCCGTCGATCTTCACCGATCATAAGAGCCTCCGTGAATATATCTTTACTGTGTAAAGAGCTTAACTTAAGGCAACAATGTGGTTGGAGCTACTATGATTATGATTGTACCGATAGAGTACCATCCGTGGAAGGCCAATGTAGTGGCCGATGCCTTAAGCTCAAAACCGGAGGGTTCCTATGCTTATTCACAGACGGTATATCTCCCATTGTTGATAGAGTTGAGATCTTTGGGAGTTCAGCTTGCAGTAGTCGATACAGGACACTATCTAAGATCATTTTATGTTCGTCTCTCAGGATCGATCAAGGAAGGTCAGAAGGGTGTTTCAAAGATGGATTAAGTCAGGGCAAGAGATCGAGGTGGCAGGAAACCGAGTTCCGGATCGTAGACGACGGCGTAATAGTTGCGGGAGTCGAATGCGTACCGAAACAGGTGAACTAAAAAGGGAAATCTCGGGAAGAGGCTCACTCTTCAAAGATATGCCATGCACCCCGGTAGCACCAAGATGCATCATACTTCGAGGGAGCATTATCAGTGGAAGTGGCATGAAAAGGAAATTGGCAGATTCAGATTCAGACGCCTAACCTCGTCAACAAAAGCGCAGAGCACCGTAAGCCTCGCAGAAAGATACGTGCCCCTTCCGATTCCCGTATGGAAGTGGGATAAGATTACTATGGATTTTGTTACCGGCCCGAGAACTCTGAGACAACACGATGCCATACGGGTGGATAAAGGGATGTAATTCAACGAAATCAACGCATTTTCTTCCGCTATACAATGATGACCCATCGGGACAAGTTGGCCCAATTATATGTGGAGGAGATAATATAGACATATGGTGTTCCTCTATCGATAGTCTCGCATCGAGACCCCGCATTCACATCCGCATTTTGGTCCATTTTTACAGGATGCTACTGGGACTGATTGCACTTTGCACAGTTTTTCCATCCTCGACCGATATCGCCGAGAGAACTATTCGTATTAATTAGAGGATATGCTTGTGAGCATGCGTGATAGAGTTTAAGGGAAGTCGATACATTTATCTCGATGGAGTTTGTCATAAACAACAGCTTATCAATCCAAAGATGTGCATGACTCCATTTGAAGCATTGTATGGCCTGAAGTGTCAGACTCGTGACACGATGAAGTAGGGAGAGAGGAAAACCGATAGCCCGTGAGTTAGTACAGATTACCTTAGATAAGATCCGTAGATTGTCCGAGCATGCACTCAAGATAGCCAGAGACGTACGTAGTGCCAGCGACAAACACTGTAGGGATCTACAAATTTTTACAGGCAACAGGTCTTCCCTTAAAGCTTCTCGAAAGCAGGTGTCCTCAGATTGAAGACGCTGAAAGTCGAGGCCCGTATACATAAATATGAGATTATTGCCATAGTGGACCAAGAGCATATAGATTAGACCTTCCTCCGTAGTCAGCCTTAAGGTTCATAATGTGTTTATGTATCCATGTTCGCACATTCCATCCCTCCCATGTACTCGTGAGATCCCATTAGGAACTAAAGGATAATTTGACCTATAAGGACAGCCAATGCGATAGTAGATCGCAGAGAGTGCATTTTGCGAATAAGGTCACATTCCGTTTAGTCAAAGTTTTAGCTGGGGAATCACGTGGATTAAAGAGGCTTACACGGGAGTCGAGGCTCGTATGCTATGAAATAATATCCTCAATTGTTTTCAGATTAAGGTATCCTCTTTATGTTCTTTTTGTTCATTTCGAGGACGAAATGTTCTTAAGGAGGAGGGATTTGCAAAGACCCCATCCCGAGAGAGGGTGTACTAAGATGTAACCCGTATGTGCATTTAAGGGCTTCCTTAATTATTTTAAGGCCATAATAGAATTTTTGAAAATTGGTTTATGGGTAAAATTATAAAATTTCAAATAATTGTGCACTTTTACAATTAAGGAAAGTTGAGGGGTGAAAGTATAATTAATGAAAGTTTAAATAGTAAAATAATAATAATAAATTGCCAAAATAGTTCAGGGAAGTCTCGAAAATTCTCTAGATCTCGGATGACAAAACGGATTGCGCCGTTAAGTTCGTTCCTACAAATCTAGTAACCTGTGAGCCATAAATTCGAGACAATGAATATTTTATGAATTTAGCGACGTTTAAAGTGAAATCTCGAAACGGATTTTAGAAAATCTCGAAAATGACAATATTTAATTCAATTATGATAAATAAAATTTTCCGATGTAAATAGACTGATCGGGGCAATAGAAATTATTCATCTAAATAATAAGACACAATTAAAGAAAAAGAATAATAATTAAAAAAAGGATAAAAATAAAAACGCGGTGGGACTGGAGACGAATGGGAGAGAAAGAGAAAACGATTTTTTTCTTTTATTTTCTTGTTTCTTTCTCGACTACACGAAATCTGACAAGAGATGCTCTGGTCTGAGCAGAAGGCAAAATTGGTATATGCGAAGAGAGCTACGCATAGGTACCAATATCTTAGCCATTTGTCAAACTTTAAAAGGTAGAAAATTTGCCTACTTGTGTTATTTCAAGCCTAAAGGTTATGTAATGGCTTGAAATTTTCTTAGAGACTGTAAAAGGTCGTAATCTTTAGTTCCAAAATTTTAATGAAGCTAGAATTTTTAGGAATTTTGACCGTGTTCGACAATGTGGCTGAATTTCGGTCCTGCTTTCTGATACTTGGGTTGAAATTTGTGGAGTAGTCGGACAAGTCTATTACATAATTTTCAAAAAATGTTTTGGGGTATTTTAGACTCTATGGAGTCCCCTGTCAAAAAGTTTGCTAAAATGTATAGTTTTTATGGGGGCATTTAATGTGTATGGACATTTCGTCAATTTCACATCATATTATCGATGTCCATATCAATGGGACTAGCACGTAAAGTTTTGTTAGAATCAAGTTCGTTCGACAGGTCATTTTGAAAGCCCCGTATGTTTTATGGTTAAAACGTTAAACTTAGGCATTTTGCACTAATGAATCGTAGGCCATTTGAGCATCCAACGAATCTAGAGTACTTGACAAGATTTGAAAGAAATGAATGAGAAAAGGTGAGTACAAAATCTGCTCCATCCTTCCTAAAACGAAAGTGTTTAAATTACTAGTTCAGAAAGTGCTTTGAAAATATGTATTTATAAAGCATTTTTTACCTCACAATCATATACTCAGCAGAAAGTTTGATTTCATTTAAGAAACAAGCTTTGGCCCGGTTTAGCAAAAACCCCTAGATGGCACAAATTTCGCCTTCCTACGATATTTCGGATTGTGCATATAATGTTATGGGATATGACTAACTATATTGCCTCGGCTCAGAATCGGGGGTTAGATATAGTATATATTTATACAAAGGAGTCGCCTTGAACATTCGAGGTATAGTTAGCGCACGACTTAGTACATAGCGATGAGGTGTTGGTTCGAGGTTCCATCACCGAGCATTTAGCGTTCCGGTTCCATTATTATGCTATATGTATCCCGCCGCTCAATGGACCATTTTAGCTTCGTAGTGTTCCGAGGTTCACTACCGATGCCGTGTCTGAGGTTCGAGGCATCACTTCTAGGTATTTCAGAAATGGCCACAAAGGGTTGGTACTTGATTTACGTGATAGCACTCGTGATATTAACCACCAATCAAAATGCCAGCAACAATAGTTTTCGTAACATATTTCAAGAATGTAATTAGTTTTCGCAATGCTTTTCGCAGTTGCAAATACAACAAATAAATAGTTTCTAATGGGCTGTAAATGGCTTTCATAGCAAAACTCACTTTCTCATAAATCGCTTACAACCATTTCTATACGTATTTTCATATTGGGAGGTACAAACCTGCATGCTAAAGATTTAGAACTTATAGTACTCATCGAGCCCGCTTACTCACAGCTGCTTTTTAAAATAATTTTTCAAAGTGTGTGTCGTTCGAAAGACCTTTCCGTGATCCTCACCCTAGACGCCTGTGTTGTGATTATATATAAGATAAGGTGTAAATTAAAAATAGTAAAAGCAAATGTGGCATTTTGTATATGTAAATATATTTTATAAAATATGCATGCATGGTTTTGAGAAAATAAAGGTTACAAAATCTATAGTTGATCGATCCTTATCTTATATTTCACGAGGACCAGAGGTCCTTATCATAGAAGTTGGACATTTGGAAAACATTGGGCGGGTTTTGCTTTATACAGGTGATTTTATTTGGGCTTGACCACCGTGCATCATTATGCCGCCGCCGGATTCGCTAAATCTAAGGTGATTTGATAGAAAAGTGAAAATTTTATAACCCACGCTTTCCAAATAAAGCTCTAGCTTTAATCTGCTTTTAGCTTCATGTAACTTGTCAATGAGCTGAAGCTATCGAGGTTACCGTGGAGTTGTCGCGCATTTCCATTACCAGGAAGGGGGTCTCGCTACTCTTCCTCTTCACATTTTTTCTTGTCTAAAATGAGACCAAATTTATCTAACTAAGCTTTCTTTAGGGCTGTTTGGCTCCTAAACCCATTTTTGGGTTAAGTTGTCATTTATCTCACTTTAGTCCTTCAATTCCTCTCTTTTTACAAATCAAGTTAGGTATATTTCTATTTAAACCCCTAGTCTTTCCCTTTTATGACCACTATAGGTCCTCAAGTGGTAAATTACATATTTACCCTTTACTCTCATATTAATTTATGAGTTTCTCGTTTTATTTCCTGAAAATTCATATTTAACTTTTATTAAACCCTAAACATGCCCAAAAACTACTAGGGTATATTTTCGGTGTTAATCGGCATCAGAACCTGATGTCGCGACATCAAACTGAGGTCGCGACATATATTCCAAAAACAAAGCGTAATAGTCGTCGCGACTAGAAATAGAAAACTGAAGGGAACTCTTGAGATCAGAAATGAGGTCACATCGGATAGGAAGAAAACATGGTCGTGACAAATCCTTTGAGGTCGCAACAAGAACCGGCGATTAAAGAAAATACTTGGTCGCCACCTAAATCCATGTCATGACAAGAAACAAGTAGATCAGCGCTTTGAGTCACTTGATCACTTGGAAGGCCTCAAGACAATGTAAAAGAGGTCATGGCTACGTAAATGCAGTAAAAGGAGAGAGAGTGAGGTCGAGACATCGAATTTAGGTCGCGACACCAATTCCTGGAAACAAGAGAAATGAGGTCGCAACCAGAATTCTCACTACTGACAACTAACATGGTTACGAATAAAGAATCTGTCGCGACCACTCAATCAAACTCTTCAAATCCAAAGAAACAAGTCGCTATAGAAAACCTCATGTCGCAAAATTTAAACCGCGAACAATAGAAAGAAGTTTGCAACCGCTTCCCTCGCAATACCACACTGGACAAACCAGCCGCATCACGCCGCGACAAGCTTGAGGTCACGACCTAAAACAAGAGCCGGGCCATCGATTTGCAGATCCATCCGCAATTTAATCGTGCCTAATTTCTAAAGTTATAATAGGCTGCATATAGCAGAGAAACCAATCCTTTTCTTTCGGGGAACCCGTGAATCCAGGAAGAAGAAAACCCACTATATATTTTTAGAATAGATTTTTCTTTTCTTTCTTTTATTCTCTCTCGATCCGAACCGACTGCTAGAATGTCAAGCTGAAAGTAATATTTCAATTTCTTTACAATTTATCATTTCGCTCAAATGAAATCTAGACTATTTCTGAATTCGCCTTTCTCGCTTTATTTTAACCGTAGGGTACTTATCGTTGCTCCATTGTTTCCATTATAATGCGTCAGAAACACAGCTTCCACTAGTTTGAATTTATTGATTAGTTACAGTCTTTCCTGCATAAAATAGAAAGAAGTATCTAGAATTTGGAGAAGATTTTTTTGATTGATGTGCTTTTCATATAATTGTTCCCAATAGTAGTTTCGACACCATCGAAGGACTGTATCCTCGCCTCATTTTCGTGAGGCCCTCGAGGACACAGAGATGGAAATTCCTAAGAGTTAGGAACATTCTAATTGTGGGTATGTTGGACCATTATTGAAGAACTATTGAGCTCATCTAGTTCACTTAGATAAATATCCATTTCACTCATAATTGAAGTTGGAGGGGATTATTTATCAATTTAAAATCATCAGAGATTTCACCCTAATATGTTGGAAAACTCTTAACCCTATGTTAGCTTTGATCTAATCAAGGGAAGGGAGATCTTCAGTAGATTTAATGTTATCAATCGTGCCGTTGGAAATCTTGCAACGCCATTGACTTGGGGGAGTAAGAACTGGCAAATGCCTCAAGAAATGGGTATGAAGTATTGAGAAAGAAATACCTTAATCTTGTAAAGAATATGTTGAATACAAGAATGATTAAACCCCTGCCTTCCGTAGAAATGTGGATATTTAATTGGTGAATAAAAAGGAAAAATCCAACTTGCAATATCAAGCATCTTTGGAAAATCCATATCCAAATTTAGGATATAATTTTAAATGGGATATACGCGTAAATTGACTGCTTATAGTACTTCCTTATATTAGTGTCTATTTCTAGCGACATTAACTGATCTGTACCCAACTAATCATAGTGTATATATAAGTTCATTAGCTTGCTTTTATTATCCTAAGTTGTTTATGTTATCTTAAGACGATTATCCTTAAATCTTTAGTTGTTAAACTTTATCCTTGAGGTTCAAATAGTATGGATCTTGAGTAGTTAGGGTAATTGATTTTTTTCGGCAACCTGCCACCCTCTGAGAATATATCCTGATCATCCACTTTACCATTGTATGACATGTGTCATAGTTGTCATAGACTAAACCTATTCAAAATTCTCGAATATTAAACCAATTTTATTCATTTTAAAGAAACTCCAGTCCAATTTGACATGGCCACAGGAAAGTTGTAAGACTCCTGTAAAGGTGTTAAATTGAGAGGTTTAGTCTTATAACAAAAGGCAAACACCAAGCAGCTTAAATCGGCAAGACAATAAAAAAAACGATAAAATTAACCAAGGAATCTTTGTATATCAACGAAGAAATCAATGTTAGAAGCAATACAAAAATCCCTGGCTCAACGCCCGGATACGTTCGGGTTAGAGTAAAAAGACTAGGAGCCTGAGGACGGGCCCCGACCTACGGAAGCAAAGGGGCCAAAAGACGGAGCCCCAGCAGGCAGGGCAAAAAAGATGGCCTCTGGAGGAACTCGAAGATCATCAGGCAGGGGAGCACGATCAGGGGCCCCCGAAAGCATATTCTTCTACCTCCTCATCAGAAAGCTGGATGTTGAAATCTAGGCACGGGAAAGCTCGGGAAGCCCTGCGTTGGAAGGCCAACCACTCGGAGGCCCATTGGGTGCAAGCCTCATCTCTTAGCTCCGCTATCACTTTGCCCCTCTAGCTAACCAAAGCCTCTTACCTCTTAAGGTCCATCCTAAGCCTCGCGAGCTAATTCACAAGCTGCCCACGAAGTTGTCGACCTGTGAGCCTCTTACGAGCCCGCTCCAACTGCCGCTGCCTTGGCCCACGTGTCACCCTGATGACCCGCAACTCCTCTCCTACTAATCACAAACTGCCTTCTGTGGCCTTCACGTCCTCATAAGCCTCCTTTTCTTTATCCTCTACCCGCGCCCTCGCTGTCGAAGCATGCTTCAGTCAAACCCAGGCTTCCACAAGCTCCCTACCAAGTCCCTTATCCGTCTCGAAGGCCGCCCTCCCTGAGGTCGTGAAGCTGACCTTAGTCTCCAGAAGATTGCCGCTTTAACGGAAAGCCCTCGTAAGGCTAGCCCTCCTTACCGTGCCTTTCGTAGCGCCCACCTACCGTAAAATAAGAAAGAGCCGATAACAAGAACCGAAACAATAGTTATGCTGATCGACGGCGCGCTAGACAGACAGTGGTTTCCCTCGCGTAAGAGCGAGCCTCCACCGGACGGTGAAGAGGACTTTGAGGCAAGAGGCTTCTTAACGGAAAGGGGAGAAGATCTTAGAAAGCGAAGCTCCGCGTGCCTCATGCTGGACCCGGTCTGGGATATCCCAACCCGATGAGCTGAACACAGGCACGCGGACACACTTAACTAATCTTCACTTCTTCATCTTCAGGACTGAGATCGAGACAAACACCTGAAGGCCACGCAACCAAGGCAATGTTAGAAATACCCTATAGCCTCTAAAAACCAGGCCAAACCAAAGCTAAAGGGAGCTCACGTAAGTTCTCAAGAGTAGTCCGTATGGCCTAATGCCATGTGTCCTCCCCGCGGATTGTGACTCTACCGACGGTCGGTTAACAAAAATAACGCTCCTTCCAATACTTGTGGGAGGACGGGAGGTCCGAAATAATCAACTTTGCATTGGAGCGCTTAGAGATATAAAGGAAGCCTTCAACAGTGTTCCTTCACACTGAAGAAGTCCAAGAGTAGGGCTATGCTAGGAGTACCCAGGCCTCTGTCCCTAAAAACGACTAACAACCCCACCAGAATACCTTAGAAGTTGGGGGAAAGCTGAGAAGGGCGTATTATCAAATGCCGCGTAACCTCTTTTTATAAAGGGATGGCCGACGCTGGTTAAAATACCTGTGTCATACCCGCTTGTCTTATGCGTTTCAGCTTTTTATTTTATATTTAAATACTTATTTTGCAAGCCGATATCTGATTTGTGCAATCGTGAATACAGCTAAAAGGGTAGTTTCAGCTTTACTCCTGAGCAGACGGTGCATAAAGGTGGGGTGGGCGTCTTAAGCGTCCCAACGTCAGTGACGTCCCAGCGTCCGCGACGTTGGGTCAACATATAGAAGTCAACAAGCGGCAACGTCGTGACGTCTCAACGTCGCGACGTCAGCGCGAGTTTTGTCTCTCATCATTAAAAGCAAAAAGGGGACCCGAATTCGGGGGATTGGACATCGAGGGCGTATGGGCAAGGCACGGAAATCCTGCGGCGCGACTTGATATGGAGAAGAGCGATCATTTTGTATTTTTCTTCTTTTTGAATAGAAATACGGATGTTTTATAAATTAAATACTAGTGTTCTCATATTTAGTATGTTCTAGATTTATACCTAGAATTTGAACCACTGTATCCACGATTACTTGATTAAAGATTAGTATTTTATATTATTCGGTGTTTATAATTAGTTAACTGTCCTTTATATCTGTGAATCATTTACATGGTGATGTCTGACGACAATAGCATGACTACTTGAGATCAGAGATTCGAGAGATGAGGATACCCGAGGATCGAGTAAAAGCGACCTTCGGTTGATTAGGTAAATGAGATATTACGATCCAGGGGTGGCAATTAAGGTTAGAACATTTAAGCATTTCGAATTATCTGGATGGGGTAGAGGTCTTTCAGCACTACTAGCGAGATAGGCGGATACACCTCGAGAGGGTATTTCGTAACCAAGATCACCCCCAGCCATTAATAAGTTATAAATAAAGGCGAATAATATCATATTTAGGACATAATCTATCGAGAAAGTGAGCGGGGGGAGACATGGCCACTAGTCTCCATTATCTGATAATTCATTAAGATCGGTTAGTTAGTTAAAGTTCAGACACTAGTATTCTTTCACACAACATATCGGATAATATTTAAAGCCAATCTACGTATTCAACAACACTTGCTCAGTGGATCGATGCTCCAGTACCATGGAAATTTTACTTTATTACTTGAGGCAATGCGTGCACTTGCGCACATAGGCGTACACATTTTACACATCACGTTTTCAGCCTATCAAGTTTTTGGCGCCGTTGCCGGGGATAGGTTTAGAGTGATATAGAGAATAAAGAAATTAGATATCACTCTGGAATTTTTGTTTTTATTTGTATTTACAAGTGCTGGTAATTTGGTCTTTTTGGTTTCTTGTGTGATTGCAGTCAAGGTTTCAGTGAGCGCATGCGACGGCCAGGATCGGGTTATTGACATCCGTTTGATCTGACGAAAGAACTTTACGAGAATCACGTGAGAGCAGGAAGAGGCGAGGAAACGGACTAAGAATCTAGCAATCATGGAGAACAACGAAGAAGCGGAATCTTAGCATTGAGGCAAGAGCAGGCCTTACATAAGGGTCGAAATGGGAATAACGGAAGGAATCAAGCACCCAGGCCGTTGCCTGACCGAGATGATCCATTTATGTTACTCTGAGAGTTTGCCACTACCGCTACAGTTGTTAGACGGCTATCGAAGACCACGGAATTCAGGTAAACAACTTGAGCTGAAGTCGGTAACCTTCTGGATCTTGAGAACATCTTATTTCATGGACTACCCAATGAGAATCCAAATATGCATCGACTGACTTCCTCGAAGTGCGACACGATCAAGTACAATTGGGTTAGTGAAGAGGCTTTCGGGTTGAGATTATTCCACTCTCGCTGGAATTGATAGAGCCAACATTGGATTAAATTCGGCCCACACAGTTCATTCTTCATGGAAAGATTTAGTACAGAAATTCCTGACCAAGTTTTTTCCACCCTCGAAAATTGCACAACTTGTGCAAGAAATCAATACTTTTGGACAACTAGAGGGAGAGAACCTGGCAGAGGCATGGAATAGATTTCATGAACTATTGAGGAAGTGCCCACATCCTGGCGACCGGATGGATGCGGGTCCATACTTTCTATATTAGTGCAGAGAATGCAACTAGACGATGATTAATGCCTCATTTGGAGGGAGCAATGAAGAAAACCACGGACGAAGCTTATGAAATCTTGGAAGATCTTTTGCGATATCTGAGTGTGCTTTAGGAAAATTGCACATTAAAGGCTGCCGTGTACGGATAATGAGGTTCTCAACCAATCCTAGTTAATCATATTTGCTGATTGACTAAGCAGTTAACTGAAGCCGGCAAGATCTGGCCGAATGCCATACGAGATAACCCATGGGGTGTGTGACTTCTGTGGAGGGCAAACCTGTGTACAGAATGCTAGTCAGGAAACAAAGCATAGAAACGAAGGCTCAGTATGTGTCAAGGTTCAATCAAAACCAGCCACAACAACAAGAAGGAAACGATATGGAAACAACTACTCGGAGCAAAATCAAAGCGAGGTGGCATAACAATCGAGAATCGAAACGGTCGAGAACAATCAAGGGTATGGATGGAACAATCGAACAACATGCCATCGGCAGGAGTAGAGAGAGCCACTTCACGAGAAAAGGTGGACTTGGAACAAGCCCTTGGTGTCATCACCTCACATTGCCTTTATGGAATGAGACAAAGGCAAATATCGACAACAGGCCTGATTGAATAATCAAGCGGCACGGTTGGCTTGGGAGCGTATAGATGGAGTGAAATGGCGGTCACGGTCAGCCGAAAGGCATAACAGGGTTCCTTTACGAAGCAATTCGAGGTAAACCCTGGAGGAGAAGGAAAGAGTACTGAGGCCATCACTGGAGTGGAAAAGAATTAAATCCAGAGACCGCAGCTAGCGTTAAGAAGAGAGCGAATTGAGGCAAGACCAAAGCATCCCAAAGACCAGATGCGAGATGAAGCCCAGGCAGAGATACGAGAGTAGTCAAGGATAATAAAGTAAGGGAAGAAACCAAGAAACAAACAAAAACAGATGAACCTGTCATACCAATTCTGTATCCTCAGAGGTTGAAGAAAGGTAAGTTAAAGAAGCAGTTTGCAACGTTTCTTAACATCTTCAAGAAACTACATGTTAATATACCCTTTTAGAGCCTTTGGAGAACATGCCAGTTCGTGAAATTCATTAGAGACGATCTTGGCTAGTAAGGAAGAAGTTGGAGGAATGGCAGCGCTTAGCGAGAATGCGGTGCCAAATCACGCAGAAACTTCCCCCGAAAACTTCAAGATCCGGGTAGCTTTGCTATACCGTTCTCTATAGGGAACCGGGTATCTGGAAAAGCCCTGTGTGACTTGGGAGCAAGCATCAACTTGATGCCGCTTTCGATGTTTAAAAGGCTGAAGTTGGGGGAACCAAAATCGACCACAATCAGCTTGCAACTTGCAGACAGGTCCTACCAACTTTCCATGTATTCCAGCCCATGAAGCATCTAGATGACGATCCAAATGAAGATATCTCGGAACTTCACTACATAGAGATTTTGCAAGAAATGATGCGAAAACTTAGGGGATAAGCTTATTCACCTTGAGAAGAAGAACACGAGAGGAAAGGGCATGAACAGAAGAATACTTCATCCACCTTGAGCATTGGGTGTGAGCACTATAGGGAGATGCGTAAGCATTCCCAGTTTCTTCTAAGCATATCGCACATTGAGATTCAGGGCTGTCGAGCTAACGACATTAAACATAGCGCTTCTTGGGAGGCAACCCAAGTTTTTCTTGAAATTTTCCTCTTTATGGTTCAATTTTTATTATCTCTTTAAGTTTATGTTGGTTTGCTGTTTCTGTTCATAATCGGAATCCCTATTCTTTTGGATGTCTACTTGCAGGACCGATCCGGTATTGGGAAGGCGCTTTCGGTCAAGTTCAAAGTCCCTAATTACACGAGGAGTTTTTCTCTTACAGCAGACCATTGTTGAATAATTTTCATTTGGGTCTTCTTTGTAGCGTCAGCGACGTCTAGCGTCGTGGCGTCCGGTTCTGACCCTTCTGCGGAGCGTCGCTGGCGTTGAATCTGATGTCAGCGGCGTTGGATTAGACCGCGGGCGATCCGCGGCGTTTGGCTTTCAGCGTCGCGGCGTTGGTTTTTACACCTTTCTAGAGCGTCATAGCGTTGGCTTTCCAGCGTCGCGGCGTGGTTTTAACGCTCTGCGGAACGTCGTGACGTTGCCGAACATCATGACGGTCACCATGTTCAAGGCCCGAGCTTGATCTCATTTTGCTCATACCCTATTCCTCTTGGCAAACCCTAGTGAACCACCCAGTAGTAGCCTCTGCCACCTCTTCTTGGGTCCTCCCACACTGTCGGGGCCATTGTTTTGCCCTCAGAGCACCATCTGTTCTTGCCACCACCATCCCTCTTACCCTTTGTGGCAGTACAATCTTGCCTTCACCAAGCCCAGCGGTGTCCGTTTGAGCCAGTAGGTTTTGTTTACCCAAGTTTGGTCACCCAGGTTTGGTCTAGGCCTTCATATTAGGCCTCATTTGATCCAGTAGGGTCTGTTGTGTGTACTTGGGTTTGTGTGCCTTTGGAATTCTTGATTGGTGTAGCCTCATAGTGCACTTTAGGTGCTTGACACATTGTCTAGTTCATCCGAGTGTGGCCCTATTGGTGCCATTTGGCTACATTGTGCCCGTAGGAAATCTTGAATTTCTTTGTGCACAAATGTCGGGTAAGAGGCAGAAGTTGCCTACCAAACGGGGTCGGGCCAATGAGGACCCGACCCCGAATTTCGATGTCACGAGGTTTGTTAACGAAGGTGCCGCCGATCGGTTCGGCACCATCTGCAAGAACCGATCTTTTATTAAGGAAAAGGGTTTCCATCCTCGACTGTAGCAAGACTATTGGCGAGGATGGCGAGCACTTTGCCAACCACCTCATCAGTGCGATGAGGTGTGATCGCGAAATTCACATGACCTTGCCTCCACGTCGTCGAAGGTCTAGGTGCGGGCGTGTTGGTAGACCGGTGCGGGTCTATCAGCCACTTTTATAATCAGTCATGTCCCCGGGCCTTTCGGTCGACTTTTCTGGTGACCCGATTACCACAGGGTCATTCAGTGCGACAAGCAGTGGGGTGAGTGGGACTCAACAATGAGGGCCACGGCGTCCACTTCAAGGCCAAGCATTTGGCCTATATCCCTAAAGTTTGGCATCACTTCATCACGTCGCGTCTCATTCCGACAACGAACGTGTGTCGTGACCTTGGCGTGCCTTTGCTCGAATGCCATCTGTTTAGGATATTCCGTTCGATGTTGGGCAGGTTATAGAGGATGCTATCCTCATGCTTAGGGGCAGCTAAGAATGAACTTGGGGCACCCTTTCCTCATTTACGGCCTATGCAAACGAGTCGGGGTGCCCCTAGATGACAACGAGGCGTGGTTACACCCAATCAAGGCTATATCGGTTAAGCGGGGACAAACCGGGTGTATACGACACGGGGGATACGATTCAGGTCATGAGCCCTCGGACGGGGCAGGCTTCACGGCTATCGGGCTGCTTTGGACTCTAGGCGATCAAGGATGACATTGAGCGTTTCCTACTCCTACCTCCACCACCACCACGGCGCGGACCTCGGGAGCGGCCCCTTCTGATCCACACCTGGCTTAGGATAGGTGCTGCCCTTGCGAGCGCTTTGTGTGTGCGGGATGATGCCGGGGAGCAGGGGCCTCCTTCTGCGCGGGATATAGGCCCTTAGCGGCGACACCGCGTCTGTTTGGCTAGCAGGCCACTATTCTTCAGCAGCAGCAGTCCCTCCAGGCCCAGCTTGCGCAGCTTCTTGCCCACCACCAGCCGCCGCCACCACCACCACAGTGACCTGCCCGATCACCAGGGGAGTTCCCTCCACCTTCTTTTGTTCTTTCATTGTCGATGGGACCTTTGCCCTTTTGTTTGGGGGGGGTTGGGTGGTCTTTCGGAGTTTCTTAGATTAGTATTGTTTTATTTGTGTTGCATAGTTTATTTTCGTTTATGCATGTTGGTTACATTTCAGAGTTTAGTTTCATTTAAACACTCGTTTAGGATGTTGGGTTTGTGTTCGAGTTCATGTTTGTGTTTAGGTAGATCATATACATGTGTAGTGGTGTCGTGTTTAGGTAGTTTGTGTGTGTGATGCCACGTTTAAGAGTAGTGGATCACTTTTGGGCCGAATCCACTATTGTCATGGAAGAAAGGATTCATAGGATGTTTGATGCTTGGTAATTAGGTTGAATAGGTGGGGAGGCCTAGTGAACCACTTCCGGATATTCAAGAAACTATTTCTCAATGAGCCTAACACACTCACACACAGGTGACTTCTAGGGTATACCTAGATGCGGAGCTTGAAACTACTAAGGTTCAACAAACCATGGGAGTCTACAAACCTTAAAAGAGATAGGACAGTAAATAAAAGAGGATTGCCTTGACTGACTTACTAAAAAAATTAATTAAAGTTGAGGCATAGAATAGTGGGAGCTTCAATCGGAATCCGGGCAGATCCGGGGTGCTTTAGAAAGCCCAGTACTGAGCCAAGCGGCTGGGAGTCATTGACTTCTTGCCCGGTTACAAGGGACGAAGATGGGAAGTTTGCAGCTTAGGGCCGCAGGTTTAGTTGAGTGTTCGGGGTGACGTTCGAAGGGAATTGAATGCTCGGTGCCCTTAACCAATTGGTGGGGAGTCACCAACTAATCCCCGCTACATGAACACTTAGCATAAACTTACAGGCACTAGTTTTGTTCTGTGTTATGAGTAGGTATGTTTAGAAATGAAAACGGTGCGTTCCCATCCTTTCGTAGTTAGATTTTCCCAATTAGGTGAGTTGAACTCAAGTTTGGGGGTGTCGGAACCTAAGTATACACTAGAGATCATTTATGCAACACACATAGGGTCCTTGGGAAAGGTTATTGAATACCTCGGAGGCTGAGGTACTAGTCAGCTTCAGGAGTTCAACCTAGTTCTTCGAAGAGTCGAACACCCTTGAATCTGTGAACTAAATAAAAGCGGCGGCGGTGTGAATTCAGTTGGTGATTCTCTATCTATCAGCATGTGCATCACTATCTTCGTGTTAGACTATAGTATGCATGTTGTGTGTTCAGTTTAGAGTCAGTTCTTGCTTGGGGACAAGCAAGAAGCTAAGTTTGGGGGTGTGATCAGTGGTTAAAATACTCAGGTCATACCCACGTTTGTCTTATGTTTTTAGCTTTATTTTATAGTTAAATACGTATTTTTGGTAGGCCCGATATCTGATTTGTGCAATTGGTGAATGCGAGGGCGAAAGGGTAGTTTTGGAAGCCTTACGGACGGAGGGTGGCGGTGCATAAAGGTGGGCTGGAACGTCATGACGTTGCAGCGTCCCAGCGTCGTGACATCCTAGTGCTGACGTTGGGTCATATATAGAAGTCGACAAGTGGCAGCGTCGTGACGTCTCAGCGTCCTTGTCCGGTCACGAGTTTGCCTCTCAATCATTAAAAGCAAAAAGGGGACCAGAATTGAGGGGATCGGAGATCGAGGAGCGTACGAACTAGGGCACGGAAATCATAACAGCAACGACTTCGACCTTGGAGAAGAGCAATCATTTTGTATTTTTCTTCTTTTTGTATAGAAATAGGGATGTTTTATAAATTAAATACTAGTGTTCTCATATTCAGTATGTTCTAGATTTATACCTAGGGTGTTGTTGAACCCTGTCACGATTGCATGGATTAAAGATTAGTATTTTATATTATTCAGTTGTTTATAATTCGTTAACATCTGCTTTATATCTGTGAATCATTTACATGGTGATGTCTAGCCAACATTAGCATGACTATACTGGAGATCAGAAAGTTAGAGATGAGGATGCCTGGGATCACAGTGGGGCAGCCCAGCCGGTTGATTCGGTAAATAGAAGTATTCCGATCCGGGTGCGATTAAGGTTAGAACATTTAAGCATTGAGATTATCGAGTTGGGGTAGAGATACACTCAACGCTACTAGCGAGATAGGCGGATACACCTCGAGAGAGGGTATTTCGTAAGCAAGATCACCTAGCCATTAATAAGTTATAAATAAACTGAATAATATCATATTTAGGACATAATCCATCGAAAGTGGCAGGGGGAGACATAGCCCTAGTCTCCATTATACAGTAATTCATTAAGATCGGTTAGTTTAGTTAAAATTCAGACACTAGTACTCTTTCACACAACACTTATATCCAGATAATATTCAAAAGCCAATCTCTGTATTCAACAACACTTATCGAGTGG